>CM053769.1:652323887-652345918 GCA_028658325.1 Potorous gilbertii | reverse complement strand
TCATTTAACTTCTCATTGCTCTAGGTAACTCTCTAAAATTTTAAGTTGAGAAGGGGTCAGCCTGCATAAGTAGAGTCTCCTCACATGGAAGTTCCCTATACCAATGAAATCATAAGTCAACTCCCTAATGTAATTTATTTTTAAATGTATTATGGTATTTGTTAAATGGCTAGGTACACAGTCATGGATCAGAGACTCATTGCTGGAAGAGACCATGGTGATCATCCTTTCTTTTACAGAGGAAAACAAGGCCCACAGAGACTCAGTGATTCACCCAAGGTTACACAGGTAGCCTGTGGGAAAGTAAATGGTAGATTTGGGGTGTCTGATTCAAAGTCCAGTGTTCTTTCCGTTAGAAGGGAGTAGTTCAATGAAGCAATAAATATTGATTGTTCATTGTAGTTCACAGTGTTGTTGAGGTTTAGAAAAGGATAACCTATTTAAAGTTCTTTGCAAACATCAAAGTGCTACATGCATGACCAAGAACTGGAAATCAAGGGGATGCCCTTCAACTGAGGAATGGCTGAACAAGTTGAGGTACATGAATCTAATGGAATACTGTTGTGCTTTAAGAAATGATGAACAGGAGGATTTCAGAGAGGTCTGGAAGGACTTATATGAACTGATGCTTAGTGAAATGAGCACAACCAGGAGAACATTTTACATAGTAACAGTCACAGTGTGTGAGGACTATTTCTGATAGACTTAGCCCTTCACAGCAACACAAGGACCTAAAACATACCCAAAGGACTCTTGAGGCAAAATGCCATCCAAATTCAGAGAAAGAACTATGGAATTGGAATACAGAATACAGCAGACTATTTTCTCATGTGTTATGTTTTGGTTTGGTTTGGTTTTTCTTATCATTTCTCCCATTCATTTTAATTCTTCTGTACAATATGAGTAATGTGAAAAAGTGTTTAATAAGAATGTATGTATAGAACCCTTCCCCCCACAAAAAAAGAAAATAGCCCTTGTAGATCCTAAAACAACTCCAAAGGACTCATGATGGAAAATGCCATCCACATCCCGAGAAAGAACTATGGAATCTGAATGCAGAATGAAGGAGACTATTTTCTTCTTTTGTTTTTTATCTCATGGTTTCTCCCATTTGTTCTAATTCTTCTATGCAACATGACTAATAAGAAAATATGTTTAATAGGAATGTATATGTAGATGTTATATCAGATTGCCTGCCATCTTGGGAAAGGGGGAGGGGAAAAAGGGGGAGAAAATTAAAAACTTATGAAAATGAATGTTGAAAACTAAAAATAAACAAATTAACTTTTTAAAAAAAGAAAACAAATGGGGAAAAAAATGGGCTACATGCATATAGCAAGAAAGAGGCAGCTACAGGACAGATCTTAGAGTTAAGAAGACAGACACAGGATCGACTTTTGCCTTTGATAAACGCACACCTTTGTTACCTTGGGACAGTTAAATGCTGTGCCCCAGGCAACTCTCTAGAGTCACAGGTTACAGTTGAAATTGGTGGAGGGTGTCTCCATAGCGGGAATACTTACATGAGCATGAAATCATTGATCTGGTTCCCTCTTAAAATTGCTCTTGTTGTTATCTTATTTTTATTTGTTTCAACAGAATTCAGATAGAAAAGGACAAATTGCTATCCTGTATTGCTATTCTATAGACGGCTGAACAGGTGAATAAAATCAATCAACTAACATTTGCTAAGCATCTACTATGTGTTAGACACTGGAAATATAAAGACAAAGATGAAAGAGTCCCTACCCTCAAAGAGCTTCCATTATATCAATGGAGAAAACAGGCCAATGTATATGAATATACAAAATATATATGCAATGGATGATTTTGTAGGAGAGGGTATATAACATCTATAGACATAAGGGAAGGCTTTCTCTAGATGACATTTGAACTGAGTCTTGAAAGAATCCAAGTATTTAAAGAGGCAGGGGTGGGAGGTGGTGCATTTCAGGAATGGAAAGCAGACAGTGCAAAGATATGGAGTTTGGAAATGCAGTGCCCTGTATGAACAATATTGTTTATTTTTACCAGCTCTGTGATTCCATTTATATGGGAAACTATTGATGAGAAATTGCTACCACCCACCTTCCCTTTAGCTCATAGCCTTACAGTATTGTATTGCCTGAGGTGAAGGGAGACTAAGCCATTTATTTGCCCAAGGGCACACAGACAGTATGTGTAGAAGAATAGACTTGAACCCAGGTCTTCGTAGCTCAGAGACCAGAAATGATTACTTTTTTGTAATTGAATACAATCACTGAAGGTATAAGCCCACTTTGTTAATTTTGTTTTTTATCTTATTCTCATATTTTTCAATGGAATTCAGACAGAAATGGCCCTGGAACAAGTCACTTTCCTACTTCCATTCTCCTTAATGTTCCATAGACTGTTATGCATATGGATAAAATAACTGCTTTTTGTAATTGGAGTAAAGCATTAGGACATCAGCTTATCTTCTGGAGACTCACTGAAAACATCATCAGGATAATTCCGGTAGCAGACAAGATGATGGGGTTTCTATTATTCCAGCCTGTTCTCATGTGATTTTGATTTTTTTTCTCTTAGAACTCTACATTTTGTATTTTTTTTTCATTTTCTATAGCTAATAGATTATGAGCACTAGGTGTATGGCAATATCTATGGAAAATGTTCTTAAACATTTAAGGATTGATGTTATATTCAGGTGACTGAGGGCAGCAGTTCTGTTTGTAACCATGATCTGGTTCCATTCCAATACATTTATTGAATCAATTAATCAACAAGTATTTATCAAGCCCTTACTGTAGGCTAGCCACTGTGCTGAACACCATGGATACAAATTAAAAAATAAAAATAGCCCTTGCCCATAGAGTATAGCAAGGAACAAAATGTATATAAAGAGCAACATTCGAGATACATACAGAGTAGATGGACAGTATCTAGAGTGGCAGGTAAGGGGCCCTTCATAAAAGAAGACATTTGAACTCAGTTTTGAAGCTGGAACAAAGGGATAAAGACAGGAGATGGAGTACCATGAGTGAGACACATGAGACAAATAGGTCAGTATGACTGTACTATAAAACTTTGTGGAGGGGAGTAATGTACAAGAAAATGGAAAATATAGTACAGGGAAAGATTATGAAGAATCATAAATGCCAAGTAGAGGAGTTTATACTTGATTCAAGAGATAAAAAAGAATTATTAGAGTTTATTGCATAGGAGAGGCTGACACGGTGAGACCTATGTTCTAGGAAAATAACTGTGTGGAGATGTGAAGAGGATGAAAGAAAGGAATTAAATGCTTATTAAGTGACTACTATGTATCAGGTACTGGTACTAAGCACTTTATAAATATAATCTCATTTGACTCTCCCAACAACACTGGGAGGTAGATGCTATTAAGACCCCCATTTTAGACTTGAGGAAACTAAAACATATAGAGGTCAAATGACTTTCCTAGCATCACAGTGTCTAAGGCTAAATTTGAACTCAGGTCTTTGTGTCTTCAGATCTAGAGCTCCACTCATTGTGCTACCTAGCTAGGTTGCCTGAGGTATTGTAATAGGATGAAACCTAAGGCAAGAAAACCAATTACTATTTAATTTAATGGCTATTTAATGTAATGATGAGAGTTTAATAGGGAATTGGTGATTTGGGCTGGAACTAAGATGGTAGCTATGTGAGCAGAAAGAGGAGGAATGGTTATGACAGATGTTGTGGAGGAAGAAAGAGCAAGATTTGGCAGCTTATTGGATAAATGGGGTGAGTAAGGATAAAGATTCAAGGATGACATTGAGATTGTGGACCTGGATGACTGAAAGGATAGTGATGGGCTCAACACTCACCTGAGAGTGTCTCTCAGTATTCTTCCTCCTATTTCTGACTATGAAGTGTTAATATATCTGCAGCAGCTTGAGAGTGATAAGCCTTGTTTTTCCTTAATTCAATATAGGTCATGGTTATGGCCCATTTTATAGTTCTAAAACTCCATGTTGACTATATGTTGAGATTAGGATTATGTGAGAATCAATGTGTTCTTCCCTTTGAGCTTCAATTTCAAGATGACAGTAAACTGCTTAATATGGACAGCCACAGTTTATTTGTGAATAATTTTATTCTTCATGTGTCTTGCCTAGAGGAAAAGAAGGCATTTCTAAGTATTGTCTTCATCTTTTGCTTCAATTTTACCTCCATATTTAAATTCAAAGTCTTCAATCTATCTTTTCTTGGGATACACTAAGAATTTTACATGTACCACATCCAAATGACATTTTTATATCATTGGAGAAAGATTCCACAAGACAGAGAAGCTGTTTAATGTATTTTTTGGTGGAGACATATAACTATTGTTGTTATTTTCTACAATCCTTTGATGTAGATCAAGGTCACTATTACTACTTTAAAATTGAGATAAAGGACAGTCAAAAACTTGAGTGTTTGTAGTATTATTGGATTTAGAACTTCAGCCTTAAAGTGTTTCATCTTTTTCTTAATCAGGAAACACACTGAAGGCAAATTTTAAAACATAGTAGTAGTATTATAAATATTTTTCCTTCCTCTACTTTTTTAAGATAAACTTTTTTTTTGTTCCAGATGTGATTCCATTATCCTAGATATTGAAACGTCCTCTATTGATATAAATCAACAACTCATCTATAATTTGTAGTTTGTAGAGAATTGCCTGAAGCAATGAGAGATCAGATTTACTCTTGGTATAGAAATTGGTATGTGTCAGAGGCAAGAGGTCTTCATAATTTCAGGACTAACCTTTCTCACCGCTGTGCTATACTACCTCTTAGGACAGGCATAGCGGAGAAAACGATAGTCTAATTCTGGTATGCTCTTTTCCTGTGACATGTCTTAGTAAATAGAAAGAATTCTGGGTTTCAGAGTCAGAGAACCTAGGTTCTACTCTTGGTTCTCTGAAAAAAACCTTGTGATCTTGAACAAGTGATTTCCCCTCTTGGTCCAGGTACCCTTATACGTAAAGTGAGGGTGTTAGACTAAAGAAGCCCCAGAACTCCTCTACCTCCAAATCTGTGATTCTAAGGTTAGGAAAAATAGGTTCAAGGATAAAAAATTAAATTGAATTAAATTGAAAAGGTCAAAGGGTCCTGAGCCTCCCAGTCCACCAGCCACCAGCATAAAAACAAAACCAAAAACTCCATAAAATATTTCCAGGCTCCTAAAGTTTGCCTCAAAAAGAGAGGCCCAGGAGTCTTTCCACTACAGCTGTTCTAAGCATATCGCCAGCCAAATACAAGGAAACTTGGAAGAGGTTCAGGGTCTTCATAGTAAACTCCAATAGAGCTGGTCATGTCTGTCTGTGAGCTATCCCTTCATTTTTCACAAAGAACAGGAGTCGCATGGGGGAGGTTTTGCATCTGAGAGCAGTGCTTTAATGTTTGTAGGTCTGCAAATTATTTCTAAAGGATTATTGATAATACAGTTTTGGTACACATAACAGATTTCCACCAAGAGAATTACCAGGATGAGCATCTGGCACAAAATAATTTAAGATACAAACAAAAGAAAAGAAAATGTAGGGTAAGCACCAGCAAAATATTCATCTCATTCCCAACTCCTTTCTCAAATGAATAATTTAAATGTACTTTTCTTTAATTTCATTGGGAATTTATTTTTCTAATTTGTCCAAGTTCTACACAGCCAAAATCACAGCATAGCCTCATAGATACCATAGAATCAGAGACTTCTCTGGATGGAAGAACTTCAGAAACAACTGAGCCTTACTTCCTCATTGAATAGATAAGGTAACTGGAGAGATGGAAGGAACTTGACCATAACCATAATGAGGAGCAAACTTAGAAATGAAACCTTAATCTTATGTTTCCCAAGCCTGTCCAATGTATCAGAGAATTGTAGCATTTAGATCTAGAATTTAAGAACCATAAAGATCTAGTACACTCTCAATTTTACCAATAAGAACATGAAACCCAAAGAGGTTAAATCAAGGCCACAGTGGAAATAAGCAGAATGGCTCAGATCTGAAAGGAGGTCTTCTGGCTCCAAATCCAGTGTATTTTTTGCTTCATCCCCCTACTTATCTATAGATAGTAGGTGCCAAACACAAAAATAAATGCAGAAATGTTTCTTAATAACCCAGAATACCCATGAACCAATCATATATTCATACATGTCCTTTGTAACACTTGCTTCCAGGTGGAGGCAGAGAGAGAAGGCAGAGAGATGACAATCTTTTGAAAGGGTGATGTTCTTCTAGGAAAGGGGAGAAAAGAGATGTAGATTCTGTACTTCTAAGAATACTGGTTTCACAGTATTGGGGTTGGATTCTGAGAAGAAAACCAAATCAATCAACATTCTTTGTAGAGACCTCCAGACCTCTGGATGGGAGCTATCTCTGTCCACCTGGTGTCATTGTGAGACCATCCCAAGTCAGTCACCAAGCAAGCTCCCTCAACAAGTTAGCATAGGCTGCACTGTCCTTGGCTGTCCCCAGACATGGTTGCTATGCTGTCCTCTACTGCCCTCTGCTGGACCTCTGCTGTCCTCTTCTCCAAGAGATGGCAAAGCCAGGAGTGCCTCTCTTGATCTGGCCAGTGGTAGCAGCTCTAGAGATCAAGGCTCAAGGAGAATTGTGCCAGAAAAGAGACATCTCTAAAGTAGGTGCTAGAGCCTGTTTTCAATGATTAAAAATTTCCTTGGGAAAGTTAGAGATTGGAATCCTCTCTCTGAGTCAATTTATGAGGATTCTGGAAACCAAGATCAGGTGATTGATTATGCCAAATAAATCTTCATCCAGATGGAGCTGAAATTTTGCTACAGCGTCTGTCATGAACTGTCTAACAAGCATGAAGTCATTATGGGCCCTGACATTTTAGAAGGAGGTGTAATAACAAAACATACATTTTCTTACTTATTCCACAACGTTCTTAGCTGCTTCCCTTAGACTAGGATTAAAGTAGTTTCTTCAACAGAGGCTGCTAGGTGATACAGTGGATAGAGTGCCCAACCTGATGTCAGGAAGACTTGAGTTCAAATTCAGCCTCAGACACTTGCTAGTTGCGTAAGCCTTGGGCAAGTCATTTAATCCTGTTTGTCTCAGTTTTCCCATCTGTTAAAATGAGTATTTCTGCTAAAAAAAAATCCAAATGGGGTCTGAAGAGTCAGATATAACTGAACAACAGTGGACCTTTTTTCAACTGTCCAAAGATTTTACAGAGAAACACAAATAGCTTTTTCTGAGGGCAGTTCTCCTCCTACATTAGCTGGCTCATTTCATTTGGAGTCAGAGGACCTGGAATCAAGTTCCAGTTCTGCTACTTACTATTTCCATGACTTTGGGTTAGTTATTTTATGGAATAAATGTAGAGTTGGAAGGGACTATATAGATCATCTAATCTCATTTTTCAGATGAGGTCCAGAGAAAGTAAATTAATTTCCCAAAGTCGTACAAGCAAGAACCAGAGCCAGCTTGTAAAACCAGGTTCTTTGACTTTAAATCTGATAGTCTTTCCAACTTCAATATCTCTTATATGTAAAATGCGGGTGTTGGAATAAATGATATCTGTTATTCCTATCAGCTCTAGAAATATGATCCTGTATGAAATGGTCCCATGTCTATGCTCACATTTAAATATATATCAGCACAGAAGAAAACTCTATGGGAAAGGTTTAGCAAAGAAAATTATTTCAAAGTTTGAAGTTATTTCGAAACCTGCTCTCAATACTGTGTGTTCCTATAGGAATCGAGTACAAACACTGAGAGACGTCATTACTTTCCCTGGTATGGCCAATTTCTGGGAATTTTTATTCGCAATGGTTACAATTCTGGCAGTGTAGCTCATAACAAGGTTAAAGCCTTTGCACTCTTTCGAAAACAAACAAAACAGAAAGGACTTTCATGAATGTTGCTGACAGAGAGACTCCAACCATTTTGGTTTCAAGGTCAGTTTAGATTTATCTAGCCACTGATTAGTATTCCCTGGGCACTGAATTTAGCAAGCAGTCAATTCTAGCTCTTTCAAATAGGAACAGAAGGTGATGTTTGAGGTGTGTTTAATCTAACAACTTGTGTCAATGTACAAATTTACATTTCTCATTTTTAATTAAATGTATATAGAATTACAGAATGAAGGTTTTTTGTTTTGTTTTGCTCTTTAGTGTGGTGAACCTCTAAAGTATATTAATAATAGTGACAATAAGATTTTGAAGCACTGTAATTTCATTATTTTATTTGAGCCTCACAACAACGCTGTGGATTAAGTATCACAGATGGTATTGTTTCTTTTTTATAGATGGAGGCTTAGAGAAGTCAATGGACCTATCCATGGTCAAATGATTAGGAAGAGTTCCAAGGTGGAAATCAAACACTGATCTCTCCCTACTCTAGATTCAGGACACTTTCTATTGTACCAAGAGTTTCTAACCATATTTCAGTCTCTGTTTATAAGTATAAATGATAGGTTTCTGAGGCATTTGTAGGTCTCCATTTGTTGTACCTGTTAGAAGATTATTATGCTTGAATGTATTTGCCATTGTCTTTAATTAAGGATTCTACTTTGATATTTATAATTTTATCTGTTTTTTTAAAAGCCACAAATTGCCTATATTCAAAATTATAATAATAAATTGGTCTCATGCCTTAAATGCTAGCTTTATTCTTTGAGTTACTGGATTTTTTTCTGTTTTTATATGATCGTAGGCTGCAATAAAATTAAATTTAAATGTTATCTCATGTATCTGCTTTACATATTTCTTATATCATATTTCAGAACTTGTAGGGTCTATGATTTCAGTGGTCTAGTTGGAACCTATCTATGACTTAGCAGATAATTGTCATCCTATGATGGTTAGACTACACCTAGCTAAGTTGGAACTTGAACAACAAATTTAGTTCGTCACTGGATGTGTACACAAACACTTTCAGGTCTGAAGCTCACAAATTCAGTCGTCAAAAGTCCCCTCTACCTTGGGGCCTCTCAATTTGATTGAAAGTAGAGAGCTCCTCCCAGAATCTCCTTGTAAGGAGGGTGTCCCAGCTGCAATCCTTTGTATTTCTCCATCATGCCCTTCATCTGGGTACCTTCTTTCCTCTCACCTCCCCCATCTCAACTTATGATGTGTTGACCTCCCCACTAGAATGTGATCCTTGAAGGGAGAGACTTGTCTTTCTTTTTGCTTGTATCTGTATTCCTATTGCTCAGTACAGGACCTGACACATAGCAATTATTTAATAAATGCTTACTGACTTTCAAGCTTTTTGTATGCATATACTCAGTCACAGCTCAGTGGCCAATTAACAGAATTTTCATTATTGTGTAACACACCAACAAGTGGAGGGAAAGGATCTTTGGCTCTTTGATCTCTCATCTCCTGTGTCCTCTAATCAGTTACTAACTCTCATCAAATTGTTTTTCCCCCAACATCTCTCACATTCTGCTCTTCCCATTCCCAACGTAACTACTTTGATATAGATCCTCAATACCATCTTTCTGGGTATTTTTTAAAATTTTCTTTTTTACTTTATAGAGTAAAACAAGTATTTCCATAACATAGTAAAATAAAAAAAACTATCAACATCCATTAACACATCTTCCTGCCTCCATTCTCCCATCTGCTGGTAAACTAATTTTTCATATATATAGTTCTTAGAAATGTAGATACTTAGTATATATCTCACAGAATCTTAGATGCTCAGAGATGGAAGGGCTCTCAGAGGTAATGCAGTCTAATGTATAGCTAAACAAAAACTCCCTCCACTATATACTCAAATAGTGGTCATCCAGTTTTGCTTGAAGCCTATCAACAAAGTAAAATCCATTCCCTCACAAAGCAGCTCTTTCCACTTTTAGGTAACTAATTATTAGGAATTTTTTCCATTACATCAAGTCTGAATCTATCTCTTTGAAACTTTCAGTTAGTTATGGTGACTGTAATGCCTGCTACTGGAGAGGCTAAGGCTGGTGGATCACTTGAACTTAGGAATTCTGACCCACATTGGGATTAAAATTGATTGAGAATGTGCCCTAATTCTAGTATCAGTATGATGACCTCTCCCCAGGATATGGGGTCCACTAGACTATCTAGGGAAGGTGAATTAGCCCAAGATAGAAACAGTAGGGATTGGACTTCAAACCTAGGGGGAAAGCAAGAGAGAGAGAGAGAGAGAGAGAGAGAGAGAGAGAGAGAGAGAAATGGAGGGAGAGAGAAGGAAGGAAGGAAGGAAAGAATCCTCCTATTGGCAACATCAAATATTCAAGAGTATGATCTAGACCAGCACTTCTCAAAGTGGAGGTCTGCAAGATCAAAACTTTTCCTAAAAATATTATTTGCCTACTAAATTTTTTCTTCCATTTTCCAACTTCCTATCTGTGTGAAGCTGAATTTTCTTCATATACTTCAACTAAAACAACATATCATAACAGTTTGAATGTAGAAGTAGATATGAGAACCCAGCTGCCTTCTATTTAGTTAAGCATTAAAAGAGATTTGCAAAAATACGTAATCAATGCCACTCTTCTCACTAAATTTTTTTTTGTTTTGGAAAATATAATTATTTTTCAGAATATTTTATTTATATTAACAGGTAATGAGATTATTATTGTAAATGAATTAATAAATAAATGTCTTAAAATATATCAATTTTAATTTCTTATGTGGTAAGTAACAATTAGAGAAGGAAATGGCAAACTACTCCGGTATCTTTCCCAAGAAAACCCCAAATGGGGTCATGAAGAGGAAACAATTGAACAGCAAATAGTGATAGATAGAACCCAATAAAGAAAAGTCCTTTCGGGTCCTCAGTATATTTTAAAAGTGTAAAGGAATCTTGAGGCCAAAAAATTTAAGAACTACTGATCTTGACCATCTTGCTTAACCCTCTCTGGATGCTTTTCAGTTTATTTAATCCTTACTAACCTGTACTGACCCTAACTGAATACAGTACTTTCAATGTGGTCTGTCCAGGACAGAGTCTGGCAGAACTATAACATCTCTAGTGCTGTATATTACTCCTCTTATAAAGTGACCTAATTGAAATTGGTTTCTTGGTTATCAGATCACATTTATATTGTGTTTATTGAGTTTGATTTATATTGAGTTTATAGTCCACAAAATTTCTAGATCTTTTCTGACACTTCTGTCTAGCCACTCCATTCTATCTTTTTGAAGCACAAGCCTAACTCCCCTGCTCAAAAAAAGCTCTGGTGGCTCCTTATTACCTTATAGATGAAATACAAACTCTTCTGTTTGGTATTTAAAATCCTTCCTAACCTAAATCCAACTTCTCCTGACTTCTTACATATTACTTTCTTTCCACACACTCTCTAGTTCAGTCAAACCAACCCATTAGCTGCTCCTTCTTTATAACATTTTATGTCCTATTTCTATTGCTTTGTACAGTTTATCCTTCCTCCTCCATCCTTGGAATGCACACTTTCTTACCTGCGGCCTCTTAGAAACCCTAGTTCCCTTTAAAAATGCTCTGCTGCTTCCTCCTACATGAGGCCTTTCTTCATCCTCTCAGCCACGAGAGTCCTTTCCCCCAAAATTATTTTGTATTTACGTTTATGTATATATGTTGTTTCCTCTGACGGAATATAAACTCTTTGAGAGCAGGCATGGTTTCATTTTAACCATCATATTGCCGGCGGAGCTAGATTGTGCTGTGGATGGAGGGCTACTCCTGCAGTCTGAAAGACCTGAGTTCAAATGTGACAACAGATAAGACACTGACTGTGTGACCATGGGCTCTCTCTACCTTAGTTTTCTCATCCATGAAATGAAAATAAAACTGGCACCTGTTTCCTAGTGTTATGAGGATAAATTTATTTATAAAGTGCTTTGCATATTTTAAAGTGCTATATAAAATGTTAGCAATTATAATTCAGAGTAGTAGTAGCACACAGTAGAGTGCCTGGCAAAAGTAATTGCTTAAGAAATATTTGTTAATTGATTGGTTGATTGCGCTGTTTTTTGAACTTATCTATTTCTTATTTTTGTCGAAGTGGTCTGTAGTAAGTTCTGGTGGCAATATTAGTTTGTTGTTTTGGGTTTTTTTTTGGTTTTTTGCCTTAATTTGCCTTCCAACAAATGCTCTCCACAGTACTTCCTTTTTTACGTTACTGGATTTCCTCTCATGAATATATGTTCTTCAAGTACAACGTTATTGCATCTCCTTTTATTGCCTCTCCCCCCACACACCCCTTTCCCTCTCTTGTTTCTTTGGAATACAACACATCCTTCCAGAACCCCAGCCCAGTCACAGACACTATTTATTCCTTGTTGTCTTAATGATGGTAATGGGTCAAATTTTCCTCCTTGCATTGGGGTCTCTATTTCCTTTTATTTCTTAGCCATGTTTTGCATATTTGTACTAAGACATCTGAAGTCATAAGTTTTTGTATCTTCCCTTCTATGAAATTCTGGGTTTCCCTATTGTAATTCTTTTTTTCTACATAAAAACTAACCTCTGGGGCAGATGTTCTTAACTCCCCTTTTTTGGTGTCATAAATCCTTTTGGCAGGCTAATAAAGCATGCATACCTTTTCTCAGAAAAAGAAAACATTTTAAAATAATCATAACTGAAGGAGTGCTACATTTCAGTTGGAAATTAGTGAAAATAAAGATGTAATTTTTCTCCATCCAAATACCTAGGCCACCTGAAGTCTATATATGGACTCCCGCTTATAGTTCATAATATATACAGAGGTGGTCTTCTCCTTCCACATTCCTTTTTTCAGCTTAAATAACTTTTTTTTATTAGATGTTCAAGACTTCAGGAAAATGGATTCTTATCAGCCCCTTCTAGGTACACTTCATTCTTGGTCAGGAACCTGTCATTCCTATATTTTAAACTGTGGTCCAGAAATGTAAATCCTATTGCTAGCCAACTGTTAGGCTCAAATATGTCTTTCTCTCCTGAATTCCTTGTTGTTACTGGACAGTAATAGTAACAACAAAAAGCAAAAGGCAAAAAAAAAAACCACAAAAAAAATCAAACATGCCACCCCTATTATTTTAATTAGTTCATCATATTTAATAGTTTTTTCTGCCCTTGTTCTACCAGTATCATTTGTGTCTACATGAATGACCAAAAGAGGGCAATAGCCATTTCTACTGGCAAACCTTAAGTATTTTCTGCGTTGTCTCAGATACCTCCCCAGGGAAGACAGAGGACCTCCAATTTTCCACTTCCGTGCTTTATTCATACTATGCTCTATCTGCCTACAGTATCATCTTCGAACTTTTCAGCTCCTTCAGCTTTTAAATGTAACTCAAATACTACCTCCTCCATGAAGTCTCCCCTTTATATCCCAAGTCAGTAACAGCCTTTCTCCAAGCACCTTACATGGTATTTCTAGTGTATTATTGGGTTTATTAGAGTTATTTGTGTATGTGTGTATGTGTGTGTATGTCTTATCTCTTCACTCAATTTTAACTCCAATGAAGAAAAGGAGTCTATTGAAACATTTTATTTCTCCCAGCACCTATGTTGATCTGGTAGGTGCTTAATAAATGTTTGTTGAATTTAACTGAATTTCTGGTTTCAAGTCATATTTTGGCTGTTTTACATGGTGAGCCTTGTGCATTATTTTCATTATAGTTAATGGGAACTGGGCACAAAATTCTATATACTCCACAATGAAAACTGGGTCCATAAAAATACCCTAATTAAAAAATTGTATCTTTTGTGGTTTTGCACACATGTTTTCTTTCTTCCATAAACTAATATGCTTACTTAGAAAAACACATTTCATTGTTTTTGAGTCATTTCCCCATCTTGGTTTTATTAAAGTTGAATTAAAATAAATAATTCTAAAAACAAAGCTCGGTTTTATTCACTGGAAGTCAAACAAAACTGTTGAAACTAAATAAAGTTATAACTCAAAATTTTAAACAAATTGAGAACTTAAAAATGTTAGGGGTTTCTCTATCTCAAATATAGATGGGCCATTACAGCAGTCCAAGGTCATCCTAAATCCCCAGCTTATTGCTTTTGAGGTTGTCTGATCAATCTGATATTAAACAGCTAAGCATTAGGTAATGAATGTGGCTGCTTACCCTGTGACTGGTCCCTTCCCGCCCATTTCTCACAGCCAATGGGTTGCTGAGAATAAACAGTTCTTCAAGTGGGAGCAATCCTTTGGGAGAAAAATTTCAAAATTTAATTCCCATCAACTCCCCTACTGTCTATCCCAAGATGTACATAGAACAATGAATTTCAGAACAACAACAAAATGAAAACCCCATCATGATCACTAGATCATTGTCACCATCAGCTTTTGTTGACATCTTTTCTGAAGAAATAGATCAGAATGGTGGAAGAAATTAAAGCAAAAATGTTTTGCTAGAAATTCTGAGGCAGTTTCAATAATGACAGGGTCAAATATAAAATCCTTTGGTGTTCAAAGTCTTTCTAACACCTGGTGCTGTCCTACCTTTTGAGTCTTTTTGTACCTTACACTCCTCTCCCCACCTGAAGTACTCTGAAATCCAATGACACAGCCCCCTTTCTGTTCTTCACTTAAGACACTCCATCTCCAGAATCTGGGCATTTTCACTGGCTATTTTCTGTGCCTGGAATGCATAGGAAGCATCCATCATCTATGTTTCCAGTTTCCCTGGGTTCCTTCAAGTCCAAGTAAAATTCCACCTTCTACAGAAAGCCTTTTCCAATCTCCCTTAATTCTAGATTCTTCTCTTTATTGATAGCCTCCAAGTTATCCTCTATGTATTTATCTTATTTATACATAGTTCTTTGCATGATGGCTCTCCCCCATTAGGATGTGAGCAACTTGAGATCAAGGACTACATTTTGCCTTTCTTTGGGTATTTTGCCTGTTCTGGGTGCTTAGTACAGTGCTGTCACACAGCAGGATATGAATAAATATTTGTTTGCTGACATATGAGGAAAAGGAAAAGAAACCAGAGTGAGAGAGTAACTTAAGAACAACAAGAAGAGACAATGAGCCAAGCATCTTGTCCTTTCAGTAGAGATGGACTATTATGTATGTTGTCAGAGGTTGGATGTTTGTGGTCCTTTAAGCTTGTTTATTATAAGGAGGGGGTTCAACTCTGTCCTATTACGATAAAAAATCAACAAGAATAAAAAATCTTATACAGTAGAACCTCAGTTTATGAGTAATCTGGTTTATGTATGCTTTGCTGGGGGAGGAAAAATTTTTCACAAAATTTGTCTTACAGGATGAACAAAAATTCACAGTACAAACATCAAAATTTTGTTGAAAAATATCACGCAATAAGATTGTAGCAATGAGAGCCACAAATATTTTTAATGATAATGCAATGTCACATTTCCATGACATTCTGAAAAAAATGTCAAAAACAAATGCTGTTAGATTCCTAATTAGAAGTGAACATAAAGAAAAAAAATCAGTGAGTCAAAACATGAAAGTGATTCTAAAAAATAAAAAATAAGTGAGGGCAGTAGCGTTAGTCTTACTTTTAGTGAAAGTAACTTGAGAGAATACTCCCAACATTGAAATCCCCGATGTTCTCTTAGGAGATTCTCCTTTCAAGCAATAACTCTTCCTCCTCCTCTTCCCTCTCATCTCCCTCATATCAGTCATGACTCTTCTCAAAGGTAAAGTGCAGGTTAATTTATTTTATTTTCAGTTTATATTGTAATCATTGCAATTGTATTTCAGGCACATCAGGGACAAAAAAACTTACTTAAAATTATAAATAATTATTTTTATATGAATATTTTTGGGAATGTGGTACTGATCATCTGACTTTACATTATTTCCTATGGGAAAATTAGTTTTGCAATATGAACAAATCGCATGATGAACAGAATCTCAGAACGAATTAAATTCGTAAACCGAGGTTCTACTGTATTACAATAGAAATATAAAATATTTTTTGGTCATCATTTTCATCCATAGAAATTTCCCTAAATTTTCATCCACAATTTGCCTAAATTATGATGCACTAATTCCTAAGAATTTTTTTTCCTTCCTCATTTATTTCTAGCTCTACTCTTCTAAAGGCAGTGTGGTGGAGGATGGAGAAGGGAGAGCATTAAAGATAATGATGCTATTAGTAGCTAACACAAAGGAGGTTGATGTTCACACTTCTATGACTTATAATTGATATGTTGACGAATATCAACGGTGCCTAGTGAAGCAACATTATGTCACCTTGTTAGATCTAGATAATGGTGATATGAGGAGCCAAAGAGTTAAGAGGAATGGTTAGTCAATGTGGTCTAGTAGAAAGAACATGAGATTTAGAGCTGAAGCCTGGGTTCAGTTCCCCATTGTGCTACCTTTGTAACTTCAGGCAAGTCATTTTTACTACTTTGGGCCTTAGTTTCCTCATCTATAAACTAGGGGTTTGGTGACCTTCTTGCTATAATTCCTATGATCCCCTTTGGCCCCACTGTGGGACAAATTCTTACTCTGCTCTGGTCAAAACACCCATGGCATATCGAGTGTATTTCTGAGCACCAGAGTTTAATAAAGTCATTGAAACCAACCATAATGGTGCGTAGCCTGGAGTCCACATCATATGAGGACAGCTTGAAAAAACTGTGGTTGGTTAGACTAGAGGAGAGAAGATTAAAATTGGGGTACAGCAGATCATGACAAGGGCATCTGAGAGGGTGCTGTGTGGAAGAAGGGTTTTATTTGTACTGCTGAACCTCAGAGGACAGAACATGCAGCAATGGGCACTTCGTGAAGAGGCAGATTTAGGCTTGATACCAATAAAAACTTCCTAATAATCAGAACTACGGTATTACAAAAGTGGAATGAGCTACCTTAGGAAGTATTGGATTCCCACTCTTGGGAGTTCTTCAAGTAGAAGCTGGATGAGCATTAGTCAAGTACAAATTAGTAGAGGTTCTTTTTGGATATGGTTGGAATAGATGGTCACTAAGGTCCTTTCCTACTCTGAAAATGTTTGGTTCTATAAGATGCTTAATAACACACAGGATGGTAATTTGGACAATCAGAGATTTACATATCTCTCCACCTAATCACAAGTATGTATGTGCACAAATACATATGTCTCTTATCATCTTGTGGGATAGAAGATATTTATATTAATGTGGTCCTACAATGGGGGATACTAAACCTGTTGGACTAAGGTGAATATAGATCTTCCTGTGCTGAAGCAAGTAAAAACCTATCTCATTAAAGACAGTTCTAACTAGGGTAGGGTGATCAGGGCTTTGTCCCACAGAACCCCAGATGTAAGAGGATGCTAAGATTAGAAGGATATGAATTCAGAAGGTGCTGGTAGCATATAAAATAGCACTTGGAATCTTTCAGTAGTTTAGAAACAACAAAGCTAAGCACCTCATGTGTGAAAATAGTTAAAACAGGAAATTAGCAAATAGAACACTAAGATGTGCTCTTCTCTCACCCTCCTCTGGTCTTCTTCCCCCATTACTATGGTGCAGTTTTGCAACAGTTTCCTAGGATTTATGTTTTACTTCCACAGGGTCTTACCCCCTAATCCTATCCAATGAGGTCACATCATGCTACTTGCTCAATCAACAAACACTTATTTAAGTCCCTACTATGTTCCAAGTACTGTACTATGTGCTGGGGATGCAAATATAAAAGCAAGACAGTCCTTGCCCTCGAGGAGCTTTTGTGTGTGTTTGTCCTCATTGCCAAAGAAGACCACTCCATCAGAGAAATAATGACATGATTTGCACTTGACTTTGTTTTTTTGAGTGATGGAGGCCTGTGCATGTGACCAGCCCCACTTCTCATCCAGAGCCAGCTGAATCCAGTGACCGGATATGTATCAGGATGACTGGAGATGACCCAGGATGAGGCAATTGGGGTTAAGTGACTTGCCCAAGGTCACACAGCTAGTGAGTGTCAAGTGTCTGGCATGAGATTTGAACTCCTGATCTCCTGCACTGGAGCTCTATCCACCTAGCTGCCCCAAGGAACTTTTATTCTTATAGGGAGATGCAATGTGTTCACTGACAAATTGACATGAGATATACAAAATAGAAAATGAATGGGAAAGGGTATCAGTAACTGGAAAAATCAGGAAAAAATCTCTTTTGGGAAGAGGGAAACTATCCTAGTTGGTTTCCTGTATTTGCCATGAATGCAAAAATATTCAATTACAATAAGCACTGAGAGCCTTAAAGCCGGCTGAGGTTTTAAGGCTTTGCTTGTTCTTGGTTTTAAAGAGATATTAACTCCTTACCATAAAATGTTCCTCTAACACCTCCTAGCAGGTACCACTTTGACAATGATGTGGCAAGGGATACTTCCTTCATCTGTTCACCCTTTATCCTGCATACAATCTGAATGGAGAACCCAGAGTAACGAAGCGTTTATTAAAGTTTATTGGCTGTCTTTGACAATGAACATTACTACAATAGCTAACCCACGTGGCTAACCAATCTAGGTCTAGATCTAGAATCTAACTGCGAAAGTTACTAAAATGAATGAGTATTTGCTGGGTAATTTTTTGTGATTAGATTCCAAAGTATAGCATAAGAGTGGAGATGACCAAAGGCTTTGGTGATCTGCTAAATTTGAATCACTTCTTAATTCACTCCAGCAGAAACTGCTGAGAATCTCACAAAACTCAAATCTCTTCTACTCCTGTAACAAACCTAAGCTGTAAATCCTCCCCTCTCAGTACCCAGCCCTACAAAGTGAAAATATTAGGCATCATTTTCCCTTGTGTTTTTAAAAGTCCAACATCTTTTACAGATTTCATATTTAAAGGAGGGCCGTGAAAACTATTACTAGTATACAGATGGCATAGATATTTTTTTTTAAAAGACTGCTTTAACAAAATAGGAAATGTCATTTGGGAACATAGCTCAAGAGGAAGCATTTCTTTGTTTTTAAGGTTTCTTATGTTAGAATTGCACCTAAATTCTAGGTTATAGTCTAAAATATTAATCTTCTGGGGACAAGTAACAATAAATGTAATCTTCTTAAGCACAGTATATTGTTTGAATTATGTAGAAACCGTTGGTGTAGCCATATAAATGCAAAACTGCCAACAGCTTCACTCACTTTAACAAGACACTTGGTTAGACTGAAAATACGGTGTCAACTGGTGCCCCCATGTGGTTGTGATTATGCTAGACGTTGAAAAGGAAAATCCCTCTGCTGAACACAAATAAGTACCCACACAAAAGTTTTTCCATGCACTTGACATTGTACGGCCTTCAGTTTCACCCAATGAGTTATTTATAAGTAAAAATCCTTGACTAAGTCCAAGGGCAAATGACAGCATGCAGTGTGCTAATAATACACATCACAAATTCAGACTCTTTTTCAATCTCATTGCAAACTTTGATTCAGTTCATCGAGTGTCTTCATCTGACTTCTTTTCTGAATATCATATATAAAATACAATTCTTTTTAAAAAAAAGCCAAATGAGTTTATATTAAAATAAAATCATTTTAAATAATTATCTATACTAAAATTTATTAAACACGTTGTGTAAAATCCTAAGCTTGGTGCTTGGGGAGCAAAGGTTTGGTTTTTTCCCTTTTATTTTTTTATTGTATTGATACATATTTATGGAATAAAACAAGTATTTCCATAACATAGTACAATGAAACAGATGATTATACATGAAACCACAAATCTACGAGACACAATTACTTGCTATTCCTTTCAAACATACAACAAAATTATGATGTGTTTTGCTGCCCAATCCAGAATACGTGGAAAGTTGATGACTTTAAAAACATAAGTTTTGCATATGATGTTGCAGAAAGGTCACTTCTGGCATTCAGATGTAGAGAAAACAAATTGCTGATGACTAGACATCTACCCAAATTCCATACAACTTCCAAAGAAAGGTATGCTCAAGAAGGCCCTGGGTTCTCTAGCTGAAGTTGAGAATGCATTTTCCCATAGAAAGAATAACAAATGGTGGAGTTGAAATAACAGTATGAGTATTGGACTCCAGGTACATTATGGTTGCATAGCCTTCTATAGGCTGACCTAAAAATCTGACCACTGCTTATTGAATTTTTTTTTCTATGGGAAAATGTATTCTGAATTCCATACTATTGACTTACAAACAAACTTTTGAAACATATCCCATTTTTAAGTTGGAGAACTGCCATATACTTCAATTTCAGTTGGTCATCCAGGGGCTAAGTACAATCACAAACTTAATTCTAACTTTATGTTTACATCCTTTTTAATCACATGAGGACAAGCCATAGTGGGAACCATTCTTCACTTTCCAGTTAATTATTTTCATGCATAATATTCAAATACAGTCAGCAATTTTTCTCTAATGTTTCAGTAGTAGGAATAATATTAATGAGTAACAATAAGGATGGTCTGAAAGTGCATTCATGTAGCAATTCATGCTATAGGAATATTCTAGGATAAGGAAAAAAACTAATTTTGGAGAAAACAAAACTTTGTATCACTGATCTCTGAGGATATGAATAGCTTCACAAAGAACTGCAAACTATTAATAACCATGTGAAAAACTGCTTCAATAACTAATAATAAAAATATAAATAAAAAATTAGCAGAGATGGAAATAGTATTGGAAGAACTAACAGAAGAAAGGCACACTAACATGTTATTGGTAGAGTTGTGAATTGATTCATCTATTTCATAAAACAATTTGTAATTGTGCTAAAAAAAAGTGACTAAAATGTCTGTACCCATTGACCCAGAGATATCACTACTGGATATATGAACAAAGAGGTCAAAGAGAGAAAGACCCCATACATGACAAAATATTATTAATTGCAACACTAATGGTGACGATGAAATGGAGGCAAAGCAAGTACCCCTTAGTTGAGGAATGTCTAGGTAAAAAGCATGGCATCTGAATGTGTTGTGATTATTAATGCTTTTGCCTTCTATTAAGTAAAAGTTACGATTTTTCTTACCCTTGCCTTCTATTTGAGTAAATGTTTTATGTTTTCATGCTTTTTTCTTTTATTGAGCAAATGTTATGATTATTTCTTTTGCCTCATAATTAAGTAAATATTTTATGTTTAGAAGTGTTATGGTGACTGAGTTTTTGAAATAGGAAGCACACCAGCGGGGGCTTAGGAGTTATAGTGGTGAATAGTAGGGTAGTAGACATGTATCCCACCTATACTAACATTACCCATAGGGCAGTTTATATGCTGCTCTGGAAACCCCAGACCAATCAACATTAGTGGGAAAGGGAGGGAACCAAATATTTATTAAGCACCTACCATATACCAGGCACTGTGCTAAGCGCTTCACAAATATTATTTCATTTGATCCCCACCAAAAAAAAAATCCTAGTAGGTAGACACTATTATTATACCCATTTTACAATCATGGAAAGTTAGGCAAACATAGATTAAGTCACTTTTTCAGGGTCATAGAGCTAATAATGCCTGAGGCTGTATTTGAAGTCAGGTCGTCCAGATTCCAAATCCAGCTTTCTATCCACTGTGCTACCTAAGTACCTAGGGGCACTGCATTAACCCAGAGGTAAGTGTGGGGACCCATGCTATTCCAGGGACACAAATGTATATATTTCTATTGCAGAAAGAAATATTAATATGAAGAATTCAGAGAGATCCTAAAAGACTCATATAAACTGATACATAGTTGAATACGTAGAACCAGGGAAATTATATATATTACTACAGTAATGTAAATGAAAAAGAGCAATAAGACAAAACTGACAGTAAGACAAAAATGACTAAGTATGTCCCTGGAGAAGAGTTAACAAAATTTATCTTCATCCCAGAATTGTAAAAGGGAGAAACTGTGTATGTGGATATGGATATTGCTTATATTATCAGACACACATAGTCAATAGTTCAGCTATTTTTGCTGAACTACTTTTTTTTCCTCCTTTGTTTCAAATCTTTGTTATAAGAGATGGTTTGTGGAGTCAGAAAGATAGAAAGAATATATTTGGAAATGAATGTGATATAAGAACAAAAAGAATCAATAAAAATACAGTAAATTGACTGAGAAAGTAACAATATGCGTTTTATCCTTTTTCTTTTTTCAATATAAATTTATTTATTTAACTTTTTACATTCATTTTCACAAAATTTTGGGTTCCAAAATTTTCTCCCCGTTTG
>CM053769.1:652306403-652323387 GCA_028658325.1 Potorous gilbertii | reverse complement strand
GGAACTCTCCTTCACTGTGTTGCTGTGCGGCTTCCACTGTTCCAGAATTTGTTGGGAGTTCTTTTTAGAGGAAATCCATGGGCTGTGGATTCGGAGCTAGCATATGTGAGTCTTTCTACTCCACCATCTTGGCTCCACCCCCCCTAGATAAAGGGTTCTTACCTTGGGGTTCACTTTCTTCCAAGAGGTCTATAGATATATATCAGAGGATCTATGAGTTTAGATGGAAAAAAATTATTTATTTCAATAGAATTGATTTCCTTGTAATCCTATGTATTTAATTTTATACATTAACTACATGATTCTGGAAAGGAGTCCATATGCTTCCCCAGATTGCCAAAGGAGTCTGAAATGGGTCCAAATAAAAAAGGGTTAAGAGTCCCTGAATTAGATGCTTCTGAGTCAGTTCATGGAACTAAAATGGTTGTCAGGGAGCCACTGCCTTCATAAAATAGATAAGTAAACTGAGTCTCAGACAGGTTGAATTCTGCTTCTAAAGTTGCTGGGGACCCTGACAACATTCCACAAACCAATGTCCTCTTTACTTGTGTGGGAGTGTGTCATGTGTGTCAGGCAACCTGACTCAGACAAATCCCTTGACCACCTTCTGTTTGAGCAGGCAATCACATCATCTTTTCCTGTCCAGGGAATTTCCTGAACAGTGAAACTCGCTGGCAGTCTTCCTTTTTAAAAGGCTGCCATGGGGCAATCCCATGGTTCTGGCATCAGCTCAGATGTCCTCTGGTGACCAGAAACACTAGTCCTTGGGTACCAAGAAGGAAACTGCAATTAGGCTATTATTATATATCTTGTAGTCTGCTAAGTATATACTCTCTAAATGTAAAAAAATATCATCCAAATCTGTGGAAAAGTAAATGAGAAACAAGAAAAATTTAAAATGTTAAACACATTTATTAACATGAAAATAACCTACCCTTATTTCATGTCTCTAAACAGAAACACAAATAATGTTATTTTTCATACAACCTTGTAGTTGGGAGGCCAGGATTTGGGGGGGGTCATTGTTTCATCATTCATCTTCAATGAGGGATCGCAACCATCCTTGACAAATGAGATTCTAGGCTCTTCTTAAAGACTTCTTGATAAGGAGATGGCCATGCACAACTTTCCTTAGTATAAATCCCTTTCTGCTATTTATAGCAACACCTTTACTCCTCATGTTAATTCACAGTTACTCTTATGTTTCAATTTTAGGCAACATGGAGAATAGTTGATCACCAACATGCTTCTAAAAGCATGTAATGAACATAGAGAACTTCATTGAATTTTCTGTCATGCTTCTTTTCTTCAGGCAATATATTTTTCCACATTTGAATCATTCCTTTGTCTGTTCTCTTAACTCTCTCTGAGTTTGCCACATACATTAAGCTGTAGAACCTAACACTGAACCAAATATTGAAGCGAAAACCTGAGTTTTCTCTATGTAATCAGGTTTTGAGGACACCAAGACCCTGCAGGCAAAGGGGCAGTTTCCAGAGTCTCAATGTATTGATTTGTAGGAACTTTAGTTCTAGGGACAGGGTAAGTTTCTTTTGCTTTAAGGGAAAGGATCATAAGAACCAGTGGAGGACAGGTTCAATCCAGGAATTTGGTTTCAGTTTTTGCTAGAAATAGAATGAATACAATGGAAGAAGTGCAAAGGCAGATGTCAAAGACGCAAAAAGATGGAGGGATGTGTTTCAGCAGGAGTTTGGCAGTTTGGTAGGCTCCTCCTTTGCTATCTACTCCTAATCCATCCCACCAAGAAAGGGTGTGGCTGGGATGGACCAGGCACCGAGAAGATAGACGGATGTTTAATTCTACCCTCCTTCCCACTGCAAATAGCTGCCATTTACTCCAAGCATTTTCTGTTTTTAACTTGTTCGTAATCTTTGATTTTCACAGCAACTTAAAAGATACCTTTACTTAGATGTAAGCCTATGACAAGTCATAACTCATATGTATGTTCTTAATTTCAGTGAGTCTAGTGTTCTCTCCTTGGGGCTTCACTGGGGTTCATCTCACTTACGGGCTTTCACTGCATCAGAGCCCAGCCACCCTTGGCACCGCACCTCCACCTCTAAGCTTAAATCCTCTTGGGCCCCTGTGGATGACTCAGGCAGATCTGAACTTATAGGCCTCATGCTTCTTGATCTGTCCCAATCCCCCTTAAGGATAATTCCTTCCCTCAAAGATTATCTCTATTTTATACTGTCTGTATTTTGCTGTACATAGTGGTTTACATATTGTCTTATTAGACTAGGAACTCTTTGAGAGGAGGGATTGTGTCTTTGCCTTACCTTTTATCCCATGCTTAGCACAGTACCTAGCACTAGACATTTAATAAATGCTTGTTGATTTGATTGACTTGAATCTTGCTATTTGCATTGGTCTTGATAAATGCATGATGACTTGACTTGAAAGAGGAGAGATGCAAGGGAGTCTGTAAAAAGCTTATTCTTAGAGAGAGGTACAGAGAGAAACAGAAGGAGAGAGACAGAGAACAAACTCTCAGGCTCATTTGGGGTTGGGGGAAGATAGGGAAAAGATTCTCTCTGCACCTAACTGGGGGTTTAAGCCATATAAAAGAGATTCTCCTGAGCTTTGATTAAAAAATAATAATTTTGATTAAAAAATAATTTTATAGACTACTCAATAGCTGAAGAGATTAAAACAGAGTCTTGGGACCAACCATATACTTAAGGCTATACAGGAGTCATGAATAAACAGACTTTGACGGTATAAAGAAGCTTGGTAAAAGCAGGAACTTTCTCAAAGGCATGGAGACTCAAGCAGGTTCCACCTCTTCTCAATGTTTTTTTTGGGGGGGGGTTGTTTATTTTAACCTTTTGAAACTATTCTGTCCCTTGTGAGGGGCATAGAGGAGGCATTGGCTGAGGGAGAGTCATGCTCAGGCAATTAAGGGAAAAGTTGGGAAAGTGTGAAAATATCTACATTCCTAAGGTAGGGGCCATTGTGTGGAGAGAATGGTTCCTCATCCCACACATATATACCTACATACGTATAGGTATATACCTATATATACCTCACCCATACATATATACCTATATACGTATAGGTATATTTGTGTGTGTATGTATATATGTATGTACATACATATATATGAAATAGAAGCAGCATCTTCCTTTTTAAGTCAAAGTATCAGCAAAGCAAACAGAACAAGCTGGAACTCATGTTCAGTTTATAATCTTCTGTCACCTTGTGAAATGTTTTTAATAAAGAAAAAAGTTAATAATTTTTCAGTCTTAATATCTGCAATATCCTTGCCTGAATTTTGTTTAGATATTTTCCTCTGCTATTTTTTTCCCAGAATCATGTCACTAAATCTGGGATAGAGCTACGTATTATGATTTAAAAAAAAAAGATTTAAATACTTAAGATTTTGAAATCTGCCCAACTGCCTCTAGGACAGCTATTTACATTATCTCCTCATTATTTCTTTTACATACTCCTTCATTACTTCATTATATTATTTCCTTGAGGTGCTGAAGTTGTCTCATTTTAAGTACTTTAAAATTTTCTAACGGAATTATTGCTTGTGTTTAGTATGAATTGAGCCACTCAGAGACTATCTTGTTGTATAACTTAAGCCAGTCCTGAACCAGACTTTCCTACTGGGATAGAGTAGACAAACATATTTAGTAAGGACCTGCCCTTAATATAGCAGAATGTACTCAGTTGGAGTAGACATTTTAGCCCTCATTACTACTTTTTGAGTAATTGAAATATCCTCCTAATTACCCTCCCTGCCTCCAATCTCTCCTCATTTTAATCTATCCCACTTCCTGTTGCCAGTGTGATCTTTCCTTATTTGACAGGTGAGAAATTGGAGTCCAAAAGAGATGGATTCTGGCTCTGAATTTGCTGGTGACCCTGCCAATACCTCAGAGCCCTGTGATACTTTGTCTACCAAAACCAATTGCAGTAATTTTCCACTCAAATATCTCTGATGGCACCGTATTGCTTTTTGAAGAAAATTTAATGAGCATTTGAGGACCTCCATAATCTGGCTCTACTTTACCATTTTAGGCTTCTTTCATTCTTCTCTGCTTCATATATTCAGTCTTCTAGTCAGACTGAATTCCTTATCATTTCACAAATTCATCCCACCATTTTCTCTGTGCTTTTGTTCTAAACATCTCTTACAATGACATGTACCCCTCTCCCCATCTCTGTTCAGATGAGATCATCTTCATAAGGCCTGTTCTTATGGAAGTTGATAGATAGAAAAATAGATAGATAAATAGGTAAATTGATAGAAAGAACAGACAAAGAGATAGCAGGGGAAGGAAACAAGCATTTACTAGGTGCCAGGTATTTTGTTAAATTTGAGGGATATAAATGAAAATAAGCAAAGCAATCTCTGACCTCAAAGAACTTAATTCTGATGAGGGAAGACAACACATAAAAGAAGTCGGAAATCTGCAAAGATTGTGGGGAAGTAGTATGGCAGACAAGGCAGAAGCTCACTTATCAGAGTCCAGGGTTGTTCCAGGTGTGAGTCCAAGGTTTGTGCAGTGAGGAGGTGAAAAATGAAGGTCAGAGCAGAGGCAAAACAGTGTGGGCATGGGCAGAAAGTGATCTCTCATGTCTGTAATTTTTCATAGCACTTTGCACCTCTTTATATTGTTACCAGTATGATCTTTCCCCATTAAACAGGTTAGAAATTGGAGTCCAAAAGAGATAGATTCTGACTCTGAATCTGCTGAATTTTCCAGTGCCTTAGAGCCTCAGGATATTTAGGATATTCTAATATCTGTTATGCTTTTTTGTGTACCTGTCTTGTCTCCTGACTTGATTATAAGTTCACAGAGGTTGGGGACTGTGTCTTCCTATTCACTGTAGGCTTTGGCACAGTACCGTAGTTTATGCTAGAAACAATTTGAAAAATGTTTGTTGAATTGAAATGAATCTAGAGGGATCCAGTCTGACCTTGGAAGAACTCATGTTTTTCATTATTTCTGGCGTTAATTTCTTCCTAATGTGTTGATTTCCTATTGTGTAGACAGACCATCTTTCCTTCCATCAATGAAATTGCTGTTGTTACAACAAATCTCCATTGGGTGGCAGTCCATGTAAGCAGCAACAGTTCATCTTCCATAATTTTTTTTTCTTCTTCCAAACACAGGATCATAGAATGCTGGAGCTAGAAGGAACTTTGGGGATCATCTAGTTCCACCCTCTAAATTAAAATTTGTATCCTCTTCACATAAACCCTGAGAATAATTTTTATCACTTATAATTGAAACACATGGTGGGAAAGGAACACAAGCTAAATTACCTTTAAAATGTGCTTTTATTGTAAAATGATTGTATTTATCTTTTTTAAAAAAGGTTAGCAAATGTGTTTTAAGTTTTTAAATTCGGAGTGTTTCTCAGTGCTACAATTTTTATTGATTCGAACTTGTCTATAGCATTTTTTAGGCTATGCTAATGAAAACTTATTTCTACCAGACACATGCTTTGTAGATGTTGAGGGAAAATATAACTTTCCCCCCTGAACCAGTTTCACACTGGTCTCTAAACCAAGGACAAATTCTGGATTCAGGAAAATGCATTATCCAGGCTACTCAATCCAATCACCTCTGTTGTCCAGGGTTACAGACTTAGCTGCTTACTCACCCTGTACTTGGAAAGCTGAATGGTACTCAACACAAGTGATCATTTCTATCTGGTAGAGTTTAGAGGGACCCACAATATCCTGTTTTTAATGCAGCACAGGTGGTAGCAGTTCAGGTTACAGAAGGCCATTTAATCATGGTTATAGTCATGCAATCAATTTTCTATTTTTTGGTACATTTGTGTCCTAGATTAGATTGTTAAAACCAAGACCAGAGTAGTGAAAACAGCCAGTTATGCCTCTCTGAGGTTTTTTGATCCTTGTTAATCTCTGTTTTGACTGTTTATTTTCATTAAAGATGCTTTTAAAATGAGTTTATTGCATTATGGTGCATTTTGGAAAGTGTTTTTGGCTATAGAAAAATATCATCTGTACCAGAGTAAACTTGGAATTCTTTGTATGAAGAAGGGAGAAGAGGAGGAGATCATTGGAACAAACTAAAAACAGAAAAAAAAGAGCCCAAAATGGGTCTTCAGAGGAAACTGATAAACCTGTACTCCAGGATAGATAGAAAGAGGAATATGACGTTTTTAAGGAAAGCATTCATAGCAAGTATATTTAAATTCATTGTCACTGCAGTTTGGTTACGTTGCTTATGAAATTTAAAGGTCTTTTAATAAACCTAGAAAATATTTACAATTATCTAAAGGGAAAAATCTAGATGATTAAAAATGTACAAAAATCCACCTGCATCAGGATATACTGTTTCCCATGCAAATGCTTCATTAAATGTAAAAGTTGAAGGCATCAGAAAAAGCAAGTTCAACATTTTGTTGCTGTTTTTCCAATCATTGTATTAATTGATTTTTACCAGTTGTGGGTTTTTTTAAAACCTTTTAGATTTTGTGTTTAAGATAAAATTCTGTCATAAGCCCAAGTTAACAGATGTCAGACAGTGGGATCAAGTGGAAAGAACATTGGACTGGGGTTCTGGAGATGTGGGTTCTGCTCTAAGGTCTATTAATAATAAGATGTAATGTTGGGCAACTTATTGCACCTTGGAGAGCCTCTTTTTTTCATTTATAAAATGAGAAGCATTCCTAGGATCAAAGGACAATAGCTTCAGAGCTGGAAGGGACCTCAAAGGTCATATTAAATGGACTCTAAGGTGCCTTCCAGCTTTAGCATCTTAGGAATCTCTAAGCTAATTAGAAAGAAAGCTTATTCTCTAGGTAGAGTGATGATCCTATAAGGTATCTTTTCTTTTATTGAGGAGAGGGTGTGGCTTTCAACCTGTGATTTCATCAGTGTACCAATAGAGATTGTTTTGCACTTTGTATTCATAGAGAGTCACTTGGTGGTACTGAGAAGCAAAGTGACTTACCCAGGGACAATCATATAGTCAATTTATATCAGAAGCAAGGCTGGAACTCAAGGTTTTGCCTGTCTATGGGCTACTTAGCCTCAATGAATAGATAGATAGATGGATGGACAGATGGACGGACAGACAGACAGACAGATAGATAGATAGGTAGATAGATAGACAGATAGATGTTAGAGAATAGATAGTGAGTATATAGCTAATAGTAGAAAGATGATGTTATATGGATAATAGATGTAGATAGATGGTAGATAGTAAATAGATAATGATAGATGTGATAGACAGATAGAGAGGAGAAGTAGCTAGAGAAATAAATAGTAGTAAATGGTAGATAAATAGTAGATAGAAGGTAGACAGATAATAGATACATAGATGCAGACAATCTGATAGAAAATAGATAATAGCAGCTAACATTTATATAGCAGTCTGAAGTTTCCAAAGCACTTTACAAGTATTATCTCACTTTATATCTATGGAGGCAAAGTTGTGCATTTATATAAATCATTTAATTAAAACCACATTAATGGATATAAGAAGAATCCTCTTCTGTCCAGGCATAGGATTTGGGTTTTGTTTTGCCTACTGACTAGCTATTTTCATTACACCCCACCCCCTTCACTTTGTCAGTTCTAGCCCTTGTAGAAAATCCTTCTACTCTACATTATCACTGTTGAAGTAACGGCTCATTTTAAAAGTATACATGAAATTTATATTAAACTACATTGAATTTGGGATGTCACAGAAATTTTGGCCCCCCAAAATTTCAGGAAGGTCTCATTCACTTATCCTTTTATCTCTCTTAAAAATGTAGGCTACTTGGACAGTGTTTCTATAGTTGGAGAGGAAAAAGGGAAAAATTTGTCTCTGACAGTCTCTTGCTCTTCATTGCCCTTTCCATGTAGGTCATGTCTCAGTACTTACCACGTGAACAAATTGAGAACCTTCTGCACCTCCTGTAGGTGTAACTAAAGGAGTTTTATGAATATCGTGCTTTATTGAGACTCCAGCCTTCTGATAATGGCTCATAAACCTTCCTTATGGAATTAAACTTCCAGAAGGCAGGATAGTACAGCCAGGACCTGTACTGCTGAAACTTTTGGATTATTCTAGGGATATGTTTTCAGGGCCTACCTGAGTGGTGGCTAAACCAATCAACAGAATATTTGATGGCTATTTTCTAATATCTTTTGCTTTGATATTTTAAATAGAAACTTCAGACACTGAATTCAATGTTCAGAACTCTGAATTCAGTCCTTTTTCTTCCATGATTTTTGTTTTGGGACCTCATCACTCCATGTTGCCTAGGCTGGAAGTAAAGCAAACACTTGCAGACTTGATTCCAAAGCTATTGGCAGGGGAGCTTTGACCTGATTCATTTCTAATCTGGTTCAATTCAACTTTCCTTGGGGTGCAGGTTGATTACCATATTGGCAACATATATATAGTAATTCTAACAAAATAGCATGTGCCAGGCATTATGCTAAGTGCTCTGCAATGATCATCTCATTTCATCCTCACAGGATAAGTGCTATTGTTATTGCCATTTTACAGATGAAGAAACTGAGGCAAAGGAAGGTTAAGTGACTTGGCCAGGGTTACATGGCAAGTAAGTTTCTGAAACTGGATTTGAACTCAAGTTTTCTTGACTCCAGGCCCAGTGCTCTATCCACTTTGCTGCCAGACCTAATACCTGAAAGGCTTTAACTGTAATGCACCTCAGAACTTTTCAACTTAAATCTTCCTCCAGCCTCAGCCTCTCCAGTAGCAGGGATTCCAGGCATGGGCCATCACACTTGGCTTCCAATACATGGTGAAAACACATATAAGTAATGCTAATAGCTGACACTTGCCTAACTCTTTTCTTATGTTTGCAAAGCCATTTTATATACATGACCTCTTCTTCCTCAAAACACTCCTGTAAGGTGGGTTCACAATTCCTATTTTATCAATGATTCAAACAGATCATCCTGAGAGCATAGGAAGATGAACTGAGAAGGTCTGAGGAAGCAGATACAACAAGAGTCAATAACATATAATAAGATAAGGAACAAAGAAGAGGATATATTAGCCTCCCATCTGATACAGTCACCATGGTTTCCAGTTGAACAAAGACTGTACAAAAAGATTTGGAAGAAAATAACATTTATATGCAATTTATATTTTATATGCAATTTACATGCATTTATATGCATATATATGCATTTATATGTGAAAATCAAGAGCTTGCTTTTAAGCATGTGGAAAAGTTCTGAACACCTCAAACACCACCTGTTTTCAGTCAAAGCTATAGGCAAAAGTTGAATGCTGCCATACCAGAAAGAAATGTGTTGGACAATGTGTTCATAGCATGGAACCCTCTAGTGGTCATCTCATGAAAATAAAGTCAGCCAACTGCCCTGGGGCAGACTACTTTTACACAGCAATCTGTAGTACACTCACAAGGGCCAGATGGGAGATTTCATGAATTACACTATCTTAACCAACACTTTTTGGGGGTAACTTTTATATAAGAAAAACCTTTCCTTGACTATTTATAATAACAAAGCAATGTCAGTGAATTGATTAAAAAGCATATACTTAATACATTATCTTTTAGATACAGTCAAATTCAATGGTTTTATTTTGTTCTATTAAAGTCTTATATTGATTAGATAAGCATAAAGATTTTTGGTCCTGATAGTTCTTTCTTGCACTTTTTTCCAGTTGGTTTTCAAAATATATAACTTGTTCAAGGGAGTTTTCTTTTTAAAGAAATGATTCATTTAAGCCTAATACTGAATTTGCAATTTCTGTAAACATTTTGATTAACTTTGTATTTTATTTTTATGAAGGCTTATTAATCATAATTACACTGTAACAGTTTGAGGTTTCTTCCATTCCATCTTATGAGTCATCTTATGACCTTCATAAAAAGATCATCATCTGTTATTTAATCATTTGAAAAGGGCAAGGAATATAATGATAAATGTTTAATGGGATATTGAAAAAGTATTTAATTTACTAATGACTTTTTTTCACTAAATACTGTTATCATTTACCATGCTATTTACCAGTGCTATTAGATGATTAAAGTATTTTTATTTTGCTTGGTAAAAAAGGATCAAATTGAAAGCAGAACAGATGAAAATGGAAAAGATCTGTCAAGATTTTCTATTGCAAGCTTGTTTTTCCTATTAATTACAGTGATGTTACCATATTTGGATTCTACTTCCCCTTTGTGCAGAGAATAGTGTGTAGAAAAGGTGACCAAGACATTAGAGATGGGAAAAGTGGGTGGAATAGATCAAGTACACAAAGAGGAAATCTATGCTTAAAATTGTATGATTTTTGTGGGCACTGATGGATTGATTTTCTTGTTAACTGCAAAATGAGAGAAGAAAATAATAAATATCATTATTTTCCTAAGAGGAAATATCAGTAGCTACTAACGCATCCATCTTCTTTTCCATCTTCTGTCTTCACCCCAAGTCTTCCCAGGGAGCTTTGCATCAGCCTTGGATCTAGGCTTCAGGCCTCTGTATTTGTCTCAGGACCTTCTCCAGTGTTCTAGAGTTTGTTCTGTATCAGATTCACATGAAACTTCCAACTTCTGCTGAAATCCCCAGCCTATACTGCTCTTACTTCCTATGTCCCTGGGCCTCATAGGACTCAACATCACTACTTACCACAAGGTTGGGCATTAAAGGATGTCTAATCACCTTCCTCCTCCAATGGACTTCTCTCCAGCCACGGATACTCTGTTCATACTGATTCTTTAATCGTAAGCATACTTCCACTCCATCATTCTCAACCCATCCCTATGATTCTGAGCTCCTGGCTGTCATTGTATAAATCCTGTTAGGTTTCCCCCATTGCCTGTTCCCTTACTTTCATTCTCTTTCCCAATTTTCCCTTCCAGTTCTACCCTTTCACTATGCTCTCTGGAATTTTTTCTCCATAGGTTACAAATTAGATTTCATCTTAAACCATTCCTTTCTTGTTCTTTCCATCTTCTTGTACTCACTGAGAGCTGGTTCCCATCTTATCACATAATTTCCCTGGCTACCCTTTCTGTCCTCTTGCTTCTCTCTTCCCATTGCCACTTCTAGATGCTGTCTCTACAATATTCACTTAATAATGTGTAATGGTAATTTAAATGGGAAGATCTTTCCCATTCATTAATAGGCTTATATGACCTGTGTAATAAGTCACATGGAAGCCTGAGTCACATGAGTCTTAAGTCACATGGAATAGCTAAGAGGGGGAGCTTGAGCAGAGCGGAGAGGAATTTAGTCAGAGAGAAGTCAGAGCTGGGAAGGACAGAGGCAAGCAGGCAGCTGGCTGTGGGGAAGAGAAGGGCATTTTGTTTGAAGGTGTTCATTTGTGGGAAGGCCTGATAATATGTATAGACTTCTTGGTTACTATGATGGATTTCTTTGTTTCTATGATGAATTTGGCTTTCTGGTGTTGGGATTAGGCTCTCTGGTGTTTGAATAAATGTTTTGGTTCTGTTTTCCATGTGGAGAGTCTGTTTTATTCCACGATTCAGAATTGCACTGGGATATTCATAGCCACCACAGGTGCTGTGAATATCACATTGGTGCTACATAATATCACCTTTGAGATTTACTAAATTGATATTTATCACACAATCAAGAGTCTAGTAGTTGTCTACTGACCCCCAGGGCACTTTCCTTTCTTACTCATTGAGTTTAGTACCTTGACCCACAGTGTTTACCCCTCTCCCCTCCAACTCTTGCCCTTATACTAGAAGATTTCAACATACTCAAACACCCAAACTAATCAAATTATTGATTTCTCAGGACCTGCTCCTCTACTCCATCTCAGCTATGCAGACATGATCACACATCCTCCATCTTGTCATCACCCACAAGTGTTTCACTTCCAAGTTCGTGAAATTCTTTTCATGAAATTCCTTTTTCTAATGTTAATTTTTTTATTCTTCTATCTTTCCCTCCTTCTTATCACCCTGTAACCCTGTTCTTTGACCTTGTGGGGTTCTCCAATTCCTCTACCCTTGAATTCTTTCCTAACCTATCATTCTTACATTGGCTAGAATCTTCTTCCCTATTTTTAGTCCCTTGCTCTCTTATCCTATTGACAATTATGCCTTGCCAAGACTCAACCTTGGATTATTCCCAATAATAACAGTCTTTGCCCCTTTCACATTATGTGTAGACTATTGTCATTGCCTGTTGGTTGTTTTTTCTGCCTAAAATAGTTCCTTTTTCCAGTCTACCTTTCATTCAGCTGCCAAAGTGATTTTTTAAAAGGGCAGATCTAATTGTGTCTCTCCTTATGGTGATATATTCTAGTGATTCCATATTACCTTCATATAATGGCCTTTTACTTTGGCTTTTGAATCCTTTCACAAGCAGTTCCCTTCCTGCTTTTCCAGTCTTCTTACACTTCAGGCTCCTCCATATACTCTGTGATAAGACAGTAGTTTTATCACTGTTTCTTGTGCACATCATATGACAATTACCTATCTACCATGCCGAGAATGATGTCACCTCTGCCTCTGTCTCCTGGCTTGGCTTCCTTCAAGACTCATCTCATATCCTACCTTCAGCAAGAGGCCTTTTCTGGTCCCTTCCAAACCTGCTCTCTGAGATTAACTCCCATTTACCCATCTTGTATATACATAGCTATGATTTTTTTGGGGGGGAGACAGGAAATAGGAGCTCCTTAAAAGTAGTGACTGTTTTTGCCTTTTTTTGTATCTCTAGAGCTTTGCATTGTATTCCACCCACCTAAGAAGTGTTTAATAAATGCCGTTTGACTGACTGCTATTAGTTGACTCTGCAAAAATTTTATTACAGTGACCTATATGAAAAAAGGCAGCATAACATAGTGGCTAATGGACTAAGCTTGGACTTAGGAAGATGTGGGTTCAAAACCTTCCAATATGCATCAGCATACTGGGAATTCATCCACACCAATCCACATACAGTATGAAATGTATCCATACTGTTGAAATTATGGAACCAGATTCTCTGGAATAAGGTACACTTTCATCAATAGTATTCTTGATATAAGAAGAAAAGAGGGAAGCTTTAGTTTTTGTAGACAGAAAAAGCACTATTTATTTTTTTTATATATATAGCACTTTAAGCTTTATTTTTTATAATTAATTTGTTTTCATTTTTCAACAATCACTTCCATAAGTTTTAAATTTTTTTCCCTTCCCTTCCCCATTCCTCCCCAAGACAATATGCAATCTTGTTTGGGTTCTACACATATATTCTTATTAAACACATTTTCACATTAGTCATGTTGCATAGAAGAATTAAAACAAATGGGAGAAAGTATGAGAAAAAAACAAACCAAAACAAAACAAAAGAGAAAATAATCTACTTCCTTCTGCATTACAGTTAGGTCCTTATATTGCTGTGAAGGGCTAAGTCTATCAGAAATACTCCTTGCATACCATGGCTGTTACTGTGTATAATGTTCTCCTGGTTCTACTCCTTTCACTCAACATCAGTTCATATAAATCTTTCCAGGTTTTTCTGAAGTCCTCCTGTTCATCATTTCTTATAGCACAATAGTATTCCATTACATTCAAACACCACAACTTGTTCAGCCAACTGGTGGGCATCCCTTCAATTTCCAGGTTTGACCACCACAAAAAGAATATATAAGAATTTCTTGTACATGTGAGTCCTTTTCCCATTTTTATGATCTCTGTAGGATACAACCCTAGAAGCAATATTACTGACTCAAAGGGTATGCACATTTTTATAGCCCTTTGGGCATAGTTCCACATTACTCTCCAGAATGGTTGGATCAGCTCATAGCTCCAGTAACAATGAGTTGGTGTTCCAGCTCGCCCACATCTTTTCCAACGTGTAATATTTTCCTGTCTTGTCATATTAGTCAATCTGATAGGTAGTGATAATGTACTTCAGAGTGGTTTTGATTTACATCTCTCTAATTAGTAGTGATTTAGAGCATTTTTTTCATATGACTATAGATAGCTTTAATTTATTCCTTCAAAAGCTGCCTGATCATATCCTTTGACCATTTATCAATTGGGGAATGACTTGTATTCTTGTATATTTGATTCAGTTCTCTATATATTTTAGAAATGAGGACTTTATCACAGACACTAGTTGTGGAAATTCTTTCCTAATTTTCTGCTAGTGGGAACCTTTTGGCAAGGATATTCTATAGCAGATTGTTTCTTTATAGTTGCATAATTGACTAAAATGTATTGATACCATAAAATCCAACTGTACTTGCTATTTGTTGATCATTAAAAACTGTTTTTTGATTCAACATAGCCCAGTGATGCTTTTAAAGCATTTTCTCTTCCAAAAAGATGTTTCCTATATTGAAATCATAAAATATTCCATGAAAATATAAAAATAAAAATACTCATTTTTCTGCGATTCTCTGATTACTTATATCAAGTAAGGTATAATATCTCTAAAAAAGTCCTACTTCATTGCCTCCTCACAGAGTGGACATGTCCATGTGTTCTCAAAGGCTATGACAGTGGAGCATTAGCTTTGTGAGTTCCTTTCATGCTGGGAAGGTTTCAAGAGCAGCCTTGACAATAGACTGAGGCACTGTTTTCCAAACTGAGCTATCAATTTGGAAAAGGTCAAGAGCAGTGGGCTGACCACTTGGTGATGAGGTTTTTGGCCATGACAACCCATGAAACAAAGAAAACCACTGTCAGGGATGGTGACAAAGTAGCATAAGTGAGAGCAGAGAATACTAAGAATCACAGCCTTTAGGTTTTCTATTTATGTTAACTTTCTTGTTGTCTCTATAAGTGTGAAATCCTTATCTCAGGACTAGAGGGTAGGCATACTACTGGAGCTACTGAACTGTACCAATCTCAATGTCCTCCCTATAAACAAAACCAGACTGCAAAAGGACATTGTGAGTAAATGGAAGGATGACTCACAGTTTTTCCTTGGAGCAAACAATAAAAGAATTGAGGGAATTGGTTTTATATGTCCAAAAGACAATAGAAAGTGTCATTTTCTGAGACAGTTGGTCATCTTGTACTGTAGTGCTCATCATTAATTATATGCAAAAAAGACACTATATAAATAATGATAGCTTATATGTTAACATCTTTTTCAGAGGGTGAAGAGGTAGAGGAAATTCTATGAGTGACTCCACAACATCCTCCAAAAATTATACATCATGTATTTTGACAATTGATAACTTCAGTGGGAAGTTAAGCAAAGGAAAATATGGTGAAAAATATATTGGAATATATGGTTAAAGAGTAATAATATACAAAGTTTTTAGAACTATGCATTGTACATACTTTAAGAAAAGAAAGATGCTATGCCTGGTGAATATTGAATAACATTTAAAAATATTGTATTTGAACAGATAGGAAGTAATTTGCTATTAGGAATCACTACTGAATTAACTGCCTGTGTACAATCAGTACTTCACTTATTAAAGATAAGAAAACAAATTTAAAGCTGAGAAGAATAAAAATGAGAAAAAAGATACCACATGCAATAACAACTTCAACTTGACTATTGATAGTTATGAACAGGAAATGGAAGGAAAAAAGGACATTAACAACAGTACCTTTAGTGTGATGGCTGCTGAGCCTTTTTCAGGGCTGCTTTCCACCTTTGGTGTCTACCTGTTCAATCTAACTCTCACCTGTGGCTCCAAGAAGCTGTAGCATGTGCAGCAACCACACTCCAGTAAACTATTTCAGCAGATGGTCCAAACCAGGTTGAGTGTAACCAAGAGGTCTCAAACCCATTGATGAGTTGGGGGGGGTGTCAACCCTAAGCATGTGAAGACTTTCCCTGGTGGAATGAGCAGACGAGAACAATTTGTTCCAATGGCTATGAAAACAGCTGAAGTAGGCGATGTGGAGCTCTTAGAGCTTGGTTAGACATTGAAGATGCCAAGGTCATCCATTGCATCCTGAATCATTTCCAGTCATCTCAATTCTATCCTGCCCCTGGACTACGATGACTCTGGAGGAGAGAGTGAGGCTGACAACTTGGTGCAACTCTGCCTCCCTTAAATTCAATTTACACATGAATAAAAAAATAAAACCAGCTCCATATAGATGTTTAAGTCGATTACCAAGTGGAAATTTTAAGACAGTCAAAGGCAACACTGATTTAGAATATGCACTTGTTTATAAAATCTTAAAAAGGAGAATAGTGGAATATTATCATAATTTTTTATGTCATAAAGAGAAACATTAGAAAAACTACTTTGAGGAAAGTTTAATAGATTACACTAAACAATGCCATCCCAAGGTTATATAAGGATGAAACTTTGAAGGAGGAAAAAAGACAAAGGTTGAAAAGATCTGCCAAGATATTTTTGACAAAAATTTTTCAGTGATGATGGAATCACCAATTTTAGAATCTAACATCACAGTCCTAGAGGTGCTTTAAAAAGCAGAAATATTGGGCGGAGTTAAGATGGTGGAGTAGAAAGACTCACATATGATAGCTCCGAACCCATAGCCCATAATTATCTATAAAAAGAACTCCCAACAAATTCTGGAACAGTGGAGCCACACAGCAACACAGTAAAGATTTCCGTTCCAGAGAGCCCTGAAAAACCAATCCCAAAGGTCTGTCACGCACTGGACGGGAGTGGAGCCCAGCCCTGCCCTGGTGGTGTGGCACTTAGAGGAGTGAACAGATCCGAGCAGGCTTCATGGACAGAATCTCCAGCAGCCGCAAAGGTCCCTCCACCCACAGACATACAGGTCAGTGAGAAAGACATCTGGACAGGCTGAGAGGGGAGCAGGGTGTCTCCATAACGAAGGTCCCCTCGGGAGGCAGCAGCAGAGAGTGGCCAGAGGCTCCCAGAGCAGCAGGAGCTCGGCAGGAGATCCATTACAGAAGGTCTCTGCATAAACCCCCTGAGGGAACTGAGCCTGGGAGGCAGCCCTGCCCCCACCTGAGCACCAGAACTTAAGCTCCCATTGAATGGCAGCCAGGCCTGCTGCCAAAAGCCCTGAGGCTGGGGAACAGCATTTGAATCTCAGACCCCCAAGCACTAGCTGG
>CM053769.1:652086948-652305903 GCA_028658325.1 Potorous gilbertii | reverse complement strand
TGCGCGGCCTCCACTGCTCCAGAATTTGTCAGGAGTTCTTTTTACAGGAAATCTATGGGCTGTGGGTTCGGACCTAGCATAGGTGAGTCTTTCTACTCCGCCATCTTGGCTCCGCCCCCGAGTACTTTCTTTAGAAGCATTTTGTTTGCTTTTGTATCTAAATACCAGACTCATGATTTTAACCACAAAAGACTACTGTCATCCAAGTTTTCTAATTTATTTATCTGTTTAACATATTTAATTAATTTGCCTCAAAGTAGCTATTGGATCTTCATCAAATTACCTTTTGGAAATATTTTTCACAATTTAAAAATATTATCAATATTTTATTATGGATTTACACGCCATGGATATTTTTTGTATTTTACTTCTTAAAAATTTGCTTACAATTTTATTTTTAATATTGTTTCAGAAAGTTAAGCTATTTGCAGTTTTTTTTAATGTTAAGGAGTCTTTACATTCAAGTGATTGTCTGTGTATAAAATGGATCATGTTCTTCATAGGCACCTGAATTCTACCAACTGATCCTGCTTCTATCATGGGAAGCTCAGAGGGTTCCTAAATAGCTCTATTAGCAATGCCATGCTAAGGTAACTTTTGTTTAGATGAGACTATTTCTACAGTGCCTGTTACTTTCTAGTGCTGCACTGATGTTTATCATAGTGAAACTCTTGAGAAACTTACGTAGACCTGTATACAGTTTTAACTCCTTTCTTTAAGAAATTTTATTCTGTGCCAAGACTGCCTAGGAAGCAGAGGAGAGTTCTACTTTTTAATAGCTAAAGAACACAAAAAAGCCATACTAAAAAAGAGTTAAGATCAAATAACAGATAAGAATAATTAAATCTTTGGATGAGCTTTCAGTCTGTGTAAAAAGTTAGATTTTTTAGTCTGAAAAAAGATTTCAATACCTTACTGAATACTTTACTGAGAAAATTTCAAGGCTTTAGATAAAAATATAATTGCATTAATGGCTAAAGCTTCTCATTCTCTAGTAGGGCAACTGAACTTTCAGCCTATGACTCATTTCTTTTTTGTAAATTAAATTTATTTATTTTCAGTTTTCAACATTCACTTCCATAAAATTTTGGATTTCAAATTTTCTCTCCATCTCTCCCTTCCCCCTACCCCAGGAAAGCATGTATTCTGATTACCCCTTCTTCCAGTCTACCCTCCCTTCTATCACCCACCCTCCATCCCTTTCTTTTCTATTTGCCTGTAGGGCAAGATAGATTTTTTTTTATACCCCATTGCCTATATATCTTATTTCCCAGTTGCATGTAAAAACAGTTTTTAAATTCATTTTTAAAGCTTTGAGTTTATGGACTCATTTCTTATCATTTAAATGGCAATTTCGACGGATTTCTAGATAGATAGCACCCACAAAAGCTAATGGGTTTTCTTAGCATTACCCTCCTAGGCTTCTGGAAGTGGTGCTGGAGGATTTCCTTCTCTACTTCAATGATGCAACTGCCATGGAAACCCAGGGCTGCAGCAGCTTCCTTTGCTTTGAACCTTTTCTCTGCATAGGTACTGATACCTGCTTCAGTCTCTACTTGTTTCATTTGGAGGTTACAGAAACTACCTTAGTGGCATGCTTTTAAGGGATCACAGAAGCTGCTGGATACTCGAAACGACTGGTCAGTCTTCTGGACCTCACCTGCCTCAGATGCTCCCTTGACCACTATTTTAGTAGTTTAGTGAAAGGAGATTGAGTTTGATGTCTGATAATGAAAGAATGATAGTTGTCTAGATTTTGATAATGTCAGATGTAATTTTTTGTGTTCTTTTTTCATTGCCAAAGAAGACCATGCCATCAGAGAAATGATGACATGACTTGCACTTGACTTTGTTTTGAGTGAGGGAGGCCTGGCTGTGCAGGTCACCAGCATCACCTCCCCTCCAGAGTCATCTGAATCCAGTGACTAGATGTTCCTCAGGATGACTGGAGGTAGCCCAGGATGGCATGGGAGGCCTTGGGCCCTTTAGGCTAAGGTCTTGGCAGGTACTCACTTAGGGTGAAGCATTGAATAGGCCTGTTTAAGAAGTAGCCAGGGCATGGCCCCTTTAATGAGGTCAAGAAAAACAAAGACATCAGATGGGGTGAGAACCAGCAACAGTTACTATTGATGATCACTCTAAAGCTTTGAGCCCATTGGAGACCCAGTTTCAGAGTGCATTAGGTTTAAGGTTTTAGGACAGGATAGCACAGGACAGGAAAGTAAAGGAGCCAGTAAAACCCAAGTCAACTGGGCAACTTGTAGCCATCTAAATTTACCTTCCTTTGGAGAGGAGAAGGAAGGGGCGGAGGAGGCAGACAGGAGAGGAGGAGCTGAGTTGCACAGCTAGCTGGGTGCTCATTCAGCCAGCTGCATCTACTCACAGGATTGTGTTCCTCCTTTGTTGCTGAAAAAGATCATGCCATCAGAGAAATGAAGATGACTTGGACTTGAGGAAGGAAAGGAAAGGAAGGAAGAAAGGAAGGAAGAAAAGGAAGGAAGGGAGGAATCTGACCCATAAACCTCAAGTTAACTGGGTGTCCTCTGGCCATCCAAATTTACCTTCCCTTGGAGAGGAGAAGGGTGGAGCCCAGCAGGGAGGCTTGGTCTACTCCAAGGTGTGTTCATCTTTTGTTTTTAAAGAAGACCATGGCACTTGAGTAAAGCATTTACAATTCAGTGGTGATAGAGGAATACAAGCACACAGATAATTGTGATGACAAGAAGAACCAGAGAAATGGAAAAATGGTCCAGATAAAATGGCATAAAAACCTACAAAGGGAGAGCAGTGAGAGGTAGTTAATTTCCAGTTGCTCCTGGAGTCGGTGTTGACCCAGGACTCCTGAAGGTTCTGGCAGGACCTGCACAGCTGTAAAACCTTGGAAGCTAAGGACTGTCTCTAAGGGTGGAGTACCAGTTGCATTGAGAGAGGCTTATCACCAGAGATTTAATTTTTTGTGGGGTGGAGGAGGTCACAGCAATCCATTTGATTAGAATATAAACTTCCTGGGACAGACATTTTCCCCTCTATATTTTCCAAGCTCCCATATACAACAGGCCCTAAATATTTGCTGAGTTGATTCAAATTGGATTGAATTAGATCAATTTCTGTAGCATAAGATGGGTGTCATTGGAGGGAGGAAAGCTCAGGTCCTTGAAGTGTTAAAAGTCACTAATTTGAAGAAATGAATAGATAATGAATAGTGCTTAATTTGAGATTATTTTGAATAATTAGCATGCTTTAGAAGATAAGAATATAAACTACATTTAATTCATATTTGGTTGTTTTGTAAGGCTACCTGAATATGTTTCACTTAAATTCATTTCTAACATGTGATGTACAAATATCAACAGTTTAGACATATTTTGACAAGACTTTAAACTACAGTGTTTTCTGTAATACAACAGAAAATCTTTTTTTTATTTTATTAACTTATCAGTCCACCAGAGGGTGCATTCTACTCAGCTGTAATGTGAAGACATTAGTTATATACTATTTGCAATTTGGTTGGGGTGGAGGAGTTTTGTAGAGTAGCAGTTCTCAGACTTTTTGGTCTCAGGACTCCCTTATAATCTTAAAAATTATTGAAGACCTCTCAAAGAGCTTTTGTTCAAGTGAGTGACAGCCTTTGATATTCACAGTATTATAAATTAAAACATCTTAGTATTATTATGAAAATAATTTTGACATCCTTGATCCCCTGAGTCCTGCAGGGAGTGCTTGGACCACTTTCTGAGAACTAGAATTCACCTGAGAAAAATTCTTTTACTCATAGTTAACTCTCAGTTGTCTTTGATAATTTGTATTATACCCTCTCTTATTTGAACAAAATTCTGCTCTTCTTAGTAGTGTACATGATTATTTTTTTCCTTTAAGTAATTTAAATTGAATAAAATGGATATTATCACTTTTGTTTACCTTTTAGTTGTACTGTATTGGTGGCAAAATTTTTTTCTCCTCTCTTTTCAAAAGCCTCAGTTATTTCAGATCCCAAGGCTGGTAGGAGGCAGATTGTTTTATAAGCTCAGAAAGAAGTCGCTCAGAGACACTTTAGTTTCAGGTGATCGTATCCTATCTCCCTGAGAGGTAAAGCTGTCCATTTAGGAAGCCTGGAAGAATGGTGCAAACAGGAGAGAGGAGGGAGTATTTGAATTAGGTCTCCTGAGTGGATGACTTCATTATTTTGTTGAAGTACTATGAATTGCCAGAACATGAGTCACATTTTAACATGTATGTGTGTGCATATAAAATACACATATGCACATTTGTCGATAAAGCCATATTTCATAGCCACATGAATGTTTTTTAATTACCCTCTTAAAATAATTCCAGTTTACTTTTTTCTCTCTATTTGTGTGGCTAATCCAGAATTGAGCACCATAATTTTATTCATGTGTTTTTCAAGATGACATCACCATCTTTAGGTAGAAAGAAATCTGTTGGAATTGTTCTTTTTATTTTGATGCAGTTTTTAAAAAAAACTCATGCCTGACATCAGAGTACATGGACTTTATGAACCATTTAAAAGAATATTAATTAAAAAACTAATTTTAATATATTGTTTTGCATTAAAACTAGTGTATCATATTGATAAAGGCAAGTGATACATTAAAATATATTGTTTTAAATTTTAAAAATTAAAAATTTTTAAATGAAAACTACTATTTATATTTTGTAGTACATTTTTACAAAACATCAATTACCCAATAAGTAAAGAAATTCAATACACATTTATTGATCACTCCATTTTTTAAAACTAGGGGAACATCTTAATGGCAAGTACTATTTTTTTGCTTTTCTTGGTCACCTGCATGCAGCACAGTGTCTATCAGGTACTTCACTGATGCTTATTAACTTGACTTCCTGAAGGCAAAAACTTTCTTAGCTAAATTTTGTATCTGTTGTGGAATGTTAAATAATGGTCAATACAATAATACTTTTTATAGCTTGGCATATGAGATTTTGTAAGTCCCTCATAAGATATATTGATAACAGGTATTAGAGGAAAAGGAAAAGGCAGCATATCATAAAGGGGATTTTTGAGGTTGTTGACTGTGGAAGTCTAGTAAAGTATCTAAGGGAAAGACTTTTATCTTATCTGTTTCCTTGGTTCAGATCATTAAACTTTAGCTTCCTGAAGAGAAACTTGCAAGTCTCTAGTGCCCTGGGGGTCAAGAAATGAGTCTTGTAGTATCTTAGAGCTGAATTATTTTAGATTTTATGGCAATGTCTGGAAAAATAACCAGAGATAACCAGAACAATCACTCCATCCAGAAATACATAGTGAGTTACCTGTATTGTGCTTAGTGTTAGGGGGAAGGGAATAAGTATTTATATAGTGCCTACTATGTGCCAGGTACTGTGCTAAGCACTTTACAAATGGTATTTAATCCTCACGATGATCCTGTGAGTTAGGTGTAATTATCCTCATTTTACAACTGAGGAAACTCAGGCAGACAGATTGTGTGATTTGCTCAGGGTCACACAGGTACTTAGTGAATGAGTTTAGATTTGAACTCAGGTGTTCCTGATACCAGGTCCAGAGCTCTGACCACCCTTTTGAGGATATAGAAATGTAAGGTATGGCCCCTGGTCTTAAGTTTTTAGAAACTGGGGATTTAGAAATGGAAGGAACCTTGGAAATGATCTACTATTCCCTTCATTTCACAGACAAGAAAATTGAGGCTTAGACTGGTTACGTGACTTGACCAAGGCCACAGATCTAGAAAGTGGCATTGCCTAGATTGAGGCTTAGATCTCTTCTACCTTTTCATGTTTATCATGTACAGTCTAGTTGAGCAAATGAATGTACGTACATATATGTATGTATAACTAATGGATGGATCGATGGATATGTGTGGATTACTAACAACATGAAGTAATTTACATGATTGGTGCTGAATTAGTTGCAAACATAATAAGCGCTACATGACTTGAAGCAATCCTTGGAGCAGGGTAGTCTGAAAGTGCTTTTATGGAAAGAAAGTGTGACTTGTCCTGGACTTTTAAGAATGACAAGGTTTCTGATTGGCTGTAATGGGGCTGGAGGGAGGAACTTCTGATAGGCTAGAGTGAAACTGGAGGGAAGCATTTTAGACAAGGGGACTGGCACTTGCCATTCCATGAATGTAGAAAAGTGCAGGCCTCCTGTTCTGTAACTGTTATGAAGACAGTGGGACAAAAATGGAGATTTCCTTGGAGTATACTGGAAGGAAAAGGTTGGAAAGATACAGAATCTTGGAGATCTATATCTCTGAAGTCATCTGCTCTTACTTTGCATCCCATGTAGGGATCCTTTCCAGGATTTTAAGCAGGTGGTCAGTCTTTGTTTGAATAATTCCATTTATGGAGAACTTACTGTTTCACCAGAAATGAGAAAACATGACTGTATACATCTAGCCCAAAAGATACCTCCCTATAACTTCATAGTTGTCCTGTTTCTGCCCTCTGGAGCCACACAGAGTATTGCCTGGGCCTTCTAAGTGCAGTGCTTATCTATAGGAAAGGAAGCTTGGGGCAGGTCTTAAATGCCAGGCTAGGGAATTTGGATTTTATCACATAGGCTTTAAAGGAGAGCTGCTCAGGGTTTTCAAGCAAGGGGAGCAAGTGACATGATCCAAGGGGTATCCCTAGAAAACGAATCTTTTGGAGGTAAACTAGATGGGCTGGAGGAGGTGAAAGAATATGGAGGAAAGTGGTTGCAATTAGTCTGCGTGTTTAATGCTTCAATAAACATCTGAGCATCAAGTGTGATGTCTATGCTGCATCAGTAGAGGATTAGGCCCATTATTAAGCAGGGCAGGATAATCGAATTCTTTGACTCACTCTGTTTCCTGGTTCTCAAGTACCATGGAATCCAGCTGTGGAACCAAAGTTACCTGATGTGGCAGTGCAGGAAGGGCCTTCCCTATATGAAGAGCCGACCCAGCCCTCCAAGTAGTGCACACAAAACTGATGGGGAAAGAGGAGGAAAACCCAGGAGTGGGAGCACAACTGAGCTGTGAGAAATTTCTTGGAGTCCTTCCTGGTGTTTTTCTCTTACACTGGAAGCCTCACATCACAGTTTGACAATTGTGCACTAGTGTAGTCTTCATAGAGCCCTCCGAAGCTTGTCTCTGGTGTGCAGCCTCAGATGTGTTTCAGAGTTTGGATGATTGAAGATCTAAAATAGGGGAAGTCAGAAGCAGGAGCTATTTTTGTGTGAGAGATGATGAGTTTAGATTCAGATAGGTTGAGTTGGAGGTGATGGTAGCTTAAGGCTAGTCCTTTCCATTCCATATTTCTCCTATCCCAGCACCTTCTGAACCCTCCTTTATACTGTATAAAAGGTTTAAAGCTGTATACTACTAGACTAAAAATGCCCTGTTCCAGAAACCTAGGTCAGGAATTCTATAGAATATAGATGCTGAGACAGGATTAGGAAGAGAAATGAAAATAAACTGGGGATTTAGGGTGGATTGTAGAGCAGGTACATGGAACCAACAAGTAGCAGGGAAAGGAAGTTGAAGATACAGGTTTTGTTTTTTAATTCAGTATATTCTATTTAACTCTGAGATGTCATTTAAATAATCATCCAGGGAGAACATGACGTTTATTTAATTGAACTTATCCAAGTCTTGGCCAACACTCAGCCAGTTTTTAAGACTTTACACTGATTTTTAGCCACTAAAGAATAGTATAGTTTGAAATAAATCAAAAACACTTCTCCAGATCCCTTGGTAATTGGGGATGTTAAAGTGACACAGCTGGTACCTATTATAACCTGGGGATTATTTCTGAGGGAAGTTCATCATTATTGTAGTCTAAGCTGAAGGTGTGTGTACTGCCCCAGTGGTATCCACAAAGGAAAGGACTTTCAAGCGCAACTGGGGATAGGAACCATTTGTGACTTTTACTAAACATGCAGGCAATACTGATCCTTGCATTTCAAATGAGTTTAATGAACGGCAGATGCACTCCTGAATCATAGGAGAGAACAAGCTCCCCACGAATACTTTGGAATTCTGTTCCCAGTAACAAACATAACCTTGGGCAAGTTATTTTTAGGGTTTGCGTGTTTGGTGTTTTAAAGTTATACTGTGACTTTCCTGTTTCTAAATTGAAGAAGTTTTTACAATAAGGAAAACAGACCTCTTGACCGAAGAGTTTTTAGAATACTTAAAGTGGGGATGATGTCTGATCAAGTTTTTTCCTTGGTTTGAGAAATTTATTAAAAGGAAAGTTTTTCATAGTAGAAAGAAGACTACTGGACTTGGAGTCAAGAAAGCCTTGAGTTGGAATTCCTTGTCCAACACTTAATTACTATGTTTCCACTGGCAGGTCATTTCACCCTCTCTGAACTTCAGTTTCCTCATATGTATAATTAATACCTATAGTAGCTACCTCAGGAGAAACAACATGGAAAGGTGGATAGAGAATTTGCTTCTGGTCTGGCACTCTTGGTGGGGTCAGCTCTTGCCTCTGTGTGACGCTGAGTAAGTCATGTAACTTCTCTGGGCCCCAGACAACTCTAAGGCTCTAAAATACAAAGAAAATAGAGTTATGCATTCTTAGAAAAAGCTTTTCCACTGGCATTCCTTACAAGGATTAAATCACAGGCTTAGGGAAAAAAATCCCCAAATTCTCCACACTTATCCCCTAAGAATCTTGTAAGTCAAGGATAGGGCAGAGATGGGAATTGGATCTATGGTTTCATTGACGTAGAGGACTCCTGGATGAGGACACTCCTACCCATGCAGGATCAAATGATATAATAGATAGTGCATATATACATAAATGTACATGTGCTATTCATAATTCATAGTATAACTTTTATAGCAGACTATACTATAGATGATTGTGGGAATGGGATGTGGACAAAAATGAAGACATTTCTGGATGTACATTATACATGACAGGTTTGGAATTGTTAAATATTTGTAAGTTTGTAGTAGTAAAATCTACTCTGCTATAAACTTGAAGAAGCAATATTTTGGGAAAAAATGGGTAATCTTTATAGGATGCAATTATATAAGTATGTGAGGGAGCTTAATTTTATTGTATGTGAACCCCAGAGGAAAACCTTCAGCCAAAAGGAATATATTTTAAAACAAAACAAAACTAAACATATAGGCCTATAGCCTTTGTAGAAATGTCCTTTCTATGACTATATGTATTTTTTCAGCTGGTTAAATTTTGTAGAGATTTTATGGATTAAAATTCTCCAGTCTTTTAAACAAACTTCAAGCTTTTGCCAAGATTTTTGAATGAACATTCCTTAGGCAACTTGACTTCTGCCGTCCCTTAGGTTCCATTATTTTAATCATTCTTTTGGGTATCACCAGATAATAGACAGTACATTTATTAGGAAAATTAGTAGCTATAGGAGGAATTGGACTAGATCATTTCTAAGATCCATTTTAACTCTCTTGGACCGTTGAACAGTTTAATGAGCAAGTTCAGTTTAAATATCTGGGAATGGTATATTTCTTTCTTTTTTTATTTTTAGAAAGCTATATTTGAAGAAGGGAATTTAAATTGATCATTTTCCAGCTTAGTGAGCTAATTCAATTTAAAAAAAAGCTAGGAATACTTAATAAATGTCCAAGAACGGTATATTCCTTTTGTTTAGAAAGTTATATTTGAAGGAGGGATTTTAAATTGATTATTTTCCTCAACTCATGTATTACAAAATCTGTGAGGGACTTCTCCTCTAGGTCAAGATATACAAATGACACAGGTTTTCTAGCTGTTTTTCGAGGATAAACAAGTGAGCCTACAGAAACATCAGGATGTTAGCAAATAGTGAGGCCAGCTGTGACATCCAAGCATTGGCACAAACAAAGGAGTTTGTTTGGGAGGAGGAAAAATAATTTTTACTTTCTGTAAACTTCAGCTGGAAGGAACAAAAGGATTCTGAAAACATAACCTATGTTTGATGGAGGAACCACATTCTCTAGAGACAAACTGTTTCATGAAAAGCCACAAATCTGTGCTCACTGTCTTTCCACTCTTCCTTGAAGATAGGTTTAGCCTGCCCCTCTGAACTTCTGCCCTCTGTTTAATACACAACACTCTCTGATAGAAGTCAATTCATTAAACTTTTATTAAGGGCCTGCTCAGTGTAATGCTGAGGATATAAAAATGAGGACAGCATGGTCTTTGCCCGTAAGGAGTTTGGAATCTGAATTGCCAGGAGAAGAGGGGAGGAGAGAGCAGGTATGATTCTCCTATTTACGCAAATAAGTATTATACTAGTTAGGGTGAATTAGGGGAAAAGTAAAGGTCCATACCTAAAGTCAAATGGCATAAGAAGACTTGAGGAAGAAGAGAACGCTTTGGGTTGGGATCAGAGAAAACTTTGGGGATGGTGGTGGCACTGGAATGAATCGTTGAAGGCAGGGGAGAAGTGTCAGAGTAGAAGAGAGAAGGGGATATTTTCCATATGTTCCGAGGCATAGGGGATGGATGACGTGTGTACATATAATAGTGAGAGAGTTGAGTGGGGAACAGCTAGTAATCCAGTCTGGGCAGAAACGGTACAGAAAGAGGAACAGTTTGAAATAAGCATGGAATGGAAAAATAGAGCCAGGTTGTAGAACATCTTAAATTATGGGCTAATGAGTTTATCCATTGGGCAATGAACATTTTGTTTTGTTTAAGGGTGACATGGTCATACTTAGGCCTGTGGAAGATTATTTTTTGCCCATGTGTGAAGGAGGTAAATTGAAGGAGCTAGGATCAGATACACCATTAGAGTAGTCCATTGCAAGTATCAGGGGTGGGGTTGGAGGGTAGGGTCTGAATTAGAATATATAGATGACTTTTAAATCTGGGTCTATCTAATGTTATCCTCTAGATCTTCAGTCTCATATTTTAAACTTGCTGAGAGATGTATATACTTGGATGTTTCTACAGCATCTTAAATTTATTGTCATATTAAGTTAATTAAACACAAACAGCTTAATTTGTTCAGAGAAGTTCTGTTGTCATGAAGCATGTGGCCAGAAAATGACAAGAGAACCTCTCAAAGATTTGTCAGATCTGACGTCATTCTAGTGATTCATGTGAGGATAATTGATACTCTAAGAGAGATTATGGGAAGGATTGTTAAAGATTATGAAATCTTGAGTGAGAAAATGAAAATTTAGGGGGAACAGATGATACTTTCCCTATGGCTACTCATTGAAGGCAAAGGCTTCGGAAGAGAGGAAGGTTTGAGAAGTAAATAGCTGATGAGGAGGATGATGTTTGTTGATACGTGTTATCTCCTCCATCAGATTATAAGCTCCTTGAGGATAGAGATGGTTTTTTGCCCCTTTTTGTGTCCCTAGTGCTTACGAGCACCTTGTTTGCCACATAGTAGGCACTTAATAATTGTTTCTTGATTCTTTGAAAATGGAATTTGAGTTTCTGAGCCATTGATTACATTCTGGAAATAGGAGGTTTGTGGGCCAAGATTGTCATACCTGATAATGACAACAGCAATAAAAAATCTTAACATTTATTTACGGAGCACTGAACGGTTTGCAAGGTACTTAACATGATCTGGTTTGATCCTTAGAACAATCCTGTGAACAAGGGCTGAATTCTTGCAACATAAACAAAAGGGGCTTTAAATTCAAAATGAAGGTGGAAGATAAGGAGAGAGAGAAAAATGCATATTAAAAATGTATATAAATTAGCTGAGATGTCATAGTAAACATTTACAGTGTAGAAAGAAGAGGAATAATACAGACATTAATTCACAGGAAATAAAATTCCAGAAAGGACCTCAGTTCCACAGCCTCATGTGGTCATAGACAGATACACAAAAAATGGGTCACAAAGGAAATGAGGCAGAGACTGTAACGCACATAAACAAATTTGACTGAAGCATTGTCACTGGAGAAGACTCATGACTAGAACGAAACTCTGGAAAGGTAAACTTTTTTTAAAAAAACTTAAGACATATTGAAGGGGAGAGGAAGCTAGAGGAATAATTTATGAACAAGATGTAGAGATGTAGACTAGATGATAATAGCATTAAGGAGATTTGGCAGTGATTGAATTTATATGATGTTCGTTAAAGGGTTAGCCGTGATGACCTGGAAGGTGGAAAAGGGCCTCTTGTGCTCAGGGATCAGTGTCCTTGATTTTATGCCATTTATCACTTTTAGCAGTGGTATGCTTGTCCCATTTACAGATGACACAAAACTGGGAAGAGTTGGTGGTAATATGGTGTATCGGGATATGGAAAGATCCTAACAGGCTAGAATGCTGTACTGAATAGATCAAGACGAAATTTAATAGAATTAAATGTAGTCTGATATATGGGTTACAAGAAATGGACTTTACAAATACAAGATGGGAGAAGTGAGTTGATATAACCCTTCTGAATGTTATAACAGCCAAAGAAGCTTATGTGCTCCTTGGAAGGAGGAGAAAGGATAGTCTTACTGCACTGTCTTCTGGTGAGGTCTTATCAGGAATGTTCTATTCAGTATCTGGCACCATATTTTAGGAAAATGGAAAGTATCTCTGTGTGCCTAGGAGTGAAAGTACCTAGAGATCCTCTCATATTAAGGTCATTTGAGGGAACTTGAGAGGTTTAGCTTGAAGTATTGAAGTTTCAGTCTGGATATGGTAATTATCTTTAAGTATTTGAAGGGCTGCCTTTTGTAAAAGGGATTAAATTTGTTCTTTTTCCCAGAGGGGAGAACTAAGGGTGACTGTGTGACCATTACTGAGAGGCCTACTTTAGTTGAATATGAGGAAAATCTTCATAACAATTTGTTGTTGTTCAGTAGTTTCGGACATGTCCAACTCTTTGTGACTCCATTTGGAGTTTTTTTGGCAAAGATAGTTGAGTGGTTTGCGATTTTCTTCTCCAGCTCATTTTACAGATAAATAAACTGAGGCAAACAAAGTGACTTGCCTAGCATCTCATGAGGCTAGATTTGAACTCAGAAAGATGGCGCCACCTTGCGCCCCTTCATAATAATTGAATGTCTTCAAAAACGAAACAAGGGCACTGCCTTGGGAGGTTGCATTATAAATGACCACAAGTGACCCGAAGATATGATGAAAATGAAGGGATGGATCTAAAAGGATTTAGGGAATAAGTGAAGTGGAAAGACAGGAGCTTATTGTCAGAGGGGAAATTTAAGAGTTCAAAATGTCAGAAGTATATTTTAAGATGATGATTTAGTGGCCAAGATGGAAATCATGAGAGTTGAGTAGTAGCTTGATGAACTGAGAGTGCAGTTTATTTGAAGGGTTGTCACCATGAGTATTAAAGCAACTAGTGGTAGTGGTTGAGTAGACTGGGAGATTGATCCGGGTAGTAGAGTATTTGAAGACAGCAGGCAAATGATTCAGATGTCAGTAGATGACAGGAGGATATAAACAAGGAAATATAGTTGAATGAAGTAATTGCTGAGGAAGGAAATTTATTAATTTTTTTATTCAGCAGAATGAGGATCTGGATGTGGCAATAAGGAGCAAAGAGCAGGTTTTTCTTACTGGCCTTTAAAGCTGAGGGACATAGGAAACGAACCAGTCAGTCTTGTAGACGATAGGTGGGAATGTGGTGTCTTCAATGGAGAGCCAGCTTTCATTTAGTACCAAGAGATGAAGACGAGAGTTTGATGATGGAGTGTTTATTAACAATAGAGAAGGATTGGAGAAGATCTAGTAGACAGGGCTGGTCAATGAAAATAGGGACTAGGAAGAGAGAAAGCTGAAGTGATTAGGGGTGCTCTAGGGTGAAAGGTAATAGGAAAAAGGGACTTTTGCCTAGCCAGGCAGCTTCTGCCAGGCAGACATTGTTAAAGGAAGGAAGTCTGAATATGCTAACTATGAGACATAATTAGTGAAAGGGTGGGTCCAGTGGACTGAAATGCAGTTAGTGATGCTTCTGGTAATGACTGGGCTGCATAAGTAGACTTGGCAGCCATCTGATTCAGTAAATTATTTAGTTAAAGCTTTGATAATGTACTTTTGGCAGTTTGCCAAAGGAAAGACTATCAAAAGATAAGGAAAATGAAGACTGAGTTTGGGTGACACATTTAAGAGGTTGGAGTATGGACATGAGTATGTGAAAGAATGAGAGATGTCACACAGAAGAGCAGCAGAGAATGGGGTGTCAGAAGCTGATGACATCGAATGCTGCCATCATGGCAAGGAAGGCAGAAAATCTTTGGCAATAAAGAGGTCATTGGTGACCTTGGAATGGGTTATTGCTGTGGAGTGATGTAGAGGCAAATCAGATTTTATGAGTTTGATAATTAAACAAATATGACGAAATAGAACAGTGTAATGTAAATTACTATCTAATGTAAATCATTCAAGAGCCCAGGGTTAAAGGGCACCTGGTAGGTTTCCTCTGGGGTTCTTCCCCGATCTTTCCATGCCCCACCCCCCTCCCCCCCTTTTTTTTTGTTAATAATGAGGAATTGTAGTTTTTAGCAACTGGAAGTAGAACATTTCTTGTCTGAAATGTAATTCCATTTTCCCCTCTTTAACTCTTTCCTTGAATTCTATATTTATTCTATATTCTTATGTATCTATATCTATTGATTTACATAGATGTATTTATATATATCTATATTCCTTGTATATAGATGACTCATAGTCATGACTCATAGTAGCTCACTGCTATATATCAGTTTTAAATTGTTTCCTTAACCTGTGAGATAGGTAGGAGGAGTGTTATTTTTTTTTCCCGTTTTACAGATGAACAAAATTTCTCTCAGAGGTTTAGTGACTTACCCATCTAATAAGTACTTAAGGTAGTGAGTGTCAGGGTCAGGACTTGAACCCACACTTTATGATGCCAGGTTCTTGAGGGGAAAGGAGATAGGCAGGGGACGAAGAGTAAGATATGTAGTCTGTGCTCATTCCTATTAAAGACCAAGTCCAAATTCAGATGTTAACTTCACAAGCAAGGAAGTGTCAGGGCACCAAGTACCACTAAAAACACTCATTTTATCAACAAAATGTGGTTAACTCAGTGATACCTAGAATAAGATGAAATCCAACAGCTGTTAAGGATATATCATCTTGTAGTGGGGAGAGAGCAAGCTAGAAGATCTGAGTTCAAGTCCTTGCTTCTGACACAGACAAGCTCTTTATCTTTGGGCAAGTATTCTCTCAGAGACTCAGGCAGTTATCCAAGACTTTTAAGTTGGAGATGAGTTGATCTATGCTGGTTTGTAAGCAGTTCATTTAGTGGAAGAAATTCACATTCGTTCTCAACAAAGTTCTCATTAATGGGCAATAAGAACTTCTATGCCTTGTATGGATCATTTCACGGTTTCATATCTATTCACGTGATATTGCAGTGTTTGTCTGATTTAATGCTAAGGTCATAAGCTCTTGAGGAATATTTCTGTGAAACATTTTATATAACATATAGTAATGATGACAGTACTAACTGGCACAGATTTAACTCTTGGAAAGAACTTTAGATATAGTATCATCTAATTTGATCCTCACAATAAACTTGTGAGGTCAGTAGTGCAACTATGATCCTCTTTTTTACAGGTGAGGAAACTGAGGCTTAGACTTAAGTGACTTGTTTGATCATCTCTCTCCTGGCTTGTCGCAGTAGCTGGCCAGTTTGGTCATCCAGCCATAACTCTCTCCCAAGTCCACTACATCTCCCAAAATGATTTTCTTAGTTCATGTTGGACGTTACCTCCTTATTCAATAAATTTCAGTGGCTCCCTGTTTTCCTTCAGGATCAAACATAAGTGCCCCAGTCATTTTTAAAGTTATGTCTGACGCTTTGTGATTCGATTTGGGGTTTTCTTGGCAGAGATAGTGGAGTGGTTTGCTGTTTCCTTCTCCCCTCATTTTAAAGATGAAGAAACGGAGGCAAACAGGGTTAAGTCACTTACTCAGGGTCACACAGCTACTAAGTGTCTGAAGCTGGAGTTGAGCTCAGGAAGATAAGTCTTCCTGACTCCGGGCCTGGCACTCTATCTACCCTGCCACCTCTTTGCCCAATTTGGCATTTACAGTTTCATAACATGGCCCCTTCCCAACTTTCCAGCCCTAGGACACATGATTCCTTTCCACATTTTTGGTGGTCCAAACAAATCAACCTTCTTATTGTTTTCATGTTAAATACTGTCTCCAGTCTCTATGTCTTTGTACCAACTGGTTCACATAACTGTAATCTACTCTCTCTCCACCTCCACCTCATAGGAGGAACCCTTATTTCTTTCAGGATTTCAAGACCTGAAGCTGTCTTCTGTAGGAAGTCTTTCTTGGTTCCTTTGTCAGTCAGTAAACATTTATTAAACTCCTACTTGTGTGCCAGGTACTACACTTACTCTGAGGATACAAGGAATGAACAAAAGACCGCCCCTGCCCATAAGGAGCTTTCCTTTGCAGTAGCTACTTCAAGGTTCTTCTTCCTTCAAGGTTCCCTGGTGTGTTTCACATGTTCCCTGCCCTCCCTTCCTCACCTTAGAACTGACACTCCTTGAGGGCAGGGGCTGTCTTTATATTCCTAGGGCTTTGCTCATAGTAGGTACTCAATGTTGCTTGGTTGCTTGAAGTGACATCTCAAATGGCTGAATTGTTGATTACGATAATATAAGAACTGTTGGAATTGATGAATTAATTCATTGTTTAAGTTATCTTTGCTGTATTTGCTCCCTTACCATTCAGCCTGGCTCATCTTCACTTTCCCATCCTCTCCTATTTAAGGTTTGTTTCTTAATTTATTTTGTTTATTCCTGTTTGGCTCAGAGGAGTATCCCCCAAGTCCCTTAAACCCTTCCCTTTTGTTTTCTATTGTTCAAAATTGTTCCAAGTTTCTTAAAAATAATCCTTTTTTGGGGGGATAAAAAAATCAAAAACTGGCTTTTCTGATCTTTCATGACTCTTTAAAAAACCCTTGTGTGAATGCTAAGAACTTTATTCTTATTATTTTCTGTTAATATTCTTTAAATTTTTAAATTCTTGTTATTCCTGTTTTTTAAAGAAAATTTTATTTCCATGAGACTCTGTAAGCAGAGTGGGATTATCTGAGCTGTACTTTTCTTGAACTAGATACTTATTAATTTTCCTTTTACCATGAATGACTACTTATCATAGCATCCTAGTGTCAAAAGAGATCATCCCGGGGTGGGGAACCTGCGGCCTTGAGGCCACTTATGACTCTCTAGGACTTCACGTGTGGCTCTTTGACTGAATTCAAACTTCACAGAACAAATTCCTTTAATAAAAGAATTTGTTCTGTAAAACTTGGAATCAGTCAAAAGGCTGCACCCGAGGACCTACAAGGCCACATAGAGCCTCAAGGCCGCAGGTTCCCCAAACCTGATAGTCTAACCCTCTCATTTTACAGATAAGGAAACTGAGGTATATGTTCTCACCCCGCTGTTGAATGGTTTCTCACTTGTGAGATTACCTAAAAATAAAAATTAGTCAACATCCCCAGAAATTGCTCAAATGAGAGGAGACAAAGAATGTTCTCTTGCCTGGGCTTGGATTGAATCTTTGTGTTTCATTTACAATGACAAATCATCATACTTTTCAAGTATGTAGCATCAAGGTAAATTTCCCCTCCTTTCTGGACTTGGATGCTCTTTGCCTGGATCACTTCCCAGGAAAGCCCATGTGTACAACCCCCATTAAAACAAAGTCATCATAAAATAATTTCATTTTCATAACTTTATTCTCATGACCTAAACATAATGTATCACAACTGTTGATGCATATTTTGAATCTTCAGATTACAAAACAGGAAAATTAAGTGAATACTAAATTTTCCTTAAGTGAATACTAAATTTTCCTTAGTGCCTAAACTTTGATGAAGATCATAGATAAAACGTCCAATATTTTTCTTTCCTTTTGTATGTTGAAGTAATTTGGGGAAATATATTAGACTTTTATGGGGTGAATGTCAGATGTTTTGATGATCTGTACTGCCGAAGCCCTGGGCCTGGATTCAGAATTAAGAATAAAAGTATGCTTGGCCTCGGGCTGTTAATCTTGGGACGTAGGAGTCTTAAGACTGAAACTTGCATCAGTATATTTTTAGGGAACCCTACTGGTAGACTGTTGAGACAAGGGGTGTTGTCATGTGTGCTATTTACTAACCATTAAACTAAATAGAATAGGGGTAATAAATGTTTTATGATATGCATTCAGATGTCCTCCTGTCTCTTTATTGTAAGTCCTAGCTTTTTAATATAAACAAACAGGGAACAAACCATTATTGACCAGCTCCAGGACCTATGTTAGTTTGGCTTAGGACCCATGGCACATCGAAAAATGGGGAGATGCTGTGAGTTAGTATTAAAATTCCAAAGAGGAAAGTATCTTGGAGTAACCTGGTTTTGAGATAACACTCCAGGAAAATTGAGAGCCATGCAAAAACCTCAGTGGCAGTTTTATGTTGAAAAGATCAAAATAAAGTACAGGAGCCAATATTAGATAATAGATTGATTTTAGGAAGCCAGGGAGCTCCTTTAGGAAATGCTTTTCCTTTTCTTCCTTTAATTTAACCTAAGAAATTGTCCCCAGCCAAAAAAAGGAGAGGAATAGTAAAAAGAAATCATATTCAAGTGGCATATTAATTTTTGAGCATGGATGAAATACATGGTCATTTTAAACTTTTATAGTAAATTATTTTTTCTAGCTACCACAAATTACTACATATAGTAACAGGTAACCTCGTTTTATTGCCATATAATCTGTGAGACATAAATAACTATGTACTATAATTACATGGCAGTTACTACATAATTGAAGTAGTTACATGGTTATTTGTACCCTATAAAATAAGGTGATACTTTTTTTTGTTTTTATAATACATCACCTCCTTTTCTTCTATATCCTTAAAGAAAGTAAATGATTTTTAATTATTCTGTTGTGCTCATTTGGGAATGGTGGCTTACCCACCTGAAGCATACCCAGTCCTGTTTTGTGGGATCAGTTTCAAATCTGGATGGACTGAATTCTTCTGGTCCTTGTTCTGCCATGGACACTCACTTCTGTGGCTTGAAAGAAGGAGCCAAAATTTCTGATTTTCCTCCTCCCACCCTCTCGCTCACAAATGATTTTTGGAACTTCTTGTGACAATTACTTATTATCATTTGTTATGTATCTAACAAATGCCTTCTCTTCAAGGAACTTCAAGCAAGATGAGCGTGGTTAAGAGTTTAAAATGTTTAAAAATAAGGTACCTCCTGTAAAATGTCCCCAGATAACCCTTCCCTGTGTCCTGTAAGGGTGCATCTGACAATTCCTTCTCTAGATGGCTCCCAAACTGAGGCACTGGATTTGAGACTTAAGATTCCATGCATTTTAAACCTTTTTTCCCCGTCTGATCCTCTATACATAGCTGCTTTGCAAAACAATTTTGTGCAAGCAGACATGACTTAACTTTCTTCCCTATGTAGAGGACTATTCAACTTTACTTTTATGTGTTCTGAATGCTGCCTCATCTTAGACTGTGACAGCAATAAAGTATGCATGGCCAACCTTATTTTAATAGTGCATGAGAGCTGCTTTTAATTAATAAGTGGATCTCTTGATGTCTGGGGTTTTCAGTTTATTTTGTGGTTCTTTAGAGTTCTGCAATTATGTAGTCTAAATGGGCTATCCTGGGGGAGACTAAATCCCTTTAAAAATCTGTCATTTGCATGTTTTGTTTCTGTAATCTGTGGGTTTAGGCTACTTTCTTTTAAAACACCTCTTGTAGCAATTTGCCCTGAAGAATAACAGAAGTTTGTAGTATTTAATTTCATATTTCTTAGCTTAAAGGAAGGTTGAACCTTCATATAGACTGACAGAATTCTGGTCATCATATTCATTTACTTTATTCTACCATTTTGGATACTTTTATATATCTTGACATTTTCCTTAAGTGACCACTTTTTTTTTTAAATGTATGAAAGCAAACAAATAAACAACCAGATAGGTTCCTTGAAGTGTACATGCATATTGGGCATCTCACTTAAATGTCCCAAATGGTTGACCTGGGCTCTTTTCACATATCATTGCCTTTCCCTTCTTGTCTGAAGTGCATGGATTTTGAGTTAGTTCAATCAAATCCAGGTTTTCTCTGTAAAGCACAGTTTCCCCCTACCCCCTCCAAACCGGGTCCCTGAGGATTTTTGTATTTTAACAGGAGCCTAGATCCTCACTTAGACCCTGGGTGATCCAAAGCGGTCCCTAAGTGGCAATATGGAAAGCTTTTATGTTGGACAGAAATATACATGTGTCCATGACATCTTATGCTAGTTTATATAAAAGATATTTTCTATTTGATTCTATTTAAGAAATATTGGATAACTGAAGAGAGCTTCAAACCATTAATTTCTATCTGTAAGAGCTTGAGAAAAGCAGACATGAAGGCCCTTTTCCCATCCGACCATTAATTACTGGGAGATTTCTAGTTGAAGACTATTATTTGAAATTAAAAAAAAAATTCAAACCAAAACATTTATTTTTCTCACTCTTTGATTATAGAAGGGATTTGAGAAATTATCACTTTTTAAATTAAAAGTCAAATTGTGGATTGAAAGGGATTAGGTATGCTGTTTCTGTATTTCTCTTTTGTAAAATATCTATCAAAACCTACACCTTAAGGATTTAGCGGATAACTCTCAAGATATTTTGAGCTTAGCCAATTTTGAGGGCTGCTCTTAAAAAACTAATATGCTAGCAAAGAATTGTCAGTAGATGGCAGTCCTGTTCCATTACAGTACCACGGCCAGCGTCAGTTTTACATGCAGAGTAACATTCCACCCCATGACTGTCTGTCTGCTTTAGAAAATGCTTGATTAGCCAGATTCAACCATGTTTGGGTGCTTCTCCCCCACCCCCAACATGCAGCAGAATTAAAGCTTTTCTCTAATAGAAGCCCACTGTTAATAGGCAACAGGAATTAAGCCGTTAAGGAAGTGCAAATGCAATGCCTGCTCCATTAGTTATACTTTATTCTAATGCAATATGTTGACCGAAATTCTCCTGGTAAATAATAAATGGATTTTTTTTAACTCTTTCTATAAAAACCATCAGTGAAGCTGCATGGAATGTTTAGAGTTCCTGATTATCATTCCTTTTTCTTTACCTCAATATTTCCTCTCCTTGGTGCTATGCAGGACTGGTATCTATTGTAACATCTGGTCATCATGATGGTTCAGGAGACTTTGAAGCATCCTTTGAGAGTTGCGTGTGTGTGTTTGTTTGCACGTACATTTCTTTGTGTATGTCTTGCAAAAATTACGTCCACGTCTGCTAAAGCATCTTAGATACTTTATCCCAAAATTTAGTCTCAAGGTTCACCAATTCTCCATAGTTTTGACCTGTTTGAAAGTGCTGGTAATAAAATTAGCTTTGCTCAAGGGAGATAGATGCCTTCTTCTGTGAGCTTTTTCCATGTCCCTTAGGAAACCTGTAGTACAAGAAAGAAGTCTCCAAGATAGTTTTGCTTTAAGACATTGTCTTGTGTAAAATGTCACTCCTGGATTTAGAACTATAGAGATTAAGTCTCCTAATCATGTAAATCATCTATCATGCAGAAGTTCTTGAATAATCCTTATTCTTATTAGATTATATAAAAATGTAAATGTGTACATGTTTTATAGTGTATTTATGTATAATATGTATATGATTTCAGTTAGGATGAGGTACAAAAATTAGCATGTCATAAAAATACTTTTTGTATTTCATTGCTACAGGAGGCATATTACATTTGTGAAACATTGGGGAGAAACCCTAATACAAACTTGGATTTTTAAAGACATTACATCTATAAATGTCGAAAGTTGAATGGATCTCACTTTTTTTTATTAAAAAATTTCTAAACCACAGTACAACTGAAAATAGACTTCGTCTGACTTTTTTTGTATCAAAACATTTGCAAAACAGGAATTTAGTTGGTTATGGCTCCCTCACTTTAGAAAGACCTTCAGAGCCTTAGCAAGCATTTGTAGAAATGGCAAAGCATTATAAAGATTTTGTTTAAGTTCTCAGTTTATTTTCAGGCCATTTGGGTAAATCAACACTCTTCACCCATCTCGTAAACTTGAAATTTCTTGTTGAGGTTACAAAATGCAATAGCTAAATTTTGTCATGAATTGGTTCTTAAAAAATAATCTCTGGATTGGACTTTACTACTGTCTCTTCCTTTATTTCTTGGTGTGATTCTTTCCCATTTAAAATTTAGTTTTACCTCAGGTGATTTGGATATCCCATGATGAAATGAGTAGTTTGTAGATCTTGGATTCTGCATCATAAACTCAACTACTGGAAACTTGCATGCAGTTTGTGCTGGAGCAGATGAAAAACTGAAATGCCCTTTACTGTCCCAGACAAAAGCCAGCAAACAAAGACTAGTGAATAAGAAGAAACATCTAATTCATAGGAAAATTTTAGTCATCCATATGAATGGATCCGTTTATGTACTGCATGAATCTATGCACAACACAAACAAATAAAGAAAGCAAAATGAAATAAAGTACAAAATGTATACTGTTGAACTGAGCTGTAAAAGACTGGTGACAGAGTATGAATGATCTGTGTAGTCTCACTTTGATTATTAATAAGACCTTTCTATTCCTTTTGGGAAGTTTGCTTCACATAATATCTAGCATTAAACTATTGCTAATAGACTTTGCATTTAAACTTATACTGCTGAGTATTATTTTTAAAATATTGCTAAGAAAAAGTTTTTTTTTAAGAGAGAGTAAGATTTTTCTTGAAAATTTACTGACAGTTAATTTAGGAGGAATCAGTAATTCATGCTATGTTAAATATGTTTTAGGAGAGCAAAATTTTTCACATTAGCTATGTCATAGAAATTTCATAAATAATATTTCTTTTCAATAAGAATTAGGCTATAAGATGAAGATGGAAAAACTGGCTTTGTTTCTATTTTATGTGCAGCCAGACTTACTCTTATGTTTGTAATATTTTAAGGAGTTCAATAGGAAGCCTTCCTTTGATACTTTGATCTAACACCACAGGGCAGTTTAATGAGAGTTTTTAATATTGGGTGCAATATTAAAATTTCTACCAGCTCTGATCTATATAATAAAATGTAAGATTTACACCTTGGGATCTCTTCTTCTGTGTCTGGGGACTATTTTTCCCCTGTCTGAAACAGGTAATTACAAAGGTCCTCAGATCAATTTTTGTAAAGGGGCACCCTGATGGGTGCCATGACTGAAGTGTGACATGAGCCTTTTCCAATACAATGGGTGGCCTAACATTCCTCTGGAAGGCCAAGCTCATTAAATATTCTGTTCCTTCCCCCCCTCCCCCTTCCCCCCCTCTTCATGCACTTAGCTTGAGTCGGGCTAAGTCTGGGGTTTCTTCACTGAAGACTTAGGAAAATTGCTTCGAGTTCTCAGATTGAATTTTTTATGTGTATGACTTCATGATGGCATTAGCATGTGCTTTGATCCATGTGTGAATGGCGCTGGGTCGGCTCTTACTGCCATATCCAGATGGTGTTACAGGGAACAAACAGTTGTGTTTTAGGATTTCTCAATAGACTGTCTAGACTGGCCTTGCAGCAGACAGATACAGCCACCCATCAAATTAGCGTTTGTCAGATTTATGGTAATGGTTCACCAAAGCCTTCCTGTCATTGACATGAAGATTTACGCCTCTAAAGTTATTTTCTCTTCCACAAAATATAGCTTGTGATTTCTGAGATTTTTTTAAGTTAAAAAAAAAATAAAAATCTGCTTAATGAGAGCTGTCTCTCAATGAAAAGGAAAAAAAAGGGAAATTAAACAGTGGCTTAATTTTTCAGAGCTATATTGATTAGGGAGATGCTTTCTCTGCCCCACCCCACACCAGCCCTCCCTGCCAGTGATAAGAAGGATGTTCTGTTCAGGTTGCTGTCTCCCATTTGCCCTTTTTGGAAAGAAAAACATGTATATGGAGGACTATGGCCACTTTCATGTTGTTACACTGGAGTAACGTGAGCTGCTGCTTCAACGCAGTGGGAATAACCTTTTGACAGGCAGTATGTCCATTCTCAGTGGAAATGTTTTTCCAAGTCTGGCCAGAGCTCCTTTGATCATTTCTCCTTCAAATTTGGGGGTCGTAGCTACTATGCTACGTAGGAGCCACTGGTTGCTGATCAGAAAGCGAGAAACATGAGGGTTTAAAAAAATAAATAAATAGAGCCCAGACGGCACTTTGGGGTTCCTTTCAGTCTGTAGTATTATGAAGCTGAAAGTAGGGGAATACCCACGTGGCGGGTAGAACATTTCATATTTTACTTGGTGTGCATCCTCTTGAGTGAATGGATCAAGAGGTGCATTAAATATTATTTTCTCCTGCAGCAGTTTTCAGTAGTTAGAATAGATCATATCCTGGACATGCTGAGGCCTATTTTTAAAATGTTCTTTCCTATTGTTAGTTTGTGTAATTGACAAATGATGAAGAGGCAAGGGGTGTGATTAAAACATTCAGACTTCCATGGCAGACAGTATATTGGAAAACAGGCTTTGCAGAGGTGAAAAGCTAGAGAGTTTTTCAAAGGAAACTCTTTCATCTTTCCGGGATCCTGGTATTTGGGGAAAACCCTGCTAACTCCTTGGTATGCCAAGACTGAGATCTTGTGCCTCCTATAGAACAAGGCAGAATGCTCACTGAAATCTTACTTTCATGGTGCCTCTTATCTATTTTAATGCCAGAAGCAAAATGAGATGGCTGTTGAATAAAGCATACTGTTTGGTCTATATTTAATGGATAGAGAGCTTTGGAAATCTGCAATGGATCCTGATTCCCTGCATGCTTTTTAGGGTTCTCGCTTTATAGAAAATTTTCAATAGGTTGCTAATTTGGTTACTTGGTTAATGCTTTTGTGTGTATGTGTATTTTTTCAAATTTGTTTATCATTAACTTGCTAAAGGGAAACATTAAAATGATGCTTTTAAATAAAGTGGCAAATCAATACATTTGCTCTGTGCTCATGAATTATTGATTTTGAACAGAAAATTTTAATGTCTAGAACTGAATTCAGTGTCCCGGGTTTAAAGAAGTCTCTTGTTTGTCTCTCTCATTAAGGGCTAGAGTTTTCAGTTAAGATGTAATTTTACTTTTCTATAAAATTTGATCAACTTATTGTAAAGTATTTGATAATACATCCATTCCTGAACAATTTGGAAAAGACCATTTTATTAAACATTTTTTCCCCTAAGGAATATAGATTTCTTGGTGATCCTTAATAGTTAGACCTAATTTGTTATGAATAAGGTCATTACTCCATTAAATTAGTGTACATTTTAATGTTGCAAATAAAAATTTAGATTCTCCATTTTACCAATTATTTATTTGAAGGTGTTGGGGAAGAAGGAGTTGTAAGTAGCCTATAATGTTGTGGTAACACTGATTTTAATTTTCACATAAGGAATGGTATTTTCTTTTATTTGGATAATATGACTTGTGCTGATTTAAAATCTTTAATTCCTTACAAATTTCCCTTAGAAAGAAATGTTGTCTTTTAGCAATGAATGTGAAACATTAGCTTAGAATTATTTCCTCTTAAATTCAGAACCCCACAGTCTTTGTACAAATTTTTTATTGTAAGTTGGATTTTGTTAGAACAGTTTGATTGTATATTTGATGCTCAGTTAATTTGTCTGATGAGAAAAAGAATTTTTCCAGGATCAGACTGGTTTTGCAAATGACGACTTAGCTCCTAGGTATTATCATAACAACAACAGTGAAAGCAACTCATTTATCTAGTGCTTTAAAGTTTACCCTTCTCTTTTCATTAATTTGTACTTAATCTTTCTCAGTGTATATTGTGGCAAGTTTTATAACTAGATTTAAGATGGGAACACAAACTGGATTTTTCCTTGCATAGCAGTTGTCTCCAGAGAGAATATAAACTTGAAAGATCCTTAGGTATATTTGTGACTTCCCAGTACCTTCTGTCTTGTCACCTACCAGATCTATCTTCTGTTGCCCAGAGTATTTTTAAACATGTTGTTAGGTGTGCCTTATTCAAAGATAGATGTTTAGGAAAGAAAAAAAAAGATTGGAAGTTGAAGTTGCTTCTTCCCTGTGTTGTCAGTCAGTCAACAAGCATTTAATTTAATATCATGTGTCAGGTAATATGCTAAGTAATGGAGATACAAAATGGTTAAAAAAAACACCAGTCTCTATCCTCAAAGAACTTACATACGAATGAGGGAGGTAGCATATGAAAACAGCTACACACAAGGGATTTATAAAGTGTAAATGGAAGGTTAGCAGATAGATTAGTGGTACAATGAATACAGCACAGGATCCTGAGTCAGGAAGACCTGAGTTCAAATCCAGCCTCAGACATTTAGTAGTCTGGTAACCTAGGGCAAGTTGCTTAACTTCTGTTTGCTTTAGTTTCCTCTTATAAACTGAGGATAATGGTAGAACCCAGGGTTGCTGGGAAGATGAGATGAGATACTATTTAAAGAGCTTTATGAACTTTTATTAATACCATTATTAGCACTAGCAGCAGAGAGGGCTGACAGTGAACCCGAAAAGGACTTCTTCCAAAGGCTAGGGAAAATGAAAGGCAGTGTCAGGGAGCAGACCCTTCCAGGCAGGAGAGACAGACAGTACAAAGACACAGAGATGGGAAATGGGGGGACCATGTCTGAGCATCTGCAAACAGGCCATTGTAACTGGATCAGGGAGTCTGGGGAGAGTAGTTAGGTGGAAGACTATGAAGATAGTCAGGGGCTAGGTTGAGAAAAGGTTTTCAGTAGCAAACAGGGGAGTTGATATTTGATCTTAGGTGTCATGGGGGAGCTGAAATGATCAGATCTGTACTTTGGAAAGATAATTTTGGCTGTTAAGTGGGAGTTTCATTCTTTATCTCTGTAGGATTGATTGAATTTTGATCAATTTTTTTAGGAAGAAGTAAAAGGAAAAAAGAATGTTTCATACTTTTCTTTGATTTTAAGTAATAACTTAGGTTAACTGTCCTTTACTGTAACTCTTCAGAGAAGGGAAATAGTGTGTTAAACTGGAAAGAAGGGTAAAGGAAAGGAAGGGGAATAAGCATTTGTATAGTACCTACTATGTTCAAATCTCTCTGGTAAGTGCTTTACAAATATTATCACATTTCATCCTCATAACAACTCTGTGAGGTAGATGCTCTTCTCATTTTACAGTTGAGACAAAAAGAAGTTATGATGACTTTGCCCAGGGTTACCCAGTAAGTGTTGGAAACTGGATTTGAACTCAGACCTTCCTAATTTCAAATCCATTCCTCTATATCTGCTGTTCCACCTAGCTGTCTCTTAACACAGCATTTGGAATTGAAAGACCCAGGTTACAATATCCACCAATATTACTACCTTTTGACCTTGGACAAGTGGTTTTTTAAAAAAGTAATTTGTATTCCTGTCTTTTGTTTCCACGTTACCGTGTTTCCCACTGTATCCTCCCCCTTTTCTTTTCAAGAGAGTCATACCTGGCAATAAAAAAAATTGAAGAACAAAAGGAAGTTCAGTAAAACTAATCAATATATCAAAAAAGCCTGTTGTTGTCGATAGTGTTCCATTCCGCTTATCCTACCCCTTTGCAAAGAAACGATCAGAGGCTTCTTTTCATTGTAATGTTGCATCATTCAGTTTCAATTGTTTTTTATTTTTGTTCTTTCCATTTATATTGCTGTTACCATCATGTATGTTTTTTTTTTCCAGTTTCTGCTTTCTGTGTTTTACATCAGGTCATTTAAGTGTTCCCATGCTTTTCTGTAGTCATCATATTTATTGGTTTCTTTTATCAGTTTCTTACAGTTTTCAGTTACATTCATGTTCCACAATTTGTTTAGCCATTTGCCAATCAATGACCATCAGCTTTGTTTTCAGTTCTTTCCACTAACACCCCTCCACTTGCCCCAGGCTGTTATGAATACTTTTGTTCTAATGGTACATTTTATTCTTATTGTTGACATCATTGGGTCATACGCAGCAGTGGAATTTTTGTCTTAAGATATGGGTATTTTAATAATTTCTTTGCCTATATACAATATAAATTATTTTCCATTATGGCTAGATTAATTCATAGATACAGGAAAAATGCCTGAGGGTGTCAGTCTTTCCACAACTCTTCCAACTTTACCTCTTATCATATTTATCTTCTTTGCTATTTGTCTAGATGCGAGGTAAAGCTTCAGGGTTGTTTTGATTTTTATTTTTCATATTAGTGATTTGCAGCATTCTTTCATTTGACTATTAATAGTTTTAAATTCTTCTTTGAAACTCTTTGTTTATATCTTTTGACCTGAAAAATGGTTGGCCTTATATGTTTCTGTTAGTTGTCCATATATCTTGAATATCAAATCCTTATCAGAAATACTTGTTACATTTTTTGACTACTTTTCTCCTTATGCTAGTTGAATTAATTAGATTTATGTGAAACATTTTCAATTTCATATAAATTAAATGCACTAGTTTATCATTTGTAATGCCTGTCCCAGATTTGGTACTATTAAGAATTTACCCCTGAGACATAGATTTGAAAGGTATATGATCTCGTCTATTTAAAAAATTTCCTGGTATGATTTTAATTATTCAGTTAATATATCCATTTTAATTTTATTGTGGTATAACGTATAAATTGTTGGTCTAAGGCTAACTTCAGCCTAACTGTTTTGCAGTTTTCCTAGTAATTCTGGTCAAGTAGAGACATTTCCTAGGTTATTTATGTTTATATGCTTATTGTATACTGGATTATTATAGAGTTAAATGATTTCTGATTTGTTCTTGTGTAATATATTTACATTTCTTGTTTTTTTAACTTGTACCAAATGATTTTGATGTTTGCTGCATTGTAGTATAGTTTGAAGTCTGAAACTGTAGTATAGTTTGAAGTCTCTTCCCCTTTCATGCCTACCTTTTCTCCTATTATTTTCTTTGATAGTCTAGATTTTTTCTTTGTCCAAATGAATTTTGTTTAGCCCTTCAAGGAATCCCTTTGGTAGTTTGATTGGTTTATCACAAAATCTGTAAGTTAATTTTGGCAGCATTGTTATTTTTATTATTTCAGCACAACTCATCCATGAGCATGGATTATTCCTCCAGCTTTTAAAGTTTTATTTTTTTACTTCTTTAAGGAATATTTTGTAACTGTCTAAACAGTTGAGGACGCTGAGTGTTTTGTGTTAAATTGAATCCAGATAGTTTGCATTTTGTTATTATTTTGAATGTGACTTCCCTTTCTAGTTTTGTCTCCATGATTCACTCTTTTTATCTAGAATTGATATTGATTTTTATGAGTTTTAGATTTAGCTTGCAGCTTTGTTGAAGTTATTGTCTCAACTAGTTTTATTGCATATTCTTTTGGATTTTAAAAATATATCACTCCATCAACAAATTGTGACAGTTTTGTCTTTTCAGCTTATATTTACGACTAAAATTTCCTTCTCTTGTTTTATTGCTATTTTATTGCTAATGTATTTATTTTATTGCTATTGCTATTTGCTAGCATTTCTGAAACTGTATAAAATATTGGCAGAGAGAGCTAATGCTCCTCTATTTGTTAGGAAAGTTTCTGGTGTATCGCCATTCTATATGTCTTTACTATTGCTTGTTATCATACCACAAAAAGATACCTCTTTACAAATATTTTGTAATTTTTTAAAGCATTAATGAGAATTATACTTTATCATAGGCTTTTTTTTGCACCTGAGATAATCATGAGCTTTAGATGTTTGTATTTTGAGTATGAATAATTACCTTGATTTCCTGAGGCTGAACCATCTTTGTATCATGACATAAGTCTAGCTGGGTCAAAATGAATAACCTTTTGAATAAATTGCTATCATCTTTTTGCTTCAACCTTATTTAAAATTGTTGAACTGTTAATCCTTAATGAAATGGTACATAATTCTCTTTCTTTGCCTTTGCATTCTTCAATGCTATTGATATTATGACTGTGATGGGTGTTCCAAAAGATTTAGTGAAGTTTTAACCTATGAAAGGGTGAAAATGAAGTAAGACAGAGATGGGAATCCGCAGCCTCAAGGCCACATGTGGCCCTCTATGTCCTCAAATTACGGCCCTTTGACTGAATCCAAACTGCACTAAAACTTTTGAGACACTATATATTTGTCTCACAAAAGGAAGAGAACTTTCTCATTTTTCAAGAATAATTTATGTAGCATTGGTAATAGTTTTTTAAAAGTTTGATAAAATTTACCTATAAATCCATATGGACCATAAAGTTGTTTTTTTAAAAAATTTTTTTTGGGGTACTTTGTATCTAATTCTGTTCCCTTTTCTGAGATTAGATTATTTAAATTCTCTATTTGATGTTCTGTTAATTTGGTATTTTATAGTTTTAAAAATATTCCTGTTGTGATTTTTCCTTGTTCATGTTATTTTGTTGATTTCATTTATTGCGTTTTAAATCAAATTGGCTAATGGTTCATTGAAGAATTAGCTCTTAGTTTTATTTATCACTTCTGTGATCTTTTTGGTTTCAAGTTTGTCCTCTACTTTTTAAGATTTTCTTCTTCATACTTATTTTGAATTTACTGATTTATTTGTTAGCTTTCTCATATATATATATACATATATATGTATATATATATACTATACATGTATGTATAGTATATATATATTCGTTCTGAAGAGGACCAAAATAACATCACTATGATGAAGTTTCAGTGTGTATCACTGTGGCTGATCAGACCAATACAAGCTCGGAATGCTCTACCACAGATTGGGGACAGATAGTCTGTGTAGAATGCTTGGGGTGGGTGGTTACTCCAAATTTGTGCATTCTATGTTTCCTTTGTGCTGTTTGATTTCTGCTTTGCTCATAGAGCACAACATCTTTTCTGGTATGGGCATGCCATGTTGAGCAGTCCTGTGCCAGTGTCTCCCATGTCGTATAATCAAATCCAAAGTTCTTGAGAAAGACCTTGACAGTGTCCTTGTATTGCTTCTTCTGACCACCATGTGATCGCCTGCCCCATGTGAGTTCTCCATAAAATAGTCTTTATGGCTTGGGTACATTTTGCATTTGAACAACAGTCAATCTGAGTTGCACTCTGTGAAGCATGGTATGAATGCTTGGCAATTTAGCACTTGAGCAAGGACCTTAGTGTCTGGTACCTTATCCTTCCAGATGATCCTCAGAATCTTCCTAAGACAGTTCAAATGGAAGCGATTCAGTTTTCCTGGCATGGTGCTGGTAGACTCTCCATGTTTCGCAGGTATACAACGAGGTCAGTGCCACGGCTCTGTAGATCTTCAGTTTGGTAATCAGAGTGTGGATCAATTCTCAGCTGCCTGTGCTAATTTTGGCCTAATAATTAACACCAAGAAAACACAGGTGCTCCATCAGTCACCACCACACCATCCATAAGTGGAACCTTTGGTTACAACAAATGGAGAAGTTTAGAATGCTGTGGATAAGTTCACTTACCTTGGTGGTGTACTTTCCAGGGATGTACACATTGGCAGTGAGGCTGACACATGTGTTGTCAGAGCTACCTCAGTGTTTGGGAGGCTCTGAAGACTATGTATGTATATACACATATAGTGTGTGTGTGTGTGTGTGTGTGTGTATGTATACTTTTTAGTTTCTTAAGATGAATATATTTTAGGAACACAAATTCCTGTCTGTTTTAGCTACACCTCAACTTTTTTGTCACATTGTCTGATAATCTTGCTTTCTATGTAATTAATACATTTCATATGATCTTTTCTTTCCCTCACTCATTATGTAATATTTCATGATTAAGTTGCTATTTAATTTTAGTTTTTTATGTTCTCTGAATTGATTATTCCTTTGTTGCATTATGTTCTGTAAAGGGTGTGTTTAGTATTTCCTCCTTTGTATATTTATTTGCAATTTCTCTTTGTCTTAATCCCTGATATAATTTTTTGAAAGGGCAAATAATACCAACAAATATGAATATTCTTTAGTAGTTCCATTCAGCAGCTATTATAAATCTTTTACATATAAATTCTGTAATACTGTGTTCAATTTTATATTTTCCCTTTTGTTTTCTTTTTTAGGTTTGTCCATCTCTGAGAGAGGAACATTAAGGTTTCCTATTATTGTCTTACCATCTGTCTTAACAATTCATTTAATTTTTCCTTATTAATTTAGTTGATATGGCATTTGGAACACATAGTTCTAATTTTGATGTTGGTGTGTTGTCTATGCTTTCTTTCTGAGTAATACAATTTTCTTGTTTATGTTATAAATTTGTAGTTTTGTTTTTATCTGATAACATAATCACAACTTCTAGTTTTTGGATTCATCTGATGCATAGTAAATTTTGTTCAAGTGTCTCATTTTTATTCTTTTCATGTCTTTGCTTTTTAGATGTATTTATTATAAGAAAGAGATTGTAAGGTTTTGTTTTTTTATTCAACCTTTCATTCTTCATTTTATTAGATTGCTTAATGCATTTCAAACAGTTTGTCCAGGAGACATCTTCAAGCCAGCATATCCAGTACTGAACTCTGTATATATATATATATATATATATATATATATATATATATATATATATATATATATATATATATATACACCCCTAAAGTCTTTCCTTCCAAACTTCCTATGTTATAGGTGCCACCAGTCTTTCAGCTTGCCAGGTTTATAACTTCAGCATTATCAGGGACTCCTCACTCTTTTGCTTTACATATCTACTCAAATGCCAAATCTTAAAGTTTCTGATTTCATGTCTCTTCCACTTGACTCTTCTCCACTCATGCACCTTATTAACTTGGGCCAAAATTTTTGCAAAAGTCTTCCGATTCGTCTCCATGCCTCAGATCCCTCCAAGCTCCTATGCTGTTGCCCACATAATTTTACAGAAGTGCATATTTGATTATTTGACCCTTCTATTCTGTCAATTCCAGTGGCTTCCTCTAGCCTTTAGGATGAAATATATGCTCCTCTGTTTAGCTTTTAAATCCCCTCATAACCTGGTAACAATCTTTCTGTCTTCATTTTCTATACTCCTCCCATATGCTATGGTTCAGCCACCTGCCTTTCTCTCTGTTTCTTACATAAAACACTCCATATTTTTTCTTGGAGTCATTGTGGATGCCCACATGTGTGCCGGAGTCCTCCTTTTGCATAAAGATGAAGCTCAGGCATCAATTTCTAATGAAGTCTTACCTGATCCCTCAAATGGCAAGTGTTCTCCCTCCTAACTACCTACCTTATCATGATTTTTGATTTATTAACTTTATATTTGTGCGGTGTATCTATGCATATATATGTATGTATAATTTGCACTTATTTTGACTGTTAGAATATAATCTCGCAATTAGGGATTGCTTCCTTTTTTAAGCACCCTGCACAATGCCTGTCACATAGTAGGTACTTCATTAATACTTATTGGTTGATTGATCAAAGTTATGACAGTCAATTTTATGTTTTTCTTTCTTGTCTTTTTTCTTAATTGGATTTAAAAATGTTTTCCTTCTTTTCAGAATATACTTTGTCCTTATGTCTAGTTTTGCTTAAATTTTATGCAACCCTCTTTCCGGAGGCTATCTTCATTCCCTGCTACCTCTTTGACAATCATTTCCTTGTTTTAGGAATTTATTGAGGTCTCTTTGTTTATAAATTCAGTGATTTAATTTTTCCCATTTTTTTCTCTCTTATTTCCCCTTTTCAATTTAAATGGTTAGTTCAGAATTCTTCTTCTTTATCTTGCTTTCTCAGTTTTTTCTTTTTCTGTGCCTTTTCCAAAGGATTTTCCCCTTGCTATCTTCATTAATTCTCTTCCATTTTCATTTAATCTGAACTGTTTCTAGTTCTTTGCTATCACAAAAAGTGATGCTGTAAATATTTTGTTGTATTTTGGGAACTTTTAAAAAGAATTTGTCAGTGACCTCTTTGGGGGTCTATGTCTAGTAGTGGCATCTCTGGATCAAAGGTTAGGATCATTTTAGGCCTTTTATTTTCATAATTCCAAATTGCTTTCCAGACTATTTGTACTTATTTATAGCTTCTCTAACTGCTGTTGTTTGGCACTAGCATGACTGTTCATTGTGGGCCATCTTATGATTCTACAGGGTTTCTTTTTTTCATCAGCTATTGATTCAGTATCCTTTGTCTTGTCATGTTTATTCACAGAATTTATAGTATTTTTGATGTATTAGTACTTGTTGACTTCATTTTTGTCATCTTTTCTAATTTATTAGTTGTGAGGTGAAACCTCAAGGTTGTTCTGATTTGCACTTCTTTTATTTTTTTATGATTTGGAACATTATTTCATATGGTCATTAGTTTGCATTTCTCTCTCTCCTTTTTTTTTTTTGAGAACGGTTTGTTCTTAACCTTGGGTCACTTATCTGTTGGGAAATGGCTCCATATATCCCAATCTTTAAAAAAACCTGTCACTTGATCTATCATTTATAGCTATCATCTTCTATCTTTTCAATGTTTTGTGCCTAAACTCCTTGAAAAAACTACATACAGTTGATGCCTCCACTTTCTTTCCTCTGACTTTCCTTTTAATGCTCTGCATTGTGGCTTCCAATTTCATCATTCAAGTGAAACTACTCTCTCCCTAGTTATTGAGGATCTCTTAATTGTCCAATCTGATGGCCCTTTCCCAATTTCAGTCTTTCTTGACCTCTCTACAACCTTTGACACTCTTTGTCTCCTTGATATTCTCTGTTTTCTATGGATTTTCATGACACTGTTTTTTACTATTTTTCCTCATCTTTGATCCCTGCCCAGTCTTCTACGCTAGACATTCACCCAGGTTGTATCTCTAATCTTGGTTGTCTGCCAAGTTTTTGTCCTAGTTTCTCTTCTCCTTCTCCACTATTTTACCTGATGATCTTTAGCTCTCAGGGATTCAGTTATTATCTCTATGCAGATGATTTTCAGATCCATTATTTGTCAATCGGATTTCTTGAACTGGATGTCCCATAGATATCTTAAATTCAAAATATCTAAAACCAAATTCATCATTTTCAAGCTGCTCTCCCCCAAGCCTTCCCTTATGCTTAACTTTCCTGTTACTGTCAAGGGTACCGCTGACCTCCCAGTCACCCAGGCCCAAAACCAGGTGTTGTCCTTGATTCATCCTTCTCTCTCATTCCCTTATATTCAATCTGTTTTTGTGTCTTGTTGATTCTACCCTTAAAACATTTCTCCTGGACCTGTCACTGCTTCCAGACTTCCAAACTATGTCCCTTCTGTTCTCTCATCTGAGAATTTCCCTCAGTGTTTTGGACTTCCTCCACATCCATTTTTTAGGTTCTTGTCTTTTTTTTTTTTTAACGTCACTGGTTAAATTTTTCACATTATGGCCCTCACTCCAAGAGTTCTGTGGCTTTTATTGTTCAGTTTTGTATAACATGGGGCTTTGGGATAGATGTTCACCCAGAAAACGTCATAGTTTCCTCAATCTAGATTATCTCTTTATAAGACATATTCCTTTTTTACCCCTTGGCAAGTTCCTTCTAGAGCCCTCATTTTGTGGAATGGCCCAGAGTTCCTTCACTCCCTCCTGGCTTCATTCCTGACTTCCAGAATTCAAAACTTTTGCCTTGGTGTGTAAATCCATCCCCCTTCCAGCTCCCTTTTGCGTTGGCTTTCCCCATTAGAATATAAATTTCTTGATGCTAGGGACAGTCTTTTTGCTAGTATTTGCATTCCCATTGCTTAGCACAGTGCCTGGCACACAGTAAGCACTAAATAAATGCTTGTTTAGTTCCTTCATATCTTCCCCTTTTCTTCTTTGTTACTCCCACCACCTTGTAAGTTCTCCTCACTTCGCTTCTGGTCTATTGCAGGAGCCTTCTGACTGGTCTTCTTGCCTCATGTCTTACCCTACGTTTCAGTCCATTCTCTACTCAGCTGCCAAAGGGATCTTTTTAAAGCACAGATTTGACCACATCTGTGTCACGCTTCCCTCAAATGCCAGTGGCTTCCTCCAGGATCATATGTGAAATCCTTTGTTTGATTTTTAATCCCTTTATACCCTAGCCTCTTCCTACCTTTTCATTCTTACACTTTAACCCCCACCTCTCCAGTTCAGTGACTTTGATACCTTGCAGTTCTTCAAACACTCCATCTCTTGATTCCAGACATTTTCATGGACTGTCACATATGCCTGGAATGCTTTTACTCCTCATCTCCACTGACTTCCTTTAAGTCTCAGTTCCCTCCCAGCTCTAAAATAGCTTGATTAAAAAAAAGTCTCCTCATACTAGATTACGTTTTATTCTACTTAGTTTATTGGAGAATTGTAAAGTAAACTTCTTTTTGGAAAGTCAGAGTCACCTCTCCCTACCCAGGCTTAGGGTCCTGAATAATACATAACATGAGTAACTCATATGTGAGTCATCTTGAATTGATGGTACTGATAGTTATGATATATAACAGGACATATGTGTTCTCCCAAAGCCCTGTGTTACGCAAAATCGAAAAATAAAAACCATAGAACTTATGGGAAAAATGAGATGAGGGGCATAATGTGTAAAATTTAACCAGAGACATTTAAAAAAAAGATAGGAACCTCATAAAGAGGACAGTGAAGTTTTATACATGTCAAATGGTTAAGAAATACTCAAATACTAAAATAGGGACCTCTTCCAAGGACTCAGACTACTACTCTCTACCCGCCCTACTGACTGAGCAAGTTGGTCAGGACATCAGAAGTGGCCATGGTGGAAGGGGGTAGGGTGGTGGGGTGGTCAACGTAGCCCTTCTCTGCTCACAGCAACTACTGCATCAGGATATATATATAATAAATATAGCACTTTTATTTTCACAGCGACCTGAAGTTTGCTTGTGGACTTGGGTGTTCAAAAGATACAGCTTGTGAGTTACTGTTAAATGGAGCAGTTTTCTTATTGTTTTGCTGTTTCTTAAGTGTGTACAAGGGACTTTCTAATTCCCATTAACCATTTTTGATGCTCTGAATTATTTTGTTACCAGCCTCACAACCTATTGCTGATTTTTAAAATTGAATTATTGTGTCTTTTTTCTGGGGAGGGGAACCTTCTTTTAGGCATTCCCTGTTCTTGAAGTCTGTTACATCAGAGAGACAGAGAAGGCAATTTGGGCAGCAAATTTTTTTCCTTAGTAATTCTCTGGCAAGTTTAGTACAGTGATTGGCACGTAGTAAGTGCTTCATAAATTCTTTTTTCCTTCATTCAAATATGGGTGAGTGGGTGGCTGGCTGAGGACGACATAATGAAGGCCATGATAGGCTTTTGTGGAGGATCCAACACTGGGGGAGGAAGCAGCATATGGTAGACTAGAAGGCTCTTTGGCTACAGTCAGAGGTCAAGTATTGGAATCCCATCTCTGTCACTCTACCTGTATGACTGGATTAGTCAAGTAATTTCCCAGGGTCTTAAGTTCCCTCATCCAAAGAGGGTAAACTTGATGACTTCCAAGAAACCTTGATGACTTCCAAGAAACCTTCAGGCCTTAGATATATAACCCCATGACAATGAAAATGTCCCTTAGAGTACGGTGTCAAGGCCATAGATTAGGGCCAGGCCATAGAAGAAAGCAGAAGTGTTAACTTGGGTGAAACTGTAGGGCAATGGAGCAAAAATAGAACTGCCATTCATCTGGTGTACTTGTTAGCACCAGCAGAGAGAAGCATCTGAGTGGAGGGATAGGATCTAGGAGCTGTATGTATAATGGAGTATTTTTGATTTAGAATCAAGGAACCTGGATTTGAATCCTGATTGCTTTTTAGTGGGTACCCCACCTTGAGCGATTTGGGGTGTGAACACATTACCATTCTGGGAAACTCTTCACTTCTGTGGACTTCAGATCCTTATCTGTAAAATGATGGGACTGAACTCGATAACCTCGCAGGTTCTTTCTAGCTTTGAATTTGTGATCCTGTGATCTGAGGGAGTTAAGGCAGTAAATGCTGAGGATAGGCATAGCAGTGGAGGAATTACTGTGTGGTTCTGGTGTGCGTTAGGCTTTTATTTGAGGTTATCTGTAGTAAAGGAAGATCATGGAAAAAGGAATTTAATTTTAAAAAAAGAATCTAAGTTTATGTGGATGCTCTGTCCTTCTTCCCCCTTCTTTTCTCCCCTCATCCCCTTTCGTGCAAACATGTGAAATTGTTACGGGGAATTCCCAGTGTTCAAACTCCTTCTACCAATGCTTATGTGTACATGTTGGGCAATTTATAGTTTAAAGCAGCGGTGTTAAACTCCCTGAGGGTCAACAAGCTGTGCATAAGGATCTCCTTATGCCTATAACGGGTTAATATCGAGTTAGAAAGTCAAATATTAATATATTTTAATTGTATTTTTATTTTGTTAATAATTTTCCAATTACATTTTAATCAGGTTCTGGCAGTACTTGGAAGTGTTATGGATGGGCACTGCAGAGTGATTGACACATTCCTCAACATCTTGCCATCTGTTTCAGCCTCCTCTCTCTTTGGAAGGCTGAGATTGGAGTACTTACTTCTCCCAAAGCTTTTCCTTAAAGAGGGCAGAAACTGGATTTCTAGCACACTTCACTTTTCATTGGCGCTCTGCTTGGTTTTGACTCCATGGAACCGAGCACCCCCTGGTATCATCCATATGTTCCTTCCTTCCCTCTCCTCCTTTCCAGCTCCCTTTTGTGTATTGTCTTTCCCTATTAGATTGTAAGCTTCTTGTGGGCAGGGAACAACTTTCCTTTTCTTATTTGTATTTATTCATCTTGTATTTGTGATGTGTGATGTGTATGTGTGTATACCCATCTAACTATCTGTTGTTGTGTGTATAGCCATCTAGCTATCTGTCATTATCTATCTGTCTATACACATTTTTTATCTCCTCATTAGAATATTAGCTCCTTGCAAGTAGGGATTATTTTATTCTTTGTACTTGAATCCATAGAACCTGGCACAGAGTAGGTATTTAATAAATATTTGTTGATTTATTAATAATAATAAATTGGATCTCCTGATCTCAGAGGTTCCTTCAATCTTTAAAATGCTGTTACTTTGTATTTTTTTTCAGGTATTAACCACCCCAAACAGGTAGATACAGCTTTGATAGAAAGTATACAGTGTGTATACACACATACTGACACATCTCTCTCTATGTACTCATCCATCCATCCATCCACACTCTGAAAGGCCAAGGTCTCTCACTGCATGTAGCGTCACCTCCAGCTCTCCTGATCTATATCTGGCCACTGGACCCAGATGGCTCTGCAGGAGAGAGGGACAGTCCTGACTCAAATCCAACACTTGCAAATCATGACGTCATCTTCCTGATGTCATGGTCCTCTTCAAGAAGGGAGGACAAACAACACCACACCCCTAGTGTTTAGCATGGTTCCTGGCACTTAGTAGGTACTTAATAAGTGTTTATTGAATTGAATTTAATCATATTGAATTGTCCTAGAGAGTAGCTACGGAACCCAGAGCAGTTGAGTGGCTTACTTGTCCAGGATCATACACGGCCTGTTTCTAGGCAGTCCTTAAACTCTCATCTGGCTGACTAATTCTAGGCTCCCTCTTTACACGGTATCACATCTTTACTAATAAAAATATACCTTTCTAAAGGTACTCTTAAATAAAGGAATATTCCTTAGTATCTTTCAGTTTAATAATATAAATGTGAAGACAAACCCTTAAAAAACAAAGTCTTGTAGTTCCAATCGTCAGCCTTATCACACAAAGGTGCTTCCTTCATCCCAATTCCAGTATATGTGACCCCTTCCAATTGGTTATATAATTTGGCTCCAGTTTATCAAGCATTTCATCAAGTGACTATTTGTCTTATTGTGCAATAATTTTTGAGAGAATTTTTTCATTGAGACTTGCATAATTTAGAGCACCTTAAGTTGGTTTGTAAATAGTTGTTGTTTATACATGTGTCTTCATAATGCAAGTCTTGGCATAGTTGGTCCTTCTATAGAATTTAGAAATCTTGGCTGCCTCTCAAAGTGGAGCAAACAAATTTGGCTGCAGTGTTCCTGGGGAGGGCACATCATTTTGATATGCCTTTATGCTGTGTATTATTTTCTAACCCTTTTAAAATATCTGAATGTTTTAAGTAAATGAATCAGCTGCTTTTGTTTGGACTTGCTTTAAAAAAGTTTGAGTACTATTTGAATCTTGTTGGTACAAAGCATCCAGACCTTTTTTGTGTATGGTATGAGACAGATTGCTTGTAAGAAACGCAGGCAGGTAAAGGGATTAGATTTAATTATGCGCAGAGCTAGTGTGATCATGAAGTGGGGGCAGCCGCTCCCCCCAGATGCTTCCCAGTGTCACAGCGCCTTGAGACATGTACCTGAAAGACGTGTTAAAAGAGTAGTAGTTCTCTCCTTGTAATAGTGAGAGGTTTCTCACTACCTGGAAAAAACAGACACATGTATGCAAGTTCATAGTGCTTTCTACAATGAATCTCTTGATTACTGCTTTTCTTTCTCTTTCTGTCTTGCAGTTTCACTTCTTGATTCTTCTATCAGCAAATTTCCAGAATGGGCCACACACACACATACACACAAATCCTTAAAGTGGTTTCAGGAAGGATTCATTATGTACTTTGATTAAAATACCTGCTAATGTTCATTATTAGACTTTAGAATGGTCTACCTTAGTGGTTTTTTTTCTTTGCCCTATTAGACTTCAAATGAGCCTAAATGGGATAAAAAGAAAGAAAAAAGAAAACATTTGAATCCTGCTCACAACTTGGTAGAGAGAGGTAGTATCAGGAAGGCTTCTCTTCCTGAGTTCAAATCTGGCCTCAGTCACTTAGTAGCTGTGTGACTGACCCTGGGCAAGTTACTTAATCCTCTTGGCCTCAGTTCCCTCATCTGTAAAATGAGTGGAGAAGGAAACAGCAAACCACTCCGGTATCTCTGCCAAGAAAACTCAAAATGAGGTTATGAAGAGCCAGACAGGACTGAAACATATCACAAGAATAACAGTGTGTGGAGTGGGAAGGATATGTTCGGATGTTCTATGGTGATTTGAATGTCTACCCTTCCACTAGTGTCTTCTAGACTTTTTCTACCCATAGGAACTTGAGAAGTTCCTCATCAGTAAGAGAAGTTTGGTTCATGTGCAGAGTGACACCTTATACCCCACAGTGCTATCAAGAGGAAGTTGCCATGTAACTGTAGTGGTCTTATTCTCCAGTTGAGTATTTCCTTGGAATCGTTGGTCAAAGATTTGATTACCTCTTGTGTACAAAGGACTGGACTAGGTGTAGTAATGACCATTTTCATTTCTTAGGTAATTGAAATATACACATTATATATTTACTGTGTTTTTTCTTTTGAAAGCTGCCTATTTCTGATGGTTGAGATCCTTTTACCTGATTGAGGGTAAAAGTCAGGACTTTCTCCTACCTTTGCTTCTGTTTAACTTAAAGCTTACAAAGATTTTCCTTGGGTTTTAGATAAGAAAAACCTCAGATTTCAAAATGATTGTTAATTACACCAAAGACGAGTGCAATAGCAAAGAACAAATGCGTATGTTTTAAAGACGTAGTGTCCTGTTAGAATTCAGCCTCTCGCCATGATGAGCAGGTCCATTTTAGCATCAGAGGGTCCTATTGTGGACCATAGGAGTCTTCCGAATTTCAAGGGCTGGAGTCACATACCATTTCAGTCTTAGCTCTTGCACTTCCAAGAATTCATTTAATCTTTCTGGACCTCGCTCTTCTTACCTCTTGCATCAGAAGGTTGGACCTATCCTGAAGATTCCTTGATGAGTCTTAGCTCATTGGAAACTACTTTGTTCAGTGGCCCTGAAGGCTCTGCCTAAAAGTAATGTAAGTTTTTGTTGTTATTTGAAGATGTTCAATTTGGATTCTGCCACTAACACTTCGATCTAATGTGTTTAAGTTAAACAGACACACACACACGAATAACACTACTAATATTAAAGGAAGTGAAAATCTTAAAAGTTGTCAAGAGCTGAAATCAAACACATCTGTTTCCCACAAATATTATCCCACCACCTGGAACAATCTGTTTCACTGCATCAGTATAAATACATATTCAACAACGGTCTCCTCTGAATTTAAGCATTCCCTCTTCACATGAATGGAAATAGAATAGAACTGAATTCTTAAGATAGTTTTTGTTCCTTCCCTCTAATAAAGAATATTTGAGTGATAGCATATCAATTGAATTAAATCAATAAACATTTAGTAAATGCAAAAAATGCAATATGTGCAAAATACTGGTAGGCATTAGTGATATATAAACCAAAAAATATGCCATGGTCTCAGCCCTCAAGTACCTTAGAATTTTTTTTTTTTTGGTAAGGGGATGTGGGATGAATGGGCAGTGATGGAATACAATATCAAAAGAGAGAAATAAATCTAAAGTGAGTTCAGATTGGAGAGTGCACTCACAACTGGAAAATGAAGAAAACTGTCACATGGGAAGTCACATGGGAGATGAGCTTTGAATGAAATGTAGACTCTCAGGAAGTGAGAGAGGGTGCATTTAGGTTACGTGGTATAGCTTATGAAAAAGCATAAGACTGGGTGTGGTGGCATATTCTTGAGTACCCTGCTTACCAAGCAGTCAGACGCTGTCACATTTTGTGAACTCTAAGTCAATTGGGTGACCATGCTAAGTTTGGCCCATGGTGAACCCCTGGGAATGCAAGGCTGCCAGGTTTTCTAAGGAGAAATGAACTGCTTCAGGTCAGAAAACAGAGCAATTCAAAACTCTCACACCAAGCAGATTGGGACAGGAATCTTGAACAGTCCCTGCTCTTGTAGCATGTCAAGTGGGGGAGACCTAGTCTCAAAAAAAAAAAAAAAAGCCTTTAAGTAGGAGATGAGATCTCCAGTTCAGGAAACAATAATTAGGCTAGTTTCACTGGAACATAGAGTGCATGAAGAATCAAAAATGTAAAATAGGTCTGGAGAGGTAAACTGGAGCCAGATTTTTCAGGGTTTTAACTGCTATAATGAGGTTTTATTTCATTTTATAGACAATAGGGAACCACTGAAGGTTCTTGAGGGAGAGAGTAGTAAGGTCAGAGCTGTTCTTTGGAAACATTGTTTATGAGACAGTTTGGTTTTATTGGGAGTTAGGAAGACCTGAATTCAAATCCCTTCCTAAGACACTGAGTAAATCATCCTGTGCTTGCCTTCAGTTTCCTCCTCTGCAAAGTGGTGATAGAAATAGTACCGACCCCTCCAGGGTTTGTGTGAGGATAAGATGAGATATTGTGAAGTGCTTTAGAAACTTTATAACATAAATGATTATTATTAAATTATGACTTTTTATTGTTAATATTATTTTGGCAGTTATGTGGAAAATTAATTGTTAAGAGGAGAAACTAGAATCAAAGAGACCATTTTAAAGGCCATTACAGTAATTCAGGCAAGAGGGACTGAGAATGTTAGCCAGAGTTGTGGCTGCTTTTTCAGTAGAGAGAAATTGAAATATATGAGAAGTCTTTAGAAAGAGGGTCAGTAGGATTTAGAAACTGATTGCAAATTGGTGGTGAAGGAGAACAAAATCAAGAATGATTGAACTTCTGAACCTGGGAATTATGGTAGTGTTTTCATCAGAAATGGGAGAATTTGAAGAAAGGTAGATATAGGGAGAGCAGCCAAGTGGTGCAGGGTATACAGTGACTGGCCCTGAAGTCTGTAGGATATGAATTCAAATCTGGCATCACATGCTAGCTGTGTGACCCTGGGCTAATTGCCTGTTTACCTCAGTTTCCTCATCTGTGAATGAGCTGGAGAAGGAAATGACAAACCACTCCAGTGTCTTTGCCAAGAAAACTCCAAATGGAGGCATGAAGAGTCAGACACGACTGATGTGACTCAAAAAGATATATAAGATATAGAATATAACAATAGTAGTGTCTCTTATGGACATGTTAAGTTTGAGATGTCTTGGTACACTCAGGTAGAGATGCTCAGCAGAAAATTGGTAATGTGATAAAAAGGAAAAAAAGAAAATTGGTAATGTGGAACTAACCGGGATTTAGGGGGAAGAGAGAGAGAAAAGGAGAGAGAACTGGATTTGTTCTAGAATGTAAGTGAGTTTTTGGAGGGAAAGGACTCTCACATTTATGTAATCTGTATCAGCAAATAGCATAGGCATTTTCAATAAGTGCTTGGTTATTGATTGTGTTAATTTGAGTCATCTGAATAAAGACACGAACTCTTGGGAGCTGATAAGATGAAGAAAAGAGACCTGAGAGTGCAGAGAGAAAAGAGTGACCTGAGGTTTGGGGATGCAGAATCAGTGATGTCATCCTGCAAATGAGCTTGAAAAGAAAGTTAGATTGCTAGGATGAGAAATAGGAGAGAATATTGTTCTGAAAATTCAGGAAGAAGAGAATATCTAGAAGACTTATGTGGTCTGCAGTCTCTAGTCCTGTGGAGAGTGCAAAGAGATTGAAAACTGAACAAAAAAAAGCTACTAGATTTAGCAGTTAAGAAACTTTGGGCAGCTTTGGTGGCTTGCTGTAATCCCATCCCTTAGGAAGGCTCAGGGAGACCTGAGCTACAGTGGGCTATGCTGAATTTGTGTCTGTATTAAATTCAGCATTAATATGGTGAACTACCAGGTTGCCTGGTGAGGGCTAAGCACAGGTCAGATATGGCGAAGGGCAAAGCTCCTTTGTCACATATTAATGGGATCTGGTGCATGAATAGCCCTCACACTTCCAGGCTGGGTGAGATAGGGTGATCTGGGAGAGGAGGGAGGGTAATGGGGGGACAGTAGATGAAAAGAGAGCAAGGGAAAGAGAGATTATAATATTGGAGAGGGTATTTAACGTTTTCTGTTCAGTTTTGTTTGGATACATGCTTAAAAACCTTCATAATACCTAGAAAGGATGTCCTGATAAGTTTGACTATTCAGTTTTAATCTTATGACATACTAAAGATAGTGTAAAAATTATATTACCAACATCAGTATTCTAATTTTAGAGTTTGAAAAATTAAGACCAGGATTGCCTAATGTAATGGAAAGAGCATTGACATAATTTTCCTCATCTGTAAAATAAGGGGTTTAGAATTAGACGAATTCCCTTTTGAGTTCTAAATTTTTATGATTTGTTATGCTTAAAATTAACAATATGATTAGAGGGGATGAAGAGGCATAAAATGAATCTTCTGAATTAATGATGTTAGCAAACTCAAGTTTACAGGTGTAGTAGTCACTGAAAGTAACACCTGTGTCTACTGTATGAAGTTGACACTTGTCTTCTATCCATGTTTTGACCTCCTGCTCCTGTTGGATTGACTTTTGTCAAGAATGATGTTTGGGTAAATTTTACTTCATATTTTCATATTTTTACACAGCTCTTTTCTTGGTAGAGGATTTTAGTTTCTCTTTTTATGAATATTACAGAATCTCAGAGTCTGAGTTGGAGGGTCCTTTGATAATCATTTGACCCAACATGTATGTGGGCAAGAAGATCTCCAATATTTCGGATAAGTAGTTTTTATGCTTTTTCTTGAAGACCTCTTGTAATGTCTGTTGGGAGCACAAGATGTTAAATAATTGTAATGGCCACTTGATGTTCAAAGGAAGGATTGTCGATTGTGAAGAAGGAAATAAATACAGGGAAATATAACTCTTTCTCATGGCCGATGGTACTCCCAGACTTAATTGGCCAAGGGGCCTAAGGCTCAAGCATTGGGGTTTTCCCTGGCAGTTTCAGGTAGGAATGGCATGGCATTCTGATCATCAAAGGGCATCAAAGAGGTTTGCCCATTTGGAGCCTAGAACCCTTCAGAATTGGTATTTGTCTCAAGGTCAGGAGATACCCCATCCTACCCTCCCAGGCCTAGTCCCAGACCCCTACTCCCTAATCCACCCAGGCTAAGTGCTGTGCCCTTGCTGAGAGTATTCTTGTCCTAAATTATGGCTAACCAAACTTCCTTTTGTTAAATGTTGAATAACCTAAAAGTGTCCATTCCAATATCGAACCCATGCCTCGTCAGTTCTGTCCTGTGATACTGGGGTTAGGATGGAGAAGGGAGAGAAATTTCTCTCCCCTCCAATCCCCAAATCCCAAATTTTGAGTAATAGTTTGAAAGAGTCTGACATACTCAACAAATAAGGAAAAAATATTATTTTCTGTTTTTTAAAAATGTATGCAACATAGGCTAGTGTATTCATATTGTTTGGAACTAAGCATAACCTACAGTTATGTATCTATATATCTATACACACACTCATATATACACATACATATACATGTATATACATACACATGTATATATGTGCATATGTAATTTATATATACATGTATATTATATATAGTAATCTAGGTCAGTTGTCTTTTTTTGAATACTTATCACTAAAATTACTTGAGCATACATATTAAAATATACATATACTTACTTGTGTTTAAGTTTTATGCATATTAAACTTAAAATTGTGTCATGTATACACCCCCTACTCCTCCTGAGCCTGTTTACATGTTAAAATTGACATGATCACATATATGTACTATTGAACTAATTTTTCCAATTATGATATTTATACAAAAAATTAAGAAAAAGGATTGAGATGAAAATGAAACAATATTTGAGCCTGGAATGAATAGAGCTAGTCAAGTTTGCGTAGGGGAGTCATGTGGTCATAGCGGCACTGTCACTAATTTTGCTTCTAACTTTGTGGAGAGGAGAGAGAATTGAACCACTAGGGAGACTGATTAAGAGACTCTTGGAATATTCCGAATTAGAGGTGATAAGGGTGGTAGCTGATACAATTAAAGAGGGGGAAAGGATGGGAGAGATGTCTTAGATGTAGAAACGAGATTTGGCAGCTGTTTGGATGTGAGTGAGGGAAGTTAGGCATCCAGCATGACAGAGGTTGTGATACCTTTTGCAACAATAGAAAGTTTGGAAGAGGGTTATTTCTTTAGGGGGAGAGATAAACAGTTAACATCATAACCCATCTGTACCTGTTCATGCTATACAAGTCAATTTTTCTCAACTAGAATGAAAAGGTGATGGTAGGGCTCTTTGAGAGAGATCATTGCTCTGGAGGGCTAATCGCACTTTTGTTAGAATGCTTGCTGTAGCCATGCAGTGATGTCAGGGCACAGGAAATGTGAATGCTCCTGGGATTTGGGATGGATTTTCCCAGTGACACCTGTTCATGTGCTGCTTTGAGTACCTTGTTAGTGGGTGGGTTATAAGTGCTTTGAGCTGCTGACGTCCAATTGAGAAATGGGGAAGCTGAAAGCTTACATAGCAGAGGGATGGAACTGAAGTGGAGAGCAGTAATCAAAGATAAGAATATGTTCAGTTGGGTTAGAGATAAACCCCTATTAATTGGCTATTGGGGTTAGCATGGGATTCAGTCTATCCATCTTTTGATTGGTTGATCATATATCTCTTAGGGTTAGACCATGGACTTCATAGGGATTGTGATCTATATTTGGAAAGGTTACTCATATAGAGAATCCTGAAAGATGCCTCCAGTTTGCTGCCCTATTTTGTGTGACTAGCTTGGAATCGAACCTCATATGGATGGTCTATACGTTGTACAACAAAAAGTTTGGGGGAAAAAAGAATAGATTTTAACAATTCACATTTATTTAACACTTCATTTTACAAACCTCTTTCCTCACAATACTCTGTGATACAGAGGTCTAAATAAGAAAGGGCTATCTGATAAATAAGCTTGCTGCTTTTCTATAATCTATCAGATATGGGAAAATAGTAAGTTTTGATGCTTCTAATGTTCCAAATGATGTTTATATTTTAATATCAGAGTTTAAAAATACAAATACAAATGGAATAAAGTATATCATCCTTCTGGGTATTCTCTCTCCCTTAATTCCTACCCCCCCCCCCATTTAGTTTTTTTCACATTTCAAAAAGTTTTTTTTTTATTAGGGTGAGATTTAAAAGATTTTTTTTACTTTAGGTGACTAGAATATATCCAGCTGAAAATCATCAACCATTTAGACTACATGCCTCATTTGAATTGTGTTTCTGGATATGAATCAAGTATGAAAACTGTGAGTTTCATAACTTTCTCTGGGATTCAAAAATATTCTAGGGCCAGAAGCACTTCTTTGAGGTCTTCCCTCACCATCAAACTGTATCTCCCCTCCCACACACGTACAAAAAGTTTATTGAGTTTAAGTCTTTATTATTAGGTTCAGTTAAACTTATAATGTGTGAGGAACCAAGATTCTTAGAGGCTTCCATCTTCATAACTCTTCCTTTGCCCCAAATCCATATTCTCCCAAAGTCAAGCCAATTTACTTTCTCCACATTAAGAACATAAGGATTTCCAAAATATTGTTGATAAGAGACTATATCATCTCCCATTCAGTTTGCTTCTTTCAAAAATGATATGATTTTCACACTTGAACTATGGTTTCTAGATTATTGAGAATCACTTAAAGGAAAAATAATGTTAAGGGATGGTAGATGGAGGATGAGGAGCTAACAGGGAAAGAAAGTTAGTGAGTTGCACCCATCTTTTGATATGTTTCCAAAAGTCTCTGAAAGGAATGGTCTTTCTGATACCATGATGGAGAAATACTACTGTTCCTTTTTTGGTGCAGGGATCTTTTTATGTAAAAATCTGTTAGCCGGGTATCTATATTAATTTCTGATTGACTCTGATAACTTCTCTCTAATTTGTCTCTTTTGTTTTTGTTTAGTGCAACCTAGTGTTCCGTTATATTCATATAAATTCTATGCATCTTGGGTAGAGCCCTGGGCTGAACTTTTGGAGAAGACATTGACAGCAGTCAGACAGAATGGGCAGGAATGAATGGGGTGATGATCTTTATCATAAGAAAGAACACCCCTGTCAGTGAGATTGCAGGCATTTGAGTACTAAGTTGACTTCATAGCAACAGAACCAGGATAATTGTAGCAGGAGTGTAGAAAATCAGTAATTGAGTTCTTGGTATAAATTGTAATGTTTTATCTCTGTCTCTTTTTATAGTAAGATTTGTGTTTGTGCGTGATTATTCCTCTTCCTGCCATGGTTGGTTTTTTTTTTTTTTTTTTTTTTTTTTTGCTTTACCGTGAGGTGTGGGCTTATGTTCCTTATTTAACTAGGAATCTCTTATTTCTGATTTTGCATTTAAATTAATTTTTGGAGCCCACTTTGGCATTTTCTAATAAATCATAGAAAATTCAATATCTTAAAATAGTATGTGCTACTGTAGTATGGTATATAATATAGTATGCTTGCTATTTCTTTCCTTCTCCTCAATTTTGTCCTGTATGTATCAAGGTTGAGATTTTTTTTTAAATGAAGGAGATTCTATTTCTTTAAAACATTACCCTGGGAGAAGAAGACATAGTATAATTTATTGTTTATCTTAAGTTGCTTTTTCTGTCCTTGTGAATTGGGGTTTAATTTTTAAAAATCAGGCATGCAGTTCTAAAGTAGAAAATAAGTATAACTGAAAGATATAGGAAAAGGTAAAGATTAACAATATAATATAGAAAATATAATCCTTATAAAATAATTAAAACTAGAGGCATATATGCCATGAAAACGTAAATGTCTCTCACTGAACAGAGAAAAACAGAAACTCTTAGAAATCTCCTTTTTCATTAAAAAAAATAAACATGTTATCATGGGAATAACAGTAGATTTGGATTGGGAAGACAGGTTCCAGTCCTAGTTTTGAATGTTATTATTTATACAATCTTATATTTACCCTTTTAGGGGTCTCTGTCTCCTCATTTGTAAAATGAGGGCTTAGACGTGATGACATCTAAACCTGCTTCCACTTTTAAATCTGTGATAGTATTAAGATTCTAAGCATTTCCCTTTTGTAATAAGATGCCAAAGTTGGTATGATCCCCAATCAAAACTGATACCCAAGACCTACTTCTTTAGGAAAGGAGCCTGAAAATATTCATGCTACTTCTATGCTTTAGGCCAGTGATTCATGGTTTCACTCATTGATTAGAAGAAACTTAGCAGCAACAACAAAAGAAGTGGTATTTTATAAAATGAAGAGAAGTTTTTAAAATAATATCACAAGAAAATATAATTATCACTTTAGTAGATGGATTTTATTCTAAATGTTACACTCTAAGAATGTGAACTGTGGGAATAAAGATAAAATTTTAAAATATCAACAGCAAATCCTGTGTTTTCGAAGTTTAGCGTGTGGGGAATCTCTTACAGAACAGTTATAGATCTTGACCTTATCAAATGTGGGGCATCAACCTTTGTGGTAGACCTTAGGTATTTGAAATATTATTTGCAAATGCTGAGTGTGGGACAAATCTGCTATCATTCTTTGAACCCTTTGAAATGCCAGTTTGAAATGGTCTTGGCTTAGAGGGAGAAGCAAGAAGCTTCTTATGGCTGATTTATAGTTAAAATTTCCATAGACAAATGGGGAGAATAGCCAGAGGTTATAGACTATTTCCCTTTCCCTATGGATATTTTGGGATGATATTGTCCTCTTGTTCTGTGTAAACTTGCAATATTTTTTTTTGATTGTTTAGTGATGGTGGATCTTTCTATTTACATTATTGTGTAGCTCTTACTTTACTTTGCATCAGTTCATGTAAGTTTTTTCATGCTTCTCTGTTTTGCCATTAGGGCCCAGTAGGGCAACTAGGTAGCACAGTGGGGAGCTTGATGGGAGTCAGGAATACTTATCTTTTTTAGTTCAGATCTGGCCTGGGACATTTACTAGTTGTGTGACCCTGAGCAAGTCACTTACCCCTCTTTGCCTCAATTCCTTATTTTTAAAATGAGCTGGAGAAGGAAATAGCAAACAGTATCTTTATCAAGAAAATCCCCAAATGGGTCACTGAGTCAGACACAACTGTCTGATTTTTTTCACCTGTTTTTGCTCATTTTCCCAGCCAGTTACTTGACTTTTGAGCTCTTTGTCAAGGTAGTTCTCTGCCTCCAGTGGGGGTGGGTGTACTGTCACCTCTCTATCCCCCCACAATCTGTGGGCCTATAGCTCCAGAAACAGCCGTTGCTGCTGCCCCTTCTGTGGCTGTGGGTTCCTCTGCCCCATTTGTTGCCCTAGGGTTGGGGCTGGACAACTCTACTCTCTCACACAGGTCTGAAAGGTTTTTTTTCCACTGACTTTCCAATTTGTTCTTGGCGTTTTGAGGTTGTGAAGTCTGGAAACCGCCACAGGTGTCAGTGACTAAGTCCCTCAAGGCCTGCTCAGGTCTCATCTGTGCTGGAGCAGCCCATGATGCACTGCTTTCTGCTCTCAGCCTGGTGCAACAGATGCTTCTCCTTCTTCCAGGCTTTCTTCAACTGTAGATTTGCTTTACTCCATCATTATGTGGGTTCTGCAGCTCCAGAATTTGCTTCGTCATTTTTTACAGATATTTTGCTGGGTTTGAGGGAAGAGCTGTAGCAAGTCCCTGCTTCTACTCTGCCTTGTTGGCTGTTGCCCCACTGCAATCTTTTGATGGTTTATTTTGAGTCTGTCATGTCAGAGAAGTATGCAATAAGTTGTCAATTTTTTAAAATGAATTAAAGAGATTGTTATACATGATCAAACAACTTCTTTTTTCTTTCAGAGTTACTAAAGTTGAAAAGATACAGATGCAAAAAAATTTGCATAATCTAAGACATGTTTTTAAATCTTAAAAAAAATTTTTTTTGCTTTAGTTGTGTAAGGGTGAAAAACTGATTGCTAAGTAAGAACACTTGTCATTTAAATCAGTCAATCAAAGGTGTCAACAATGCCTGGAAATTTACCTTCATTGAAGTACTTAAACCAGGTATAAGGGAAAGTCTATTTAAATTGATTCAGGTATTTTGGTCAGTATATATGAATATAAGGTACAGGACATAATGTGAGTGACTCTCTTTTACATATTGAGAATATCATCTAATTTACTCTTAGTTTTATTCAGTGTGTATTTATTTAAGATTTAGAATTCATTTTATTGGTAACTGTTACTTGACATTAAGCTAACTGTTGAGGTATTGATTTGAACATTTCAGATTGTCAGACGTATGAACAGCCTCTAAAACATGCTTATTTATTTGTCTTCCTTCAGTCTTCTATCCCATTTGTGGGAGTGAGTTATAAATAATTTCAAGAAAAATCATTAACAAGATCATTTGAATCTGTTTCTCTGAAAGGAAAAAAGAAACAATTCTCTATGAACAATTAGTTATTACGATTAACTATTAGATTAGAGATCTGTGGTGTTAATAGTCCTCAGTACAATTTGATTTATTTTTGCTTTATTTTTGTCCTTATTTCTCTCATTTATATACCCATATTCAGGAAATCTGGGAAAATATGTATTCCTTCCCCTCATCTGGAGACTCTTAGTCCGTTTACAGTCATGCAGGATACAATATTATGGAAGAATTTTTTTTTTCATAGAGAGGAAGAAACCTGAAACTTCTGAATATCTCTCTTTTCCCCAATAGAACATAAGCTTCCTGAGGGTATCAGCTGTTTCATTTGTTTTTCTTACTACTACAGGGTCTAGCATAGTGTTTTGCACCCAGAGGGCATATTTCATAAATTTGTTGAATTCCCTGAAATAGAATTAGTCCTAGAAATAGGTATAAATCTCCACAGGCATTCAGAGCATGGAAAATGAGAGCTCCCCTGTTCTAAGTTGCTTTCAGGTGTCAGTCTTCTACTTCCTGTACAGGACATAATGTGAGTGACTCTCAGGAGTCCTCCAGGGGCTTTATCAATCCTTTTTTAAAGTGCAAGAATATGTCTCCTGCAGTTCTCTGTTTCTGCCAGCAGGTGTCTCTGGCTGTTCTCTCATTCTGTTTGGAGTTCCTTTTGCAGTTCCCTGTTGCTCCCACCAGGGGGACTCTAGGTGTGAGTCTTTAATTGGGATACCTGTCTTTTGTCCAGAGGATGCAAACAGACACACATGACCACTTGAGGAAACAGATAAACACAAAAACTGTCTCCTTTTGTGTAATCTCCATTCAGGGAAAATAACCTGCAGGGCCACACTTATCTGGTTGAAGATGAGTGCACTTCCCTCCTAAGATCCTAGTGCTAGCTCATCTTCATAGCTAGAGTCAGTAGACCTGTAGGCAGTCCTCTTTGAGCGTGGTTTCTGGCTCCATCTGGCCAGGTGGCCCTTTGCTCAGTAGCAGGATCTCCTGTCCTTTCTTAGCTTCAGGACTCTCTGCCTCCCCATCTCCTTCCCACCACTCCACATTCAAGTTTCAGATGTTCTGTTTATAAGTCCAACCAAGGAAATGATCCCCAGATCATTTCAGGAGCTGAGGAGTAAGGTCTGTTATCACTTGGACTGTCTATTGTTACCTGCCAATCCATGTCCATGACTGATTTAAAAAGAAAAAAAGAATCTGGTCTGTCATAAATATTTAGATTCTGCTGTACAAAGTGGTCCAAAAAGTAACTTTAAAATGTGCTTATTTCAATCAGTTTCTCCAATTAACTTTAGTCTTTGAAGGTTAAAGATAGCTTGAACTACTGCTTTCTCAAACTCATTTGTGATGCTACATCTTCCTGCTGTTATCTCTCTGCTTTTTTCATGACTAACCACAGACCCTGTATCCAGAATTTGTCTGATATTTGTGTTGATGTATGAAGCAGGGCAAAATTGAGTTGGTTCTCTACCTTTTCATTGCTAAACCATAGTAAATACTTGCCTTGGCAGCAATGAAAGCAAAATAATTTGAAGGCCTACAAAGGGATTAGATTGAGAATGGAGGATGCTTTTAAAAAAACCCCCAAAACCCTTGCCTAGGACTGAATATTACAGATAATTTATGTCCAAGGAAAGATTATTTAAATCTTAACATCAAGTAGATATGTTTCAAAAAACATTAATGTAGGGTTGTAATATACACCATAATGTAGCATAGCAGCCACAGTTTGTGACCTATCCGGTTGGTATAGCTGAGGCAAACCAGAGTGCATAGTTTGTTATACATTTTCAGTATTGTAACTGGAAGTTCTAACAAGTACCCTTGGTCTTCAGGGCTGCATCTGATGTGCTTCACTCAATGAACTAATGGAAAATGAAAGCAAAAACAAAAAAGCCAAGTATTTATGGAAGCTGGAAAACGCTAACGATCCCAAAACAGCTAGCATTGTTCATATGAGTTTTGGGTGTACTCTTCCACTAAGGAAAATACGTTACCTTTATTGACTTTATCCTTGTGAGGCTTAAGGACTTGTTTGTGAGGGGATACCCTGTTTTTGGTACCAAAAAATGTGGCATAAGATTTTCTTTTTTGGAAACCAAAGGAAGAATTCAGGATGAATTTTCTATCTTCATCTCTGTCCTCTCTTTCCTCAATGGTACCATCATATGTCAGGGCTCTTCCCTTGGCATCTTTCCTGAGGAATCTTAGCTGCTGCTGTAACTTGCCCTAAAGAATCCATAGTCAGAGTTAAGCACTCTGCATGTACACAAAGTGTTAAGAAATCATTGATAAGGGGATATTGAAGGTATTTGAGAAGTTCCTCTTTACCCCCCCACACACGCTGGGTGTGAAAATTAAAGCAGAGTAACAGCCTATTTTTAAAAAATGTTTAATAGAAAAATTTCATGGGCCTTGTTTTTATTTATAGCTTAGTTTGAATTTCCTACATTCTTACAGAATGGTAGAAATAAATACTTAGTTTGAAAGGGACATAATCTTTAATTTGTGGTGCGTGTGTGCACATGTGTGTGATGTATGCTTCATTGGCCTTGATAGCATCTGTGAATTTAAGGCCTTGTGGAATAACGCCCGGTATGATCGTAACAGAAAACATTCATTTTGTACTGTCTTTGCTGGGCAGTGCACTTTTAAGACTCCTGGTTTTTATTTATTCCCCTGACAGACACTAAGGTTTTGGGGATGAACAGAGGAAGGAAAGGCCATTCTGTTGTTCTTGCTTACATGGAATTTGGGGTTGATAAACCTATTGCCTTGAATCAGATGCACTCTAACCTAATAATCTAAGGCTAGCCCAGTTCTGGTTGGTCAAGAGTGAATGTGTCAGAGCCTGATAATGCTTTGGCTCAGGGATGCCTAACGTATAGACTGAGAGCCACGTGGGCCTCCAGTTTGGTTCAGCACCGCGTTACTTTCTTCAATGGAAAGTTTCACATGTATGACCCTCTGCAAAGCAGTGAGGCCACAGTGTATGGCAGCTAAGCATGAAATCCCCTGCTTCTGTTTGTTTCTTTTGTTGCCACGAGTTAATAGGGACAGAGACAGAAGACGGCCCCAGAACAAAGCAGAAATAATGGAGTATTTCACCCCAAAAAAGAATGTGGGTTGAAAAACACAATGGGCCAGGCACAGAAAGACTCTGTGGCCTGAGGTGATGCAAAGCATTGGCCAGAGAACTGCAGTACTGACCGCGTAGGACCCTTGTGGTCCAGTCCCAGACTGAGATCTCTGCACACCCACATGGCAAAGCGGTTTCCATGTATGCTGCAGTTAGAGTTTATTGTTTTCTCCCACCAGGGTTTTAAAGGACTATTGGATTTTTTAAACTCCAAAAGTACACTGAGTTGGGGAATATTTTCTTAGGAGACATTTGAATATCATAGATGCTCCTTTCATTGCTCTGTTTTTTATTTCTGTTACTTTAGGTCCTGTTTTGAATTTGTACCTTTTCTAAACATTGTGCAGATACGTTTAGATATTCTAGATCTATGGGGGTGGCAGTGGTGGTGGGGTGAGTTGAATGCATTTTTTGTCAAGGTAAACAGAGCTGGCAAATGACAACATATTATAGGTGAAATAGTATTTTAAACCTTTAGCATCAGGCAGGGATAGAACAGTTTCCCTGTGTGTTATAATGGCTTAAGCACAAGAGGTTGAGACTTTAAAATGATTATTGAAATAAGTGTTAAACTAAGTTTGGGCTAAGCTCTTCACCTAAGTCAGTCTGTGCTCTCTTTGGTGAGTAGCTAACAGTCCAAGCACATTATTCCCTCCACTGTGTTGGTTCTGCTGTTAAAGTGAAGAGTTAAAAAAAACCCATTTAGTAATCTGAGATGCCATCTTAAAATACTGTTTTTATTGACACAAATGTCTGCTGTTCATAAGCAGCAATCACATTGTGTAATGTGTATTTGTTATATTAAAAACCTGATCCTTCCATCTTGACCCACGTGTCTGCTTCTGTTATAGATTATTTTGATTTTATTGTAAATCAGGCACTGACTCTTTCAGCATTATTAGCCATTTTGTTCAGTATCTTTAAGATTATTGGATTTTGTACTTTTTGTTCAGAAATTATTTTACATTTTCTTGAGGGGGGAGCATTGTTGTGAATGTTGTTGAGAAGCCAAGATGCCCCATTTTTTGTTATGCAAATAACACTTAAGAGAAATAATTTACCTTTGGGAGATCCTGCAGCTCTGCATGAAATTAGACATTTTAAAAGTACTTTTAAAATATTTGATTTATGAATTATTTATCAAATATTTTCAATGTACAAAATGCTTTGGCCGTTCTAAATGGTGAGATTTAGTAACATGACCAGCATGACACTTCCTTTTCTTAGTACCACAGGTGACAGGTCTGAAATAAAACTCATTTCATTATTAAATTATCTTTTTCCCATTATTCCTTTTTATTTTTTATTTACTAGATGTGGTTGAGATTTTAGTAGTCAAAAAATCTTTTTTCATTGCTTATCAAATTTAACTTGATATCACTTTGCACTTGACCTTTTTTAAAAGTTTGGAATGAAAAGTAGGATGAGTACTGGAATATGGAATTCTCCTTGAAAAGAGTAGAATTTTAAAAAGACTGTCTGAATAGGACTGGGTTGGTTTGGAAACAGAAGCAATTTCTTAATCATTCACCTAGAGGATATAATGTTGCGGGCTCGCTGCTTCCCTCACCCCCAATCCTACCTTTTTCCTGTCTATTTCCTGCCCCAAGTGACAGTCAAGAACTGAGCTTTTTTTTTCTTTTTTTTTTTGGTTTCAGATGGGCAGGGTGGGTCCTGTAGAATCTTCTGTTTATTAGTGGAAAGGGAAGAGGACGCTAAAAACATACATGGCTAACTAACCCTAATGGCAGGAAGTATTATTAGTCATTTGTCTCCGAAAGACTGTATCTTGGTAAAAGTTGGATGTCTTACTACTATTATATCAGTACATTTAACAAATATGGCGCAATAGGCATTCCTCTGAAAAAAGTAAGGTGGTAAATGAAATGGTCAAGTATTTCCATTTAATAATGGCTAAATTGCAGTGTAGATAATTTAAGCTACATTGAAGTGACATGATTAAAACTTAGTTCTTTAACCATCAGAGTGTTCTATTTAGCATATTAAATATTTGGATGTAATGAGAGGCTTTAAAATTTTTTTTCGTATTTGTTTTAAGTAGTCAAGATCCACCTATTTACCCTCCCACATCCATTTGAGAACACAAAGAAAACAACTCATTACAAACATGTATCGTCCGTCAAAAGGGGATTTTCACATTGGCCATGGTAAGAAAAGCCAGCCAAATAGAAATGTCTCAAAAATTCTAAATCCTTCAGCTTTCTGTCAGGAAATGTGTAGCCAATTTCACCCTTCATTCCCCGAAATCCTGGTTGGTCATTATGCTGGTAAGAGTTCCACACAAAAGTATTCCATTACATTGAAGCTCAACCTTTTTATCCATTCCCCAATTTCTGAGCACCTCCTCAAATTCCCATCTTTTCCTACCTTGTAAATATTTTTGTCTGTCCTGGGCATTTGTTTTGTTTAGGATTGTTTAGTATTAATCCCTCCTTTTATCTAATCTCCTTCCTCCCCCTTTCTCCTCCCCCTTTCCCTTTTCCTTCCTGTTTTTCTGTTGAGTGAAATATATTTCTATGCCCAGCTCTGTGTGTGTGTGTGTATGTGTATTCTTCCTTCTTTTGACTAGTTCACATTAGATTGAGATTTAAGTGTCAACTGCCCTCCCCACTCCCTTTTCCTTGTTTGAATGGAGGTCTACTTGAACTCGGATTATATAATTTCCCCCAACTTCCCTTTTACTTCTCCAATGCTTATTTCCATATCTTTCCATTCTTTTCTTAAACTAAAGAAGATGTAACAGAAACACTTCCAGGTCTTCTCTAATTAGATTCTCTCAATGAACCCTGATGATGATAGGGTTCAGAAGGTTTGCATAATCATCTCCTTATATTTGAATGTAACCACTTTATTCCTATTTAAACTTTTATCATTGTTCATTCATATTTGTCATTTTTATGTTTCTCTTTACTCCTGTATCAGTTTCTACGCAGCTCTTCTCTTTTCGTCAGAAATGTTTGGAAGTCCTCTGTTTTGTTAAAGGTCCATTTTTTCCACCTGTGGCATTATACTCATTATTCGTGACTGTAAGCCCATATCATTTGCTTTCTGGAATATCATATTCCAAGTTCTCCTCTCCTTCATAATGGTGACTGATAAATCTCGAGTAATCTTGACTTTGGATCCTTGATTTCTTTCTTTCCTGCTACTTGCAGTATCTTCTCCTTGACTTGGATGGCTAGGAGTTTTTATTTTCAAGTTTCTTTCAGGAACTGATCGATGAATTCCTTCTATTTCAAAAAGACAGAGCAGTTTCCTTTTAAGATTTCTTGAAATATGATGTCTAGGCTCTGGCTCTCTCTCACTTTCTTTCTCTCTGTCTCTGAATTCAGATAATCCAGTGATTCTTCGGTTGTTCTCCTCAATCTGTTTTCTAGGTCACCTGTTTTTCACTGAGATGCCCTATGTTTTCTTCTCCCTCCTCCCCCAACTGTTTGACTTTGTTTTAATATTTTTTATTTCCTCACGTAGTCCACATTTATTTGGTCCATTTTAATTTTTGGGTAGTTTGTTATCAGGCAGGATTTTTGTACTTCTTGTGCCATTATATTAATTCCCTTTCCAGCTCTTTCTTTCTTAGCTCTTATTTTTCACCCATTCCCCTCCACCCCCAGCACTCTCAATTCAGTTATTAAAAAAAAATAGAAAAAAATCTTTTTTGAATTCTTGCTTCATCTTTTGCAGGAACTCTAGTTGAATTTATGCCCAAGCTGTGTTGAGTTGTTGCTTGTAGATGTTTTGGTGTCATTCCCTTCTGCATTTATGTTTTGAGATTACCTGTCACCACATGAGCTCATTATGATGGGATTCCTTTTTTATTTGTCCATTCTTCCAGCCTACTTCCTGATCTCAAACTTGATGCTGGGGCTATTTGAGAAATGTTTGGACTCGTCTTCTTGCTTCTTTCTTGGGATATTGGGGGTCTGTGTTATTCGAGTATCTCAGGAACAGAACAGGGAATTAAAAGCTATCAGTGCTCTTAAAATGGTCTGATCTAGGGCAAAGTCTGATTGTCCATAATCCTCCCCTTTTCATTCTTTCCACTCCACCTACCCCCTGACATCTGCAAGTTTCTGACCTACGTTTAGGTCTGTGCAATAGTAGATTGTTGTTGGACTCAGCTCCTATCCCTCAGTTGGAAAACTCTTTTGGTTCAGATTGGCAGAATTGTAGGCTCCCCTTTGGTTGGGGATTCCTTCCTTACTTATGTCTCTGCAGGCTGGCCTATATTCTGGAAATGACATCCAGTTGTATGCCTGGGGTCTGAGCCCCATGCTGATGCTGCTACTGGCATTTTGAATTTCTTTCTTTGATGGTTTACTACCCAGGACTCACTTAATGGGGAGGAGTACCACCCCGCTTCTGACTCCCCTACCCTTCCGTCTTCATTCTCTTTCTGACTCCTCTCACTCTACCCTAGATATGTTCTACACCCCTGTGCAAGTTCCTTTTTCACTCTGCCCTGGGTCTATGGCTCAGGACTTGGGAGTGAGTGACAAAGCTGTCAGCCCCTGTTCCCATCAGGGTGCCCTGATATAGTCTAGGAGGTGTCCCATAAGGGTCTGGGACTGTCTTATGTCCTGGTGTACAGCCATGCCCTAGAGGGGTGTTCCCATCTCTGGGATCAACATACTTCTTGCTCTATTTCCCTCTGCTGAGCTGGACTGGACAAATTATTCACAGTGATATTTTCTGAACTCCCCATCAGGATTCAGCCTAGTTCATTTTCTAGATCTGTTTGGGGAAGTTAATGGAGCTCATCGCACACTTTCTACCCTTCTGCCATTTAGCTCTTCCAAGATGCTCACTCTTGATAAAAAACAAGTGTTGCTTTAGGAGAAAAACCCCACTGGATTTTGATATAGTATGGGTTAAAGACCAAAGTGAGTTAAAATCAGATCATAATCTTGTTTAAATAAAGTGTTTCATATTTTAAAGGAAAACAACTGAACATTTCAGTCCAGTTTTAGGAACTATTTCCATGATCATATTTTATAAATTATTGATATATTATTGTCTTTTCGAAAATACTTTTTGCCAGTATTTTCTTTAATTCTAGTAGATATGTATATAATACATATATGTATATGACATACATAAAGCATTATATTTTATTAAATGTGTTATATCACTCTTAAAGAGGATACCTATGAATAATTGGATATCTTATTTTTAGATTATAAATTCTTTGAGTTATCTTCCCATATAATCAAATAAAAATCATGGTAATTGATTTTATATAGCCCTTGAATTTTGCCAAGTATTTTATGCACATTACTTAATTTGTGCCTAATAAACACTGTGAGGGAGATACTTTAATGGGTGTTATTTTTTCCCGTTTGGCAGATGAGTGACTTAATTGTAGTCGCACACCTGTGAAGAGTAAAGTGGCATGATTTTAACCTGCCTTCCTGATTCTCAGTCTAGTACTTAACTATGCCACAATGTTGTTATTAGTCATATTGGAAAGTAAAATAAAGGAAACAAAATTACCTTCATTTACTGCTGAACCCAGTCCTCTGAAATGACCAAGAATTAATCAGAAAATATTTGTGTGTGAACCATAATGTCATAATGAACCACTAAGGTCAACATTCTGATGAGTATGAGAAAAACCAAAAAAATCCATTAAAGTTTCTCAATGTTGCAAAATCATGCTACTTGTGGATATTGGAAAAAAATTAGAATTTTAGTAACTTAACCCTGTTTGCCTCAGTTTTTTGTCTGTAAAATGAACCAGAGAAGGAAATGTCAGATCACTCCAGTGTCTATTGCAAGAAAAACAGACATGACTAAAATTGTCAAACAGCAACAAAAGGTAGCACAGGGTCAGACTGACCAGGAGTTTATGAGTTCAAACATTTGACCCTAGATACTTAGTAGCTGTATGACTAGGTAAATCACTTAACCAAGTGTTTGTCTCAGTTTCCTTATCTGTGAAAATGGTAAAGGACATGACAAACCACTCCAATGTCTTTGCCAAGAAAACCTCCAGATGGGGTCATAAAGAGTCAAACATGACTGAAATGCCTCAACAACAAAAAATGATGGACTATCATCTAACATCAAGAATAAATTTGCTGCTTTGTAGCTTCTACTCATTGAGCTGGATATTCTCCATCTTCCACATAATAGCCCTTTAGAAACTTGAATAAAACTTACTATGTCCCTAATGAGTCTTCTCACAGTTAAGTGTCCCTACTTCCCTTAAGTGCCACTTTCCTCTGGATGCTCCTTGATTCCTGCTTTCCTAAACTGTGGTTCCCAGAACTGAACACATTCTTCTAGAGGTAGTTGGATCAAGGTTATCAGTGATCTCTCAATTTCCAAATCTTATGGTCTTTTAAAATACCTTCTTTTTCTTGAACTCTTTAGCATTTGACATTATTAACCACCCTTTCTTCCTTGATACTTTTCCTTCAGATTCTCCTATATATGGGGCCACTTCTTTGCCTTTTGCTGGGTCTTCCTTCATATCCTTCTCCTGACTGTGGGCATATTTATGCTCTGGCTCCATCCTGCACCTCTTCTTTCTTCCCTCCACAATCTCACTTGGTGATATCATTCGCTTCTATGGATTCAAATCTCATCTATAGGCAAATGATTCCCAGATGGATTTATGCAGCTCCAACTGCTCTTCTCATCTCTAGTGCCACAGCCTCCTGCCTTTTGAACATCTCTAATGGTCATCCTTGCCAAAGATACTGGAGTGATTTGACATTTTCATCTCCAGTTCATTTTACAGACAAAAAAACTGAGGCAAACAGGGTTACCCCAGAAATGATTGTCCTAAAAATGTGCAAAAAAGGCTCGTTATTTCTCCCTTCAAATTATCCCCTCTTCTGAACTTTCCTGTAGTAGCGCTACCATCCTTCTAGTCATCCAGTCTTGTAACTTTGATATCATCCTCAACTCATCCCATGAATCTAATCCATTGTCAAAACGTGTACTTCCTTTCTCTATGACATCTCTTGTATGTGTCCTCTCCTCTCTACTCACACAGTCACCATCCTAGTTCAGGCCCTCATTATCTCTGACCTGGACTATTACAATAGTCTTCTAATCAGCTCTCTCCTCATATTTCTTCCCTCTCCAATTCATCTGCCACTCAGCTTCCAAAGTTTTGTCCATGTTATCGCCATCTTCCATAAACTCCAGTAGCTCCCTAGTACCTCTAGGATATAAAGACCTTTATATGGCATTTAAAGCTCTTTATACCCATGCCCCTTACATTTCCAGTGTAAATACAAGCTGGTTTTCCCATAAACAAATGTTATATAATAAGGCACAGTATTTTTGAAAATCTTTTTATTTAAAAACATCATTAGCATCCATAAACACTATATATCATCAATTATAGTCTATGTGTATACTATATAGCATATTTTTAAAGTAAATGCAAGTTAAACAGGGAGGTAATGTATCACATAAAATTTAATTTCTTTAAGTGCTTATCAGGACAAGAACTTTATCAGGCAGAAGGAATGGCTTTGAGGTCTTGGGGAAAATTACTATACAGTTTTCCAGAAGAATGGATTATGCCTAAAGTCAGAGTAGCCCATAGAGACAAGGTAGAGAAATAGTAAGCATTTAAGGGAGGCCTCTTGAAGTTCAGAATTAGGTAAATTGAGTCTACTATCCTACAGTATGTCAGGAAGGAGATTGGGTAAAACTTTGTGTGTTGCCTCAGATAAGCACTATAAATAAAAATTTAGTTGACACAGTGCTCTATATGTAATATACTCCAAGTCATACCAGTCCATTTTGTTGATAGCTTATACTAGATTTCTTCAATAGAGGGCAAGGAAGCAGAATAAATAAGAGGATCCCAGGGATAGAATTTATTTAGATATTTAAAAATCTTGACAAGATTCTGTAAAGAAGTCTTTAAAAAGCAGAGGAAATCTGTAATATCTATAGGCTGACTTTACCTCAGTTAAGTATGGAACTGAAAGTCAGAAAACACTGATCTTTCCTTGTATATAGCACCGTGCTGTATCTGTATCCGTAGCTGTGATTCTGTGTGCAGTTTTAAAGCTCAGTATTCAGGGAAGACGTGTTAGAACTGACAGGGTCTCAAAAGAAAAACAACACAGGGAATAGCTGTATAAGGACTGCTGAAAATTGGACCCTTGAGATGGGATCAAAGCCTAATCCTAGCTAGGAGGACATAGACATTCACAAGGCTGGAACTAGGGGCCCTGTAGTGTAGATGAACAAACTATGGATGAAAATAACCCATTGGGGGCCTGGATTCCATTTCTTGTGGCAGCTGTGTAATAAAGAGAGATTTCCTGGGTTCAAACCCTGCACTCCTGGAACCAGATGAACCTCAGAAGGTGTGGAGCAAACTTCCATTACTCTTTTCCTTGTCGTCCTATGAAAAATTTATAGATCTTGTAAGTCTGTTCCAGCCAATTAGAGACTGGATTTATTCTGTGGTGTGAGTTAAGTAGCAACAGACTTCTTACATGCTTCTCCTCATGGGGGTTCTGGATGCTAACAGAAGCTAGAGGTAGCTCCCCCCATCCTCCTTTTTTTTTGACCATTGACTCTCATGAGTCATTCAGGGGCTTAACAACCCTCTCATTATTTCAACCTTGTTAAGTTGCAGAAAGCTAAGTGGGGGTGAGAAAAGCAAGTTAGTTGTATCACCAAAGCTGGCAGTAGTACTGAGGAAAACGAGAGCTCAGAGGAGTAAGAGTAGAGGGCATGAACCCCGAACATAAAAAAGGGGCCCTCAAAGCTCCATTCACAATCTGTGGTGTAGTGGCTCTTATCTGAAATTCTCCACCCTGCCAGCTGCTACAGTGGAAACTGACCTTAAAGGAAAAACTGCTAACTTATCATTCATTCCATAACTGGGGCAAAGATGGCAAATAGGCTTGTAGTGAATCGTCTTTGGAAGCAGACTTGAGGATAGCTGTGTGAGTATTCCCTTGTTCTGTTCAACTACTGGGGGTTCAAATCAATGGGAAGTCTCAATTTTATCCTCTTAAGCAGTTGCTAGGTTTTCATTTAACTCATTGATGATCGACAGCATCTAGTTACATGTGATATACACTTCACAACTTACAAAAGCATTTTCACATTCATTTTTTTTATTGTCAGAATCAGTGCTTGGCACAGTGCCTGGCACACAATGGACACTTACTAAATACTTACTGATTTTAGTACAAGTTGTATTTTTTTCTCCAGATGAGGAAACTGAGTCTAAGGGATATTAATTGCCTTGTTCACGTCACATAACTAATAAATGGAACTGATTTTTTGAATGGAGGGTTTCCTTGACTCCATGGGCAAGGTTCTTTTACACTACTCATTGTTATTGTGTGTTTCTGCATTGACTCAAAACTTTCCATGCAATACTGTGTAAGATTATGCTGTCCTGATAAGTAGGAGGGCAAGAGTAGGGGTAGAAAAGACTGTGAATAAGGGTGTGTGTGTGTGTGTGTGTGTGTGTGTGTGTGTGTGTGTGTGTTGAATCTGGATTCAGAAAGTCAGGAAGGCTTCCATTCAAATCCAGCCACAGATAATTTTGAGCAGTGTGACCCTGGGCAGGCCCCTTAACAAGATCTCTCTGTTTTCTTATCTGTAAGACAAAGATAGTAATTAGTGCTTCCCAGGGTTATTCGGAGGATGAAATGAGAGAGTATCTGTAAAACACTTGGCAAACCTTAAAACTCCTTACCAATGCTAGCTAGGATCAGCTGGAGGCCAGTATATTACATTAACAAGGATCTGGAGAAAGGACTAATTATAACTCAAATGAGAGTGGATTTCTAGGGTAAAGGCAATAGAGAATAGGTCAAGAATGGCCAGGGGGAATAAGGAGCAGAATATCCCTTCTTTCTGTTCCAGGTGTGTCATGAAAATAACTTACTGAAAAAAAAACAAACTCTTTACCTTGATACTTACTATCTTTCATAATCTGGCTTCACCCCAACTTTCCTTATATAATTTCACATTATTCTCCTGTGGTGGACTCTAATTAGGCAGCTAGTTGTCCCCCGAACTCCATAGTCCATTTCCCTACTCTGGGCATTTGCATAAATTGCCCCCTCCTCCTATGTCTGGAATGCACTCCCTCCTCATTTCTCCTCGACTTTATCTACTTCCCTAGAAGGTTGGCTATCTTCTATCACGCCTTCCCTCATCCCCAGCCCCCTTGTTATTGCTCTTCTTCATTCTTTAAATCACCTTGCATTTATTTATCAGTCTCCCTGCTCCAGAAGAACTGTTAAATTTTTTGTCATTGTGTAGTATTTCCCTGCCTTGTACGTAGTTGCTATGGGATCATATAATCATAAATGTAGAGTTGGAATGGACTTCAGAATCAGTTTAGTCCAACCTTCTTAATTTACTTTTTGTACTTTTTAAAATTAAATTTAAATTTACTTAATTTTGTTAAAGAAACAAAGGTCCAGGGAGGTTAAGTTTCCTACTTGTAGACTGGACCACAAGTGTCACATTGCATCCTGGGCCATTTCCAGCTGTCCTGATGAATATCAGGCCTCCGGACCCAGATGGCTCAGGAGAAGAAGGTGAGGTTGGTGACCTTGCACAGCCCTCCCTCACTCAAATCAAAGCCAACTGCAAGTCATGTCATCATCTGCATGTCATGGTCCTCTGTTGCTCCTATGACTGTGACTGCTACTGTGGCTCTTGTTACTGTTATTGTTACTGCTGTTGCTACTGCTACTGTTATTGCTACTTCTATTATTGTTCATTGATGCTACAGTTGCTGCAGCTGTTAGCATTGTTACTGTTATTTATTATTGCTACTGCTATTGTTGCTGCTAGTGCTACTATTGTTGCTACTATGGTTACTGACGCTACTATTGATAGTACCGCTGCTATGGATACTGTTGCTGCTGTTGCTAGCATTTATTGTTGCTATCGTTAATGTTACTGCTAATGTGGCTACTGCTGCTATTGCTACCGTTACTGCTATTGGTAGTGCTACTACATTTGAATGCAGTGCCCGTGTATTAGGCAAATTACAATCTTTTTACTGCGCTATGCTTCTTCTACGTAATATTTTTGTTGAATTGAATTGAAATAAGAATTTAAAACTTGGCACCGGCCTCCAATTACTCTTTTATTTTATAATATATTAGTAAGAAACAAAAAAACCCTCACCAACCAATAAAACCAAAACCAAATCCCTTGATTGGGAAGTGGGTTCCTAAACACACTTTTATTATAAGCAACATTTCAGGGATTTCAGTAACTATTTATGTTAATTGTATGTGCTTGTCTCTCCCCTTTAAAATTATAAACCCTTTGAAGTTATAGTTTGAGGACTGATCTTGACTACGTTTCCTAAAGGTGTTCTAGGAATACTTTCTGACAGATATACTTATTCAGAGGTATTTTTATTGCAGGGTGCTGATAGCTTAAGGCTGATTAGGAGATAAAAATTGGAGGTATTCCTTCTTCATCTTATTCATATATGTTCTGAAAAAAGTGCAAATTTTAATTAGGCAAAATCAAGATGTATTTTTACAGTTAACATTATGTAGTATTTTATTGGATGTGTTATTTTTCTTTAAGAAAATAACTTTATAGCCTTTTGCCCTGGATTAGCATTGTTTATATTTTCTTATAAATCATGAAAAGTTCTTAGGTAATGGTAGCAAAATCATGGGAAGTATCAAAGATCAACTAATTCCTCACTTAAGTTATACTAATTTGTGCCATTACACAGGTAGAGAAAAATGAAATTGGATCAGCAAATGGGTTGGTTGTGTTTTTGTGCCATTAGATTGTTGAATAATCATATGAGTTGCTGCTCTATCAAACCGTAGTCATTCAACAAGCATTTAGGTAGTGGTTAATATCTATCAAGCACAACATGTCCTAAGTGCTAGGGAAATAAAAAAGGGCAAAAACATGGTCTTTTACTTCAAGGAGCTCTCAGGTTATGATAGAGAAGACAATATGTATACAATGTAAATGTGAGGTTATCTCAGAGAAATGGCTAGCAGTGAGGGGGGACTGAGAAAAGTCCTGTATAGAAGGTGGTCCACTGATAGAATGTGTTACACTTGGAGTCAGGAAGACCTGAGTTAAAGTAACTACCTGTAGGAAAGTAACTACTTACCGCCTCAGTTTCCTCATCTGTTAAAAATGGGCATAATAATGACATCCACATTATCGTGCTTTTAGGATCAACTGAGATGCCAATTGAGTTGCCACTTTGCAAGCCATAAAAAGCTTTATAAATGTTAGCCATTATTATTTGTCAATTGGGTTAGTTAGAAAATAAACACATCTCTCTTTTAAAAAGTGACTTTTGTAAAGAACTGTTTCCAGAGATTTTTCAGTATATTGTAGAAAGAGCACTTGACTAAGAATCCATTTACCTGATTCAGCTAATAAGGGGGTCTGTGCAAGTCATTTACAACTGAGTCTTAGTTTCCTATTTTATAAAACAAGGGAATTGGGGCCCTTTCTTTGCTGTTATTTTGTGTTCTTAGTTCATTTATCTAGCTAGTTTAGTTTTTAGTAGTATTCAGGTTGTTCGTAGTATTTGATGTGCTAGGAAGCCTTCAAATAGGAATTGTTATCCTAGGAAATGAAGGTTTATTGGCTTAGAGAACAAGAATGAAGCTCCTGGTGGGGGAGGTGTAAGAGAACATGTCATCATTGGGATAGCCCTATACCCTTTATTTTTTATCTACTTGGTTTTAAATACTGCAGAGTTCTACGTATATAATACATAGACTCCACTGGATGACATCAGCAGAGTGCCCTTGCATAGCAGGTGTTTTTAAATATTGGTTGAATTGAAATGTTTCAAACTGAAAAACCGATAATTATAGAAATTAAATTTACTAGTCAAAAATATAGCCATGGATAAATATAGCCAAAACCCAAAAAACTAAAACAAACTCCTACACCCAAAACGAGCAGTTGTTCATTTGTTTTAGTTGTGTCCAACTCTCCATGATCCCATCTGGGGTTCTCTTGGCAAAGATGCTGGAGGGGTTTGCCATTTCCCTTTCCAGCTCGTTTTTTAGATGAGGAGCTGAAGCAGACAAGGTTAAGTTGATTTGCTCAGGGTCACACAGCTAGTAAGTGTCTGAGGCCAGATTTGAACTCAGAAAGATTAGTCTTACTGATTCTAAGCTCAGTGCTCTATCCACTGCACTATCTAACTGCCATAAATCAAGCAGAAAAGAAAAAACCACAGCAGCTTTCTAGTCCCATACTGAAGCAAATCCATATGAGTGAACATTGTTTTGCCCCTAATATAGCCCTGTAGTTGGAAGGCTAATTTGTGTTGAGGAATTTACTCCGGATGAAGTCCCTCTCAAACTCATGAGTATAATGATACATCTGGCTGATTTTAGGACTCTCACAAAGATTGAGAACTTATCTGGGGGGAAAATCCAGGGAGTTTGGTCTGGTCCAGCGTGGTATTTTTGGAGATATCTCCAAATAGGGTCCTGCATCCTTGTATCCTGAGCCAATCACTTCTCCAGTCATGTTGTGAATTGGAAGTAATCTGAAACTGACTTACACTTCCCTGGTTTTGCCCCTGTGTAAACCTGCTTCCCCAGATGGGACGTGAATTTCTATGCTCACTGGGAAATGGGAAACAGTGTTGTTTGAAGCATGGAGTCATGTGTAGCAATGAGAAAATATTCTCAGGTGATACAAAATTGTTCAGTAGTGTCTGGCTTTTCATGGCCCTGTTTAGAATTTTCCTGGCAATGATAGTGGAATGGTTTTCCACTTCCTTCTCCAGCTCATTTTGCAGATGAGGAAACAGAGACAAACAGGGTTATTGACTTGTCCAGGATCACGCAGCTAGTAAGTGTTAAAGGCCGGGTTTGTACTCAGGTCCTTCTGAATCCAGATGCAGTGCTGCATCCTCCGTGCTACTCAGCTGTCATGACTTAAAATACGTTCTACAAAATCAGATTTGCCAATGATGTACAATAAAGAACAGATACACTCAGTTATTTAAAATACTGTCCCATTTTGTTGCCATAGATTTTGAAAGCTATGTCTCTTTCTCTCTTCTCAGTGTTTTAGAGCACTTTGCTGCAAGGGACCCCCTCCTCCAAGACCAGAGTATGACTTGGTCTGCATAGGCCTCTCGGGTGCTGGCAAGACCAGTTTGTTGTCGAAGCTCTGTGGTGAGAGCCCGGAGAATGTCGTGTCCACAACAGGTAGGGTTCTGCATTCACATTACTTTTCCTTTTGTTTTCTCCTAAGATTATTTATATCTTTTCTACGGTCTTCAGTAACTCTATTAAATCCATTTATCCAACAAAGTTACAGCGTTACATTTCATATTTATTTGCCTAATGATTATACAGCCCCGGTGATGACGATCAAATCTAGAAAAATTAAAAGCTTTATGTGAGTAAGTCTTGAAAACTAATACTTAACCGCACATCTACAGCAAAATGAGTTGGTGCTCGGGTCTAAGAAACATCATTAGACAGCCGGGTGGCAAAGTAGATAGACTTGCTGGGCCTGAATTAGGAACTCATTTTCTTCAGTTCATATCTGGCTTTAGACACCAACTTTGTGACCTTGAGTAAGTCATTTAACCCTGTTTGCCTCAATCCCCTCATCTGTAAAATGAACTGGAGAAATGGTAAATCACACCAGTATCTTTGGCAAGATAATCCTAAATAAGGTCACAAAGAGTCGGACATGACTGAAATAACCAAACATCAGCAAATCAAGCATCATTGCCCCATAAACTGCCTCTCAAACTTATTTAAGGTTTGGGGGTCACCCAGTGTACACTTGGCAATGCTACTGACACTTTTTGGAAGACAAAAACATCATGAACTAAGGTCTGGCAAATTATTTTTCTATTCCTCAGAAAATGTTTTGATCTTAGACTAGCCATTCCAGGGGCAGTGTGAATTCAGATCTAATCCAACCTGGGCATTTTCCCATACGTTCCCCCTAGTTTTGTGTGGTAGCTGGAGAGAATGCAACATTCATAAGGAGAGCAATGAAGACAGAGAGGAAGAGCTCTGGAGTTGCAGTCAAAAGGACTTCCTTTGAGCACTGACTGTACCATTTACTTGATTTGTAAAGGCGATAAATCACTGGACTTTTCTGAACCATTTTCCTATCTTTAAAATACAGATAATACTTCACAGATTCCCCTTCTCCCCTTAAGCCCCTAAATGTACCACCACATCTCTCAATTTCAGTAAAAGACTTTGCCTTCCTTTTCACAGAGAAGATAATAGCCATCATCTCCGAGCTGCTGATTTTTGGTCCTTTCCATCTCAAAAATTTCTTTACATTTTCACCCCACCCTTCCTTTGGGCCAGTCTTAGTGGATGAGCTAGAACTTTTGGACAAATCTCAGCTTTTCAGTGCCTCTCATCTTATTCCCTCCTCTCTATTTTGGGAAATTGTCCCATTGGTCAATCTCTTTCTTTTTCATTTTCTTTTTTTTCTCTGTTGCCTTCAGATGTGCCTAGTTCTTTTTTGGTATAATGAGAGTAAGTGAAGGTATGTTTCTGTGACCTTGTTCTTACTGCTTTTCCCTTGTCTTCTTCCTGGGCATATTCTTAGGGGGAAACCAAGAAGAAACAGAAGAGCAGGGCTTTGACTCTCTGTCTGTCTGTTTCTCCACCACTCTTCTTCTCGTTACTTTTCTTCTCTCCCTTTCTTTCCCTTTCTTTCTCCCTTCCCCTCTCCTCATTCTGTCCCTCTCTCTTCTTCCCCATCTCTCTCCTTTCCTCTTTTCCCTTTCCCTTGTACCTTTCTCCTTTCTTTCTCTCCTTTTCCTTATCTGTCTGTCCTCCTTCCTGTTTCCCATTGCCCCTTTCACCCTCCCTTCAGTCTCTATCCCTTTCCCTTTCCTTCTCTCCCATATCCTCCCAGTTCTTTTCTTTCTCCCTCCTTTTCTCATTCTCTCCCTGGATTCCCTTTCCCTCCCCTTTCTTTGTTTGAATTTGAGAGAGAAGCACACCCATGACAGCCTCTTTTCTAAAACTAACACACTGTAGGAACATTAAAGAGTTGGACATTTAAATTCTGTCCTTTATGTAAGCCAAGATGAATGCCTAAAATTTGGATGGAAAAAGGGAATAACTAGACAGAGAAGTGAAGTATGTTGAGGCCATTCCTAAAAGGCATTAGCTTCTTGAAGAACCTGAACACAGGAAGTTGTGTGTATGTCATGTCCAGGAACATTCATAATATAATGTAAATAAAGAGGTCGTTGAATTCCCAAATATAAAGTATGGAGTAAATGATAAAAGAGAACAGTAGGCATGATAGGCAATTCCTCATTTACATTTAACCATTCTTTTATAAGAACAACTGCCTGGAAATATTATTTTCAGCTAGGTGGCTACAGACCCATCTCTCCCCCATACTGCTACCTGGGATTTCTCCCAATTTCCTCGTCTCTCCCTCCCCTCTGCCCTCCTCATCTTTATGGCTTAAAGACATTGATGCTTTCCAGTCCTCATCTTTCTTCCCAGCAACCCTCTACTTCTGCCCTTGCCTGCTACTCACTATGCCCTAATGCTAATCCAGGGCAGGCTCTCAATTCGTATAATTGGTTGGGATGATGGAGAAAGAAGCAGGGATACTGTCCTCTATTCCTAACCACTGCTGCTCCCAAGCCTAGTCTGCTAGACAGCAACTCTATCCTCATTGTTTCTCCCCTAGTACCCAGATTTGGTTCTCTGTATCACTATTTTAAGTATTAAAAAGTTCAGGAAATTCACTGAATCTGGCTGTTGAAGCTTATATGAATCTTAATTTGGTTTCTTGTGTATAAAGAGTGCTACTCTTTTTGCCCATGTCACCCTTTGTCTTTAATTTTGAAAAAGGAGGAGCTGGTGGTGATAAAAATGAGTTATGGTCTTCTGGGAATAAAGTTATGGAGAGATGTTGGATGGGTTCTGGTAACCTGGAGCATATTTCCAATGATAACACATTTAAAATGTTATGTAAATGATATCATTGAAGAAATACATAATCAGATGGAGGTGGACTGATCATGAGGTATAAGGAAGGGATCTCTATTGGTAGAGCATGAGTTTTCAATGGATACTTTCTTTTCTAAAAATAATATTTTATACAAGGACACTCTTAAGGTCTCTCTTAAGAACTTTGAAAGTGATTGTGTTTACTTGGGTAGATTGTGAAAATGTTGATTCTCCCTTTTGTTCGACAGGTATAGGAATTGATAAGTCTCTTTGACCAAGATACCCCAAGACCTTCATTGTAATATAGCCCAACCTCTTATTGTAATATTCATTCTCTCATTAATTGTTAATCAGTCACATACAGATAATTGCCATCTTCAGGAATACCTACTCTTTGAAGGGCATATAAGCTGTGATGGCCAAGTGACCATCCTTTTATTAATAAATCTGCTGGCTTTATTAATAAAATGATTAAATCACCCAGAAAAAAGTAATATTTTATTTTTCCCAATTACATGTAAAAGCAATTTAAAAATTCTTTTTCAAATTTTGAGTTCCAAATTCTCTCCCTTCCCCTCATTCTCTTCATTGAGAAGGCAAGCATTTTGACATAAGTTATTTATGTGTATTCATGCAAAACACATTTTCATGTAAGTCATGTTGTGAAAGAAAACAAAGATAGAAAGATCCCAAGAAAAATAAAATAAAGAGAACATCTTCAATTTGAATTCAGATTCCTTCAGTTCTTTCTCTTGAGATGAACAGCAACTTTCATCATCAGTCCTTCAGAATTATCTTGGATCATTGTATTGCTGAGAATAACTAAATTATTCATAGTAAATCATCATACAGTTTTGCTGTTACTGCATACAGTGTTCTACTGGTGCTGCTCATATAACTTTTTATCAGTTCATGCAAAGTTTTCCAGGTTTTCTGAGTGTCCTGTTGGTCGTTTCTCACAGCACAATAGTATTCCATCACAGTCATATACAACGATTTGTTCAGTCATTCCTTGTTTGGTGGGTATTGCCTCAGTTTCCAATTCTTCACCACCACTAAAAGAGCTGCTATACATATTTGTGTACATATAGGTTCTTTTCCTTCAATGGGTACTTTTAAATTGTTAAAAGCTTTAGTGCAAGGGGTCTTAACCTTCTTTGTGTCATAGAACCCTTTGGCAATCTGGTGAAGCCCATAGATTCCTTCTCAAAATAATATTTTTACATTCATTAATAAAATATATAGGATAACAAAGGAAACCTATTTTCATTGATAGACATATCAAAATATGGGGAGAAAAAGCAAAACAAATTAATGGACTCTTGCTTAAGTACCCTTAATATAAAAGAAAAACTTTCAGTATGTTAGGTAGATCCTCTATGGTGTGTTAGTAGAACAATAGACAAGGCTCTCAGAGGAGGAGAAGGAAGGTAGAGATGGATTCCCATCCACTGGATGACAGTATGAATCTTCTGATGTATCAAAACCTCCCATCACTTTTAGCAGTAAAAACCTTAAAAGGAATGGGTACTTGCTTTAGTGAGAGAAGGTATGAGATTATTGTGGGAAATTCAATAGTGCATTGAGGAATGATGAGAAACGATATTCAAAAGAAACAGGTGATTGTACGGAAATGAATATAGGTGTGCCAATTTCTACAGCCCTAAAAAGAAACTAAAGAGAGTGGTGAGGCGTTCACATTTATGGAAGCGTATGGTTAGTATTTCACATGTTACAAGACTGTTATTCCTTCAGAAATAGGAGCTTATTTTCTCAATAAATTCCTTTGGTACCTGTAACAATTGCCTGGATGTTAATGATGTGCAAAATGATCAGCTTCTTGTGTAAAAATTGATTTTTAAAGGTTGTTTTGGGGGAAACTTGATGAGAAGAAATTTTAGAATTACTTGTGGATTTCAGTTGTCTTTATTATTTCTACTTAGATTTTCCACTAATTTTGGTTATGATCAGGGTCTAAAATTTAAGAATTACATGATGGTAGAGTTTTAAAATACATTAAAAAGTTTGAGTGATGACCTCAAAGAGTTAGTTTCTTAATAAGAAAACATTCTAAGAAGGGACTGTCTACTATATCCATGAAAAGAAGAGCATTTGCCTCTTCTGAAGGAGAAGGGATTGAGGATTGGATTCTTAATGTGGGCCATCTTTCACATTTGACAGAATTTTAAAAAGATACTTAAGTTGTCAAAACTCAAAGGCTGAGAAATTCTCCAGAGAGCCAAACCTGCTGGTGGAGGAGGAGAAATTGGATAAAAGAGCTTCCTACTTTTCTGTCTTGGTATGGAAACTAGAGTGAAGTGTGTATGTCAGTGAATTCCTTGGGCCATATTCTCTCAAGGAATTTGTTGATAAGAAGCGTTGTTAAGTTCTACATTATACAAATTCAAGGGCTTTTATCAGAGAAAAGAAACCTAAAGGCTTAGAATAATATATTGACACAATAATTGAAAACAGATTGAGGAAAAGTAGACATTTGTTGTTGAAAGGTTGAGGTTGATGATACATACCCTCCAAAGCAGTAGGTTACTCTGCTTATAGAACTACATCAAGCATTACATTATTTGGTTAAAAGAAACTGGATAATAGTAACTAAACACATTATAAAAGGCCATGATAATTTGAAAAAGACATTTAAATAACTTTGGCATTAGTTGGGAATGTATTAAGTCAACAAACATCAGTGTTAGTGAGAGAGAGATTTTGATATCTGCTGTAGGACTGTGTTCTCTAAATGCTAAAATATTAAATCTTGTTTTATGATGTTGAAATCATGTTTACAAGAATCTTACCAGAATAGAGTCCAAGCATCACAAAGCTGCCATAACCCAACTCTGCCCTTATTTTTGGTCAAGTTCTCTAGATCTGTGGAATGTCTTTCCCTTGAATGGCTCTGTAGAACAATTCAGAATTTCAAAAGTTTGTCATTTGTACATGCACATGCTCTTTCTCTCTCTCTCTCTCTCTCTCACACATACACACACACACACACACACACACACACACACACACACACACTCTCAGATATTGTGGTTTCTATTTGCAAGTCCAAGGAAAATACTTACTTATTCCACACAATGAATAAAAATAGGCAAGCTAAACTGGGAAACTCATTTTGTTACAATTCTAGGAATGTTCCCATTGTATAAAAAATTACAAAATCCATGTCCCAAATGTATATTTGGGGGCTTGAGAACAGAAAGGGAATATTTGAAGTGAGATTGATTTAAAGTTTGAAAAAAGAAGACTCTTAAAGATAGCAGACACAGAACACTTCCTATCAGGGTTATCAGTTTTTATGTTCTAATAAAATTTGTATGTTTAATCTTTATGGAATTCCTGAGGAATATCAGGTCTCTAGATTCAGATGACTCTGGAGGAGAAGTGAGGCTGGTGGCCTGCACAGCCCTCCCTCACTCAAAACAAAGTCAAGTGCAAGTCATGTCATCATTTCTCTGATGGCATGGTCTTCCTTGGCATCGAAGGACAAACACCATAAAAACATTTTATTCAATTAATACTTGATTTGATAGGGCAAAATCCTGCCTTAAAGTCTCTATTCCAGTATGGAGTTTCCCATGTATATATCAAAAAATCATACAAGATCCCTTAAAAATGTAATGGAAATAATCCTTTTTAAAGATCCTCTGATAATTAATATCAGTTTTTAAATAAAACCGGGAGACACATTTGCCAATATATTAAATGGTGTTCATCGAGTATTTAGATGGAAAAGGACTTCCTCATAGATGGTGAGTTCTTTATAATATTTTGCTTAATGTCTCAGTTTGAAACGACTCTTCATTCAAGAAAAACAAAGTACTTGAAGCATACGTTTGATAGTCATTTGGATAGACCATTACTAGGATAGGTCTGTCAGTGTCTGTATACATTGGGTATACATTGTGGATGAAGATGTTGGACAATGAAGTAGGACAAAATTAAATAAGATGATAGTAGGCTGAGTGGTCTTTGGAAATGTTCACAATGTTTTTATAATGGTCTGTTAACTGCCCGCAACAAAAGACTGTCTTTTAAAGTATTCCAGACATAGTATGTGGCTGAATGTTAGAGAATACTTAAATTTCTGAAGAATTAAATTGGTAAATTACTTGAATAGAAAGGTGCATGATGAATGTAAAGAAACACTGCATATTAGTAAGTAAATATTTTATGGAATAAGCAATTTAAAAGGTATTCCCATGGAGATATAGAATTAGAAAAACAGAGGGACAGTCATATTATGAGACCAATAGATTACTGAGGAACAGCCTATACGTACGTCCCTTTGGTATTCATGTGTTGTCAAGAAATCTCTTCTTGTTGAGTTAGACTACTTATGGAAAAATTGTGGAAGCACATAGAAGAGTCATACAGGTGAATGGGTATGGATGATTTGCATTCTTCTCAGTTACATGGAGAAGTTGTAATAATGAAATCGGATTCATCTAATTCAGAGCTTAGGGATCTTCTCATTTTTAACTTAGCATTTTTATAATGAAAAAACTGAATCACAGAGAGACAAAATGGCTTTCCTAGGGTTACGGTGTTAGGTAATGGCAGAGGCAAGATGATTGTAATTTACTACTACCACTTGATGCCATTGCTACTGCTACTATGACCACCACCACTATTACTGCTACCACTACTACTACTACTGTTACTATCACCACCACCACTACTGCTTCCTCTTCTGCTACGACTACTACCATTGTCACCATTATTTCTGCTGCACCTACCAGTACCATTACTACTTCCGTTTTGTTGTTGTTCAGTTGTTCAGTCATGTCCGTGGAGTTTGCCGTTTTCTTCTCCAGTGTGTCCTCATTTTACAGATGAGAAACTGAGGCAAATAGGAGTTAAGTAACTGCTGAGGGTCACACAACTAGTAAGTGTCTGAGGCTAGATTTGAACTCAGGTCTTCCTGACCCCAGGCCCTATCCACTGAGCCATCTAGCTGCCCCAACTACTATGGCTACTATTAACACAAGCACTATCACTACCACCACCATTTTCTCCTCCTCCTCCCACCACCCCTATTACTACTTCTACACCCTTCAAAATCAAATACTTTGTCTATATCATGGGGAGTGGAGGGTTGGGGATATATGGGCAATGACAAAGTTAGGCAAGTGCTAGTTTGAATGATGTGCAATGTGGACTCTGTGCATTCTACAGCCAGTATAATCACTATAAAGGTCTGGCAGGAATTCTAAAATACTGGACAATTGGGCCCTGGCTATGCCACCAATTGAATTAGGTTACTCAGCCAGTGTGATGAATTACTTTTGTGAATTAAGGAATTAGTCTGATGGCACAAGTTTGTGGGCTGGCCTTGAAAACTTCAGTGACAGTAAAGCAGGTGGTATGGTCTGGTACAAGAGGAAGGCAAGGTACAGTGTAATAAATGAGGAGTAAATACCCGACCCTACCTACTAGAAATGTTTTAGTACACATAATACTCATTATTAAAGCAGAAAAGTTCATGAAATAGGCTGAGGATGTGAATGCTTTGATATTATGCACAAATACTTAATTATACACTCTGTCATAACAAAATTGGAAACAGATCTTACATGAAGCACGGCTTCATGCTGCTTTCTGTCAATGGTATCTCCCATTTCACGTCACACAACAACATACTACTTATCTACGGGAGAGGTTATTTTTACAATTATATTGTAAGATATAACTATACCTAAACCTAGATTAGGTAAAGTGAGAGATGGAATTGAGTTAACTGCTAAAATCTGAAGAAGGAAGAGGTAAAGAAACTCAGGGTCATTGAAAATCTCTACTCGATACAAACTCCACACATTTTGCTTGATAATGAAACATGGTGAAAATAGCAATGATGGCTCAGATGGTATTAAAGAGCAGATAGGCACATGTAGATTGGAATTCTAAAACCCCCTTTTTGAATTTTATCACATGAATACCTCTAGCAGAATCAGTGTAGCGACAATAATTCCAAAAAGTTAGTGTATTCTGTAATCATTGTGAATGAATATATTTTCATATGGTATTTGACAGCGTAAAAATATTTCAGATCCTGTTCCAAATAGCATATGTGACAGCCGTTGCTGTAGCATATATTATAGAATAACCCCTAATATAGGTGTCAAATACAACCATAACAGAAGTGATTGGAGAGATCTATTTTTTTCTTTTAATTTAAGTCCCTTTCTCTTAGTCTGAGCTAGAATAGAGTAATAAAGATATATTAGTGATGTACACTGGAAAATTTTGCATATCTATTTAATATGTAATATCCTGCCTCAGAGTTTTGAGCGATTTTGTAGTGCAGTAGAATTCAGTTACAATATTCATTCACTTAATGAATGTCCTCAGAGGCCCTATACCTTAATAGTAGATATTACCTAAATTTAGATATGCCACAGATCAGTAATATAGTTCAATAGTTGAGTGTTTCAAACCAACATCCAAGTAAGTAAACAAATCAAAACCAGAAGAAGGTTGGAGAGAGGGGAAAATCTTTTAAAAAAACAAAAGAGGAAGAAGGGAATTGAGTCCATGTCATTTAGAGGAAAGACCTAGGTTTGAATCTGGACTCTGCTATTTACTAATTATATGATTTATTTATTTTTTAAATGTTAATTTATTTTTAGTTTATAACATTCATTTCCACAAAATTTTGAGTTCCAGTGTTCTCCCCATCTCTCCTCTCCTTCCCCATATTGCCTTGCATTATGGGTATTCCTTCCTTCAGTATGCCCTCCCTTCTATCACACACCTCTCCCTTCCCTCATCCTCATCTTCTCACATTTCTTGTAGGGCACGATAGATTTCTATACCCCATTACCTGTATTTCTTATTTCCAAGTTGTGTGCAAAAACAGTTCTCAACATTCGTTCCTAAAATTTGAGTTCCAACTTCTCTGCCTTCCTCTTTTCCCACTGATCCCCATTGAGAAGGCAAGCAATTCAATTTAGGTTATATGTGTGTAATTTTGCACAAGACTTCCATAATAGTCATATTGTGGAAGACTAACTATATTTCCCTCCATCCTATCTTGTTTCCCATTTATTCTAATCTCTCTTTGAACTTGTCCCTCCCCAAAAGTCTTTACTTCTCATTACTCCCTCTTCCCATTTGCCCTCCCTTCTATCATCCCACCCCACGTGTTCTCTTCTCCTCTACTTTCCTGTAGGGTATGGTAGATATTCATACCAAATTGAGTGAGCATGTTATTCCTTCCTTAGGGCAAAAGCTTCACTTTTTCCCTCTCGCCTCCTCCCACTTCTCCTCCATTGAAAAAGCTTTTTCTTGCCTCTTTTGTGAGAGATAATTTGCCCCATTCCATGTCTCCCTTTATCCTCCCAATATATTCCTCTCTCACTCCTTAATTTTATTTTTTTAGATATCAGCCCCTCTTATTCAACTCACCCTGTGCTCTGTGTGTGTGTGTGTGTGTGTGTGTGTGTATGTGTATCATCCCTCCAAGTAACCAAATACTGAGAATAGTCTCAAGAGTTACAGATACCTTTCCATGTAGGAATGTAAACAGTTCAACTTTAGAAAGTCCCTTATTGATTTCTCTTTGCTGTTTACCTTTTCATGCTTCTCTTGATTCTTGTGTTTGAAAATCAGTTTATTCAGCTCTGGTATTTTCATAAAGAATGCTTGAAAGTCCTCTATTTCATTGAATGACCATTTTTCCCCCTGAAGTATTATACTCAAGTTTTGCTGGATAGGGGATTCTTGGTTTTAATCCTAGTTCCTTTGACTTCTGGAATATCATATTCCAAACCCTTCAGTCCCTTAATGTAGAAGCTGCTAGATCTTGTGTTAGCCTGATTGTATTTCCACAGTACTGGAATTGTTTCTTTCTGACCTTTCCTGTTGGCCTTCCAGGCTGTCTTGGGTTGGAAATCCCTTTCAATGTGTTATTTTGTGGTTTCTGCCGCATTAGAATTTGTTTAGAGTCATTTTTTACAGGTATTTTATGGGCTGTGTGGGGGAGCTTCTACAGGTCTGTCTTTCTACTCCACCATCTTGGCTCCGCCTCAAGAGATCTATTGAAGATCTGCCGAAGAGCATTGGAAGATTACAGCAATATCTAGTTAGGACATAGAATAGGAAACCTGAATAGTGCATGAGCCAAGATGACTGCGTGAGCGGGAGCAGGCAGATAAGCCTCCCACATGCATTTAAGAGAACAAGACAAAACAAAACATGGAGTTGTATCTGATTAATGATCAAGAAATTCAGTGAGAAAGTGTAATAAGAGACTTCATCAACCTCAGAACTGCCAAAAGTGTCAGGCAGAAGCTCGTCAGCAAGAGGAAAGTGAGCTACTGTCGACGCCAGTGTCAGCACAGACAAACGTCTCCCAGAACAACTCGGAGACTGGTTTTGAGGCAGTAAGGTAGTAGCATTCTAATGGAATGGTTGGGAACCTGAAGAATAGAACCTGGAAACAACCAGGAAAAGCAGTAACAAGTATGAACAAGACCTGCTCAGAACAAGACATCATAGGATACTGAGTTTCTTAGCATTTTGTTGTGAGATGCCAAGAGGCCCTGGAGAGTTTGTGCTCTGAACCTCAAACATCCAGGAGCACCTAATCTCAGAAGCAGGAAGGCAGCTCAGCAACCTTTTCTCGCCTTCTTTTGTTTCCATAGAGTATGGAAAAACTAAATGATAAAAGCCGTTAGAAAGAATTAAATTTTATCCAGAGATTCCCCCAGATTGGCTTAGAAGGGAAGAGCAAGACCCTAAGAAATATGGAATCTCAAAGGAAAAAATATTTTCCAAAAAGACTGTGACTAATCAGAAAAAAATGAGGTAGGAGTTGAAAAATGAAATAAAAAAAACAACTGACCTAGCAGGTCGAGGAGAAATGTTTTAAGAATCATTGTAATAAACACTACCTAAATTAATTTATCCTCCAATCAGACTACCAAAAGATTACTATATAAAACTAGTCAACTAGAAAAAAATGAAATTTAGCTGGAGGGTCGAAAGATGTTAAGGAACTCAAGGGAAATAATGAAAAAAGTGGGACATTATGGAAAAAACATCAAACTGTGCTGCCAAAGAATAATCATTAAAATGACTTTATACTTGTTAAAGAGAGGTTGCTCAGTGGAACAAATTAGATACACAGTATAGCAAAGCACATGAACCTGGTAGACTGTTGTTTGATAAACTCAAAGACCTGCTGGAGAAAGGAATTCAATATTCAATAAGAATTTCTAGGACAACTCAACAGCATTCTGGCAGAAATTGAGTTTAGACTAACACCTCACACCATATATTAAGATAAACCGTAAAAGGATATATGAAATTTATGTAGAAAAGGTCACAACATAAATTGAGGAAAAAAGAAAGAAATTACTGCTTGGATCTATGGATGAGGAAGCATTGAAGACCAACAAAGGATAAAGAGCATTTTAGAAGATAAAATGGCAAACTTTAATTATTTCAGATTAAAGTATTTTCCACAAATATCTAATACAGCTAAAATTAGAAAGGAAGGTTTGTGGGAATCTTAGCATCAAGTTTCTCTGATAAAAACCTCATTTCTAAGAGATATATGGAAATCCTTCAAATTTACAAGAAGTCATTCATTTAGCTGATAAATGGTCAAAAGATATTAATGTACAATTCTCATAGGAAGAAATCCTAGTTATCAATAATCATATAAAATGTTCCTAATAATAAACTAATGCAAATTAAAACAACTCTGTGGATCTACCTTATGATTATCAAATTGTTAATATTGGCATTAAAAGAATGTAGCATAGGTTGGAGAGACTGAGGGGAAATAGCACATTGAACTGTTGATTTAACTGTGAATTAAAATAGCCATAGTGGAAAGCAATTAGGAACTATACCCCAAAATTACTTACCTTTGATCTACTGATACCACTATTTGATCTAAACTCCAAAGAGATTAAAGAGGAAAACATTCTATATATACAAAAATATTTAAAGTAACTTGGACAGTGAAGTAAGTAAAAATATGAGAGTAATTCATATGATACTGTAAAAATAAAAAATTTTTGAAAGATTTAAGAAATCTGATCAATACAGTGACTAGGTATGATTATAAGAGAGCCAATGATGAAAAATGTTACTTACCTCCTAAAAGAGAGGTGATGGATTCAATATACAGAATGATGCTCATATTTTCGAACATTGACTATACAGAAAATTGTTTGCTTGACTATGCACATTTGCTAGAAATGTTTTGTTTTTCTTTTTTGGAAAAAATAATTGGGCTACGTTAAAAAAGTGTCCTGAACTCTTAAAAAAACATTAAATGAAAACTGCCCAGTTCTATTAGAAACACAAGATGAAGTGAGGATAAAAAAATGAGTGATACTTTAATGTAACCTGAAGAGGAAAAATTCCAGGAATGCTATAACCAAAATCCAAGCTACCATGTCAAAGAAAAAGTATTGTAAGCATCCAGAAAGAAGCACTTCATGCATTTGGAAAACAAAGTCAGGATCACACAAGACCTGTTAGCATTATTATAAAGTGGAGGATAACTGGAATAGAACATTTGAAAGTAGAAAATATATGGACTTATAATCAAGAATAATTTGTCCTGCAAGGCTGTATGTATGCCTAGAAGAGGAAGAAAAACCTGAATGTTTAATGAGATAGAGGACTTTCAAGCATTTCTAATGCAAAAACCAGAGCTGAGTAGGAACTTTGAAATGCAAACATTAAAATGCAGAGCAACTTAGAGAGGTAAATTCTTTTGAGTAGTTGTTGGAAGGAACTGAATGATGCTATAATGCTAACAACCTAGTTGAATGCGAATAAAAAAGTGTCCTTTTGAAGCTTTCATTTCTTAAAAAGATATGGAGGGAGTTAAATAAGAAAGAACAGAAGTCTGGAGATGCGTCGATATTATTCTGAGAATTTTAATAGAGGAAGGAAAAATCACACACCAATACTCTCTCCACTTTGGTCTTGGCTTGTAATCTTTTCAAATTGAAGAACTTACCATCAGTACGGTAGTTGACCTTGATGCCATGTTCATTCTTGTTGAAAGCATTTGTCAACATGGCTGAAAACATCATGCTAAAAAAGCATGTTGGTGTTGGTGCATGATTTTCCATTTGTAGATATTTATGCACTCAATGCAGCCTCTGAAGATGAGATGCAACAAAGTATGGACCAATTCTCTGCTGCCTGTGCTAATTTTGGCCTAATAATTAACACCAAGAAAACACAGGTGCTCCATCAGCCACCACCACACCATCCATACATGGAACCATCAGTTACAACAAATGGAGAAGCTCTGAATGCTGTGGATAAGCTCACTTACCTTGGTAGTGTACTTTTCAGGGATGTACTCATTGACAATGAGGTTGATGCATGCATTGCCAGAGCTAGCTCAGTGTTTAGGAGACTCTGAGGAAAAATTTGGGAGAGAAGAGGTATTAGACTGACTACCAAACTGAAGGTCTACCAAGCCGTTGTACTGACCTCATTGTTGTATTTTTGTGAAACATGGACGTCTGCCAGCGCCATGCCAGGAACCTGAATAAAAAGCAAAGACTAAGCAGATAACCTGTGATGTAAGCATGTAAATCATTTCCTGACATGAGACAGGCAGTGGTCTCAAGATGCAGAAAGAAACATGTATTTTTCAGAAATGGCCACAGTAGGTATTTGTTTTTCTTGGCTGTTCATTTGTAAGGCTTTTGCCCATTTTTACTTTTGGGGAAAGGGTTATTAATAGTGATATTCCCCCAAGATACATGCCTATGAAATATTTTTTAAAGTGCACAGAAGAAAACAAAAGGTAAGCAAGACAGTTTTGAAAGTAATGTGTTGAACTTTAGATATATATATATATATATGTATATACATATGTGTGTGTATGTGTATATATACACACATATACATGCATTTTTAAGTAAGGCTTATGAAATGAAAACTCTTACATGCATATACAGTCTTTTTGTTTTCTGCTATATATTTGGAAATACCCTTTTTTTTTGAGGGGACAGTATTTAAGTGCAGAATAAAAATAAAGTAAAACAAAATAAAAAAACCTGAATGCTCCTTGCCAAATCAAAGACAATGAAGAAGAAACAGGGCAGAAAGAAATCCAGAAAACTGATGGATATTACTAATACTAGATTCTCTTAATGAATAATTAAAGGCAAAGAACAAAGTAAATTCAAATTCAGTCAAAAACTTGAGAGTCTGAGAAATAAAGGAATCTGTGGCAAGCAAAACTTTAAAAAATTTTGGTTATTTTAAAAATTAATTTGTTTTTAGTTTTCAGCATTTACTTTCACAAGATTTTGAGTTCCAAATTTTCTCTCTGTTTCTCCTCTCCGCCCACCCCAAGACAGAGTCCATTTTGATTACCCCTTCCCCCAGTCTGCCCTCTGTTCTGTGACTACCACCCCCTCCTTTTATTCCCTTTTCCTCTATTTTCCTGTAGGGCAAGATAGATTTCTGTACCCCATTGCCTGTATATTTTATTTCCCAGTTATACGTAAAAGCAGTTTTTAACATTTGTTTTTAAAACTTTGGTTTCCAAATTCTCCACCATCTTCCCTGCCCACTCACTGTCATTGAGAAGGTAAGCAATTCACTACAGATTATACATTTGTAGTTATGCGAAACACTCGTAAGAGTCCTGTTGTGAAAGACTAACTTTATTTCCTTCCATCCTATCCCTCTCCCTTTTATTCTGTTCTCTCCTTTGAACTTGTCCCTCCTTAAAAATGTTTGCTTCTGACTACCCCTCCCCCAATTTGCCCTTCCTTCTATCATCCCCATCCCCCTGCTTTTCCTGTACTGCACATTCCTTTAATATATTGTCACTGATGTTCCCTTGGTTCTGCTCACGTCACTGGTCTTGTTTCCCAGGATTCTTTGAAATCATCTCTTTCATCATTTCTTATGGCACCATAAGACTCCATTACATCCTATGGACTAACTAAATGTTAATGTACTGAAGTCACCCATAGTTTGTATGAAGTTAAAAAATATATTTACATACTCAATTAAGTGTGTATGTTATTCCCTCCTTAAGCCAAATTCAATGAGAGTACAGCTTGCTCACTCCCTCCTACCTACTCCCTCTCTCCCTGCAATATAAAAACTTTTTCTTCAAGCAAAACCCTTGAAGAAAAAATGTGGAAAATTTTTGATTACATACATAGTTGCAAAAAAGTCCAATATAATGAAAACATAAGAGATTAAACAAGAAGCAAATAGCTTGCATACTTTTACAGTTACAAATGATAGAATGATTATGTCAAAGGAGGTAACTTAAAATCTAGTTTCTCGACAGAGCTTGAAAGTTCCTGGATTGGTAAAATCCATGACTGTTGTCTCGGATGTTTCACAATTATTTTCAAGGCACATTATCTGATTCCACTAAGATAAAAGTCTGAGCAACCTTTCTCAGAGGGTATCACATACCTATTCCGAAAAGATGGGTGTTGTATCCAAATATAGACTAATTAAATGTTAATGTAATTAGGTCACTCATAGTTTGTATCAAGTTAAAAAATACACACTTTTAAACACATAAAAACAGGATGAAGTGAATCTTCCAAAAAGTCCCACTAATGGAAAGAGCAGTGTGTTATTAATTTGGTAATTATTGTATAAGCTGCCTCAAATCACTTACCATTTATATTAAAGGTGAGAATGCTAGAGTATTTGACAAACCATTTACATGGAAAGTTGTTGTCTATTTAAACGTATCAGTTGATCACACAATAATATCAAGGTCATTTAATATAAAAAATGAATTTTCCACAAAAATCATTTAAGCCCATTTTGGTTCCACCTAACATTAAATACGTTATCATCTCTAAATAGACACAAACTTGACTAGTGAATCAATCCAAAACATCTTATTAAGTGATGTTCATGGATTGCAACAAACTATATGACTTCAAATTACATCAGAATGTAATGTTGGAATCACTCACTGTAATATCATTAATGTATGGAAAAGAAAGACAGAGACTGAAGTCTTTGAGTTAGAAGCCAGAGACCATAGTGAACAAATGGATTAAAATGATATGTACAGATACCTTGATCATCTCTTAGAAAAAAGACACATCTACCTTAAATATTTCAAGAAGCTTGTAGTTGAATACCTTGAAGGATTTGTTGATAGCCTGAAACCAAAACTAAACGTGAAGGCCACGATTGAAACAATTGATATTTATACAAAATCTGTAATTGTTCAGCTTTAGAATCGTAAAATCAACTATAACAGATTTGGCAAGTTTTCTAAACACAGCTGCTACAATATTAATGAACCATAGGGTCTGCTACTCTAAGACAACTGTAGAAGATTAACCCTTCCTCATCACAAAGGAAGGAGAGGATCGATAGATATTATCACAGCACATGATAAGACGGTGAAAAATATACTGAAATACCATGGCAAAAAGCAAACATCACTACACTGAAAAATAATACTGATTGGTAACTATGTAACTGGAAGTGTAAGGAACCTAAAAAATGTAAACAAGATTGTCCCAGGAATGGAATCAAAAGGTCATACATGAAAAACATCCACATGAGTTCAGCCGGAAATATATGAATTACAAAATATCAATCAGGTGACTCAGTCATCCAGCATAGTCTACTTAACAAAACATGAAAGAACAACAGGCTATCTATTTTTCTCTGACCAGTTTCTATTTGGAATTGATTGACTATAAAATGAAAAAGAACAAGAATGGTAATAAAAATGACTATTAGAAAATACTTACCTTGTATTACTTTCCGTTACAAACAAAGGTATTTTGTACATTTCTGTACAATAATCTGTGGAATATTTACGTATACTACAACGAAATGGCAACCTTTTCTGGGACCATGTGTATCTGAATTCCTATGAAAACTACGAGAACATAAGGATGCACAGTAACTGATATTTACGTAGCGATTTATTGTTGCAAAGTACTTTATATACTCATTTAATCCTCACAACGACCCTATGCAATAGGTAATGCAGGTGTTATTCTCATTTCACAGATGAGGGAAGTGAGGCACAGAAAGTTTAAGTGGCTTGTTCATGGTCACACACAAAGTGTCAGAGGTGGGATTTGAAACCAGGTTTGACAGCCACAGTAACAACAAAACCAATAAACATGAAGTAAGTCTAGTTTTGCCTTTTGTGGCCTATTCTGTCCTTCTTATCTGAATTCCCGAATATCTATTAAGTAGGAAAAACCTAAGTAGACCCAGAGAACTCTTCTACCTGTGAAAGTCTATTTATACATAAACTAGTATATACTGGAAGAGACTACTTGTTCCAGGGTTTACACTTTCCTACAAGGAAAACAGAAGTTCCAGGGGCTCTTTGAATTAGCATCTTTAGTTATTGTAATTATGGAAACTAAATAATCATAACACAGGCAGCTAGGTGGCTCGGTGGATCAGGTGTTGGACTTAGAGTATGCAAGACCTGAGTTCAAATTCTGCCTTAGGCTCTGGGTAAATCACATAACCTCTCTCAACTTCTTTTTCCTTATCTCTAAAATGAGGATCCTAATTATACCCACTGCAAAGATCAAATGATATATATATATATATATATATATATATATATATATATATATATATGTACATACATACATATATACACACACATGTAATATAATTTATATATGTGTGTATGTACATATATATGTAAAAAAAGCATTTTGCCAGCCAATTATGTAAATGCCAGTTATTAATTAATTGGCTCCCAATTTAGTATTTTTTGAAATATTTCTTCCCTCTCATTTTTTAATTTCCTCCCCCTCTCTGCCCCTACCCCAATATCATGTTGCCTTCTAAATAACAGGAAGCTAAGATACTCTTTAGAATGGCAACAGAAGAGAAACCTGGTTCTTATATATCAGCAGCCTTCTGGATTCTGCCTTTTTGTATATATGGTTTTATGAAATTAATTTGTTAGTATATTACTTCAGAGGGTAACTGCTCTGATACTTCCTTTTTTCCTACATGAGGATAGAGGAAGTCCTTGACAAACAGTTTCATAGTATACAGCAGTTTGTAGGCAAATTGGCTTTACCAGGTAAAATCATGTAATGGTTTCTCTGAGTCTGTTTGGGTTTTCCTAGTCAACCTGTTGACACTCAGGAAGATGTGAGAAGCAGAGTTGGCCATAAAAGGGAGAGTTGGCTTTAACTACCATGTTCTTTTCTTTCTTTCTTCTTTTTTTTTTTTCATTAATGGAGTAAATAGAGAAGCATGCCATGATTATCTCTTTACCAGCAGAGATTTTAGCCAGACAGTGATGTTTCACTGACCATCCAATATGTACCTAAACCTCTGATGCCTTGTTGTTTATTTCTTTATTTTGATATACTCATGGATCTATTATTTCGTCTACTCCCTCCATGTGGAGGGGTACTCCCTCGCTAAATGTACATCAGAACACCTCTTTGCCTTCTCATCTTGATCCATATTTTCCCATGAATTCTCTGTAGAGAATCCATCCAACTTTCTTAATTTTGTTGGGTCCGTTCCCAGGGTTGGAGAGGTGCTCAGTTTCTCTTGCCCATTACTCAAAATTTTGCCTTAATACTTTCTAACTAAATGATTATGTTGTAATTGAACGTGAAAGCAAAACTCAATGCACGCTCAATTTCCAGTGAGTTTTATTGAAGAATATGAGATATTGTAGAAATGAGTTGTAGCCAACTGGATCTTCACTGGATGTCAAGTACAAGGACTGAGAGATGCTCCTCACAGATGAAGGGGATATCACATTCCTCTGGCCCTGTAACTTTTTTTTGTTCTACCTCCTCCATATTGATATGAGTACCCATTTCTTTGGGAACATCATAGGAAGAGTCTTTGGTAGCAATATAATTTTAAGCAGGACTGCTTCTGCTTATGTTGTGTGAAAGCACTTCTTAGAAGGTCACTAGTTCTTGAAGAGTTTACAGTTCTCATTGATTCCCCCCATATCTGTGGTTGTGAATAGTCTTTTCCTAGTGCCAATTGGTTGAGATGCATGAACCTGGCTCATAGACAATCTTTTGCACACTTGTGATTGGTTATTGAGGCACTTCTACCTGGTCACATTTTCAGTAGTCAGTAGCCTAATGTGTAGGTGGTAGAGGTGTTTTCATATATGCCTGTTAAGTTGTCATATGTAACGGATGTTTGGTCAGTAATATTGGAAGATGAGCACTATCTTGAGATAAACAGCCTGGTCATTTTGGATACTATTGAATGTCCTGAGAAAAACATTGATGGAAGGTGGTGCTATCTTACATTGGGTGTGTGTGTATGTTCACGTGTGTGTGTGTGTGTTGGGGTGGGGAAGAGATACAACCTTTTGCAGAAATTAAGAGAAAAGAAAGAAAAGAACTTGATGTATTTTTAACAAGTCAGTTTTTGAGACTATAAGAAAATCAAATTTGTAGATGATCTGAAATTTGGAATGCTAAGTAGCCTGGCCTTGTAGCTCTAGTACTGGGTTTAGGATCAGGTAACCCTGGGTTCAAATCCTGTCTCTGACATTTGATGGACAATAATGAGCAAATCATTTAATCTTTCTGGACCTGTTTTTCTCTCCAAAAAATAGACATCAGAATATCTATAGTACTTTATCACAGAGTTGTTGAGAGGTAGCAAATAATATATTTAAAGCACTTTGTAAATTTTAAAGTGCTACATAAAGGTCAGTTATCACTTTTATTGTGAATATGATACTAAGCATTTTTGTCATCTTGAAAACATGGTGAATGGAACATTGGATTTGGAATATCTGAGTTTGCATCCTTAACCTGCTTACTAGCTACTGACCTTGAACAGGTCAATCAACCTCCCCCTGAATTTGCTTCCTCAGCTGTAAAAGGCAGCTGACAACAGCCCTCCCTCACCTTCTGATTGTGAGGAATGCATGAGATCTTACGTGTAGAGTGCTTTTCAAACCCTAAAGAAATTATATTATTACCAGTGATGATGATGCTAGAAAATGGAATCTAAGAAGTCTTGACAGTGTAACATATTGGCCTAAATCAGGTAAGGTAAAATTCAATGGAGGTTCTCCCATTCCTTCCACATAATATCTTATTAATGTATTAAAAAAAATCATTTGTCTGGGTGTTGTGGTACAACTGGAAGGTCTCTTGAGTTCTGGTGATCTGAGCTGCAGTGGGCTAAGCAGATCTGGTGTCCAAATTAAGAATGACATCAATATAGTGAGCCCCTAGGGCAGGCAGGTATCCCTTTCCCCAAGGATGAGCAAATCAGCCCAGATCAAAGCTTCAATGACAGTGAGTAGGGTGATGATGCTCATGAATAACTTATGCATTTCCAGCCTCTGCAAGAAAGGGAGATCTAGTCTTTTCTAAAACAATCTACGAGATAGTGGAAACAGCTAAAATAATTGGGTCAGAAAAAGATCTGAGGGATTGTGGACTGAGAGTCATTATATGGCAGATAGAAAAGCTAATTCCATCTTAGGCTTCCTTGATTAGCCTCGTATCTGGTGCTATAGAGGTAACAGTGCTACTATCTGTTGTGTTGGTCAGAAAACATCTGGAGTATTGTGTAGAATTCTGGCTGCCACATTTTAGGGAGAACACTGACAAACCAGGGAGTGTTCAAAGGAGGGCAATCAGGATAGTGGGTCCTCTTGAGATCATTCCTTATAAAGATCAGTTATTGGGATTGAGAATAGACCTAGAAATGAAAACTTAGGACATAGTTGGTTGAATGAATGAATCAATGGACAAGCATTTATCAAGCACCAATTTGGTGCTACTTTTCTGAGGATATCTTTAAGAAGCTCCTATTCTAATAAAGTAAAGGAACTTAAGCAGAGGGAAGAGAGTTTTGATTTGGGTAGTCACAGGGCTTGTGAATAGAGCCATAGAAGAGTAGACTGCCGCAGGTTTTCCAAAGACCATAGTATTATACATTATCTATTTTGCAACTAGTACAGGTAGAAATTGTGGGTGGGGTAAGGATAGGGTAGACAAGTAAATGATTGCAGGGCAGATGACTAGGTATTTGGGTCTATCTAGCATAGGCCTTTTGTATAAGTACTTACTGGGATGTGAAGTGTGGACTTTAACAGGCTAATTCTAATAGTTTTGGTGAGTATTTGCTTACTTACCTACTAATCTGTCCCGAGCAGCCCCAGGGTAGAATCCCCATTTAACTGCTCCATGGTTGGGGTCAGGCAGGGCTATGCTTTACAAGCCAGCTCAAAAATCCCTTTGCTTTTTGTGGGGAGAAACAGAGGCAGTGGCAAGATTCCTGTGCTGGGTAGACCCTAGTGTCCTGGTTCTGGGAGATGTGATTTGACACCTAGTCTGCAGCTGACTAGATATAGTGGATTTGGTGAGTAATCTTTCACGTATTTTGGGGAGAAGAGAGGAAAGAGTTTGGAGTTGGAAGATCTCAGTTCAAATCCTAGTTCAGCCACATATTACCTGTTTGTCCCAGGAAGGTACCTCTCTCAGCCTCAACTTCAGCTACAATGAAAGGGTTGTTGAATATATGATCTTAAAGTTCTGTTAAGCTCTAAATTGAAGGCTCTTTGAGCCTCTTTATAGGGCTTTAACATGGAAAAGGGATTGTATTTGTTCTACTAGGCCTTACAGGGCAGAACTGTGGGTGGGGTGTTGAAATTTCAAAGACTTTTGAGTTTAAACTTGATATAAGGATAAATTCCTTAGCATTAGAACTATCCTGAAGTGGAATGTGCTGCTATAGGAGTTAATACTTTCCCTTCCCTGGGTATCTTTTAGCAGAGGCTGAATTAGAACATGTTAGATATGTTGTAGAGGAGCAGGGGTGGGGAATCTGTGGCCTTGAGACCACATGTGACCTCAAGACAAGATGTGGCCTTTTAGGTCCTCAGGTGCAGGTCTTTTGACTGAGTCCAAGTTTTACAGAACAAATCCTTTTATTAAGGGGAAGTTTGGATGTAGTCAAAGGGTCATGCTTGAGGATCTAGAGGGCCACATGTGATCTTGAGGCTGCAAGTTCTCCATTCCTGGTAGAGAATATTCTCACTGATTCTCACTAAAGTATTGGATGGGTTCAGTGATCTCTGGGGCCTCATCTTACTCTGAGCTTTTGTGTATTATTCTTGGACTCAGTGAAATTAGGGAAGTATGTTGGGGGAAAAGGGCATTTGAAGAATCTCACCATCATTAGAGGGCCCTTCTTTTATTTGAATTTAGCATAGGTCATTTTCCATGAAACTCCAGTGTTCAGTCGGATCTATGATTGTATGGGTTGGAGATTTTCTACAAGAAAATAAATTTAACAGTTGAAGTTTGCATGTCCTCTGTTAGCCACAGAGTGTCTACCTAACATTCTGAGATCCTTACTCATTTTCTTTTTATATTGGGAAAATACCAGTGGAGAAAATGGGTTCTTAGATCACTTGTATAATACTTACCATTTTCAGATCCTTTTCTGTCATTGTGCCAATATTATGGAGGAAGTAGGAGGGACCCATTTTGCATTTTTGTCAGCTTCTTGAGTTGTCATGGATCCCCAAATTAATCACACAGTAGACAAATTTTCTGTGAAGAACCACTCCGTATTTAGCTATACTTATCCTCAGACAATAAGCACGGTCTGCCGCTGGTCTTGTACTTTTTTTATTTATTTAATATTAACTTCTTTCCCGTTTGGCTAAGTCTTAAAAAGTTTACAAAGGAAGAAACTTGAATTGGTAGACCTTAGTCAAATTACTGAATTTTAAGTGGATGATCTTCTTTGGGGCGTAAAGAATTTGGAGGGGATATATAGCTTTTGTTTTGCTCATTGATTGATGCACTTGGAACAAATAAATGATAAAATAGTGGCTAGGAACACTTCTATATTGTCTGCTTACTATATCCAGTAAGTTTTCAAAAATGCCATGCATGGATCATATAAATTACAAATGAGGAGAATCAGCACAAATTATTGTTAGAAATCTTAATGGAGATTTCCTATTTAAGGAGAAAATTTCCTATATGTTATATTACAAAGTTTACATGTCCCGTAAATTATTGAAATAGGGACCTTAGAGTGAGAAGTTTTGACATCTTTATCAGAGGCAGATGTGTAGTGCAGTGGAAAAAATGCTGGGCATGGAGTCTGAAAGAACTGAGTTAAAATCCAACACCAGACACCTTCTGTGTGATCCTAGGGAAGGCCCTTGTATTTCGCTTAGTTTCCTCATCTGTTAAATAGAGATGGTAATATCACTTCACCTTCCATGGTGGTTATGAGAATTAAATGATAGAATATTTGTGAATGTGTTTAACACACTGGCTGGCATATAGAAGGCATGTAACAAATTCTTGTTTCCATCTGCACCTACTTCCCTTCTACCTTTCAGAAGGAAATACTCTCCCTCCCTCTTTTCCTTCCTCTCCCACTCTCTTCCTTCCCCTCTCTCCCTCCTTCCCTCCCTCCCTTCCTTCCTTCCTCCCTCCCTTTCTTCCTTCCTTCCTGCCTGCCTTCCTTCCTTCCTTCCTTCCTTCCCTGCTAATTTCCTTCCTAACTTCTTTCTAACTTCCATCATTCTACATCATAGTTTTTAACTTAGATGCACAAGGTTTTCAGGATTTTGAACTCTGATAAATGATGCAGTATTTCTCATGGATATACAAATAATAATAGAACTTCAGGTTAAAGAGGCTCTCTCTGACAAAATGTGAAAGGAAATGGCTGTTCCCCTCTGAAGGGGCCTGGATATTTTCATCATCTTAGAAAAACAGCACATTGAGAGTTGGTTGGTGCTAGCTGGAATCACAGTCTGCATATTCTATATGTTCCATGGTTCTTTCTATGTTTAAAGTTAAGTTGTTTTAATTCTAAGGAAAATCTATGGTTTTCCTGCCCTCAGACATAAGTGAAATGCTAAAGATTTGCATAGTACTCTTTATTTTCATTGTTTCACAATTGTGATTTTGTTAATCTGTCTAACACCCTAGTGTGGTAGGTAGGTACATTTAGGTTTTCAGATTTCCTCCAGGCTAATTTCTGTGCCAGCAGAGATACTGTGATTGGCACTTGCTTTCCATGACTTCCCACACCTGGAGATGCATGCCTGTAGGTGCAGGTGTGCTTGCACACCAGCCATATTATTACTTGTTATTTCTTCTATCTTTATCTCTAAAACTTTAGTCACTACTCATTTCGTTAGCAATAAAGTTATATATGAGTTGTTACAATTTCAACTTTCAATAACAAATAGCAAAGGTATGTATTTTAGAGATTATTTGTAAAGCTACCTTACCAATATTTTCATACCCCAAACACAACTGCTTTGTCATTTTCAACTTGTACATTATTATTTCTCCTGGCACCCCAAAAAAGGAAGGTCTTCATATGATTCTAGTTACTTTTCTTTTAAGAGGCATTTTAGGGTACTTCTACCATAAGTCAGAGCATAAAAGAAGTAATCAGTTGCTATTGTTGAAATGTTAAAATATAGTTAAGGTTGCAAAACAAATAAACACAGGATAACTAGAGAAAAACTATCAATGATCAGTAAATGTAAAATATGATATAAAACTATATAGATCAATCCTGAAAAGAAGCAGGGTAAAGGAATGTACTGAATGATGGCAAATCATAAATATTTAAATAGTTAAAAGAATATTCAATTTGTTTTTTTATGTGAGTATAACATCTTTAATAATTAATGCATAGCTATTGTATTAAATGCTTTCCAGCATATAACTGCACATTCATATTATACATGCGGATTGTATTATAACCTGGAATGCACTCCTTCCTTACGTCTGCATCCTGTGGTCCCACTCTTCTCTTGAGGTACGACTCAAGCACCATCTTCTTTATGAAACCTTTTCTCATCCTCCCCAACCACTAGATCCTTCCCTCCCATACTACCTTGAGTTTGAAATGAATAACTATAAGAAAACCTTGACATATGTATATATATGTATATATACATGTATGTATGTATATAGACTAACAGATATGACAAGGATGTCATGATTCTAGGTGAAAAAGTTAGTTTTAAGGGCATAGTTTTATTTCATTTGGTGCTCTTTGGTTAACTTGATTGTTTGGCATGCTTATTATTGACCTCTAAAGTGCCTACTGTCTCTAAATCAATGATTATCTGATCCTAGTCAATGTATGTATGTATGTATGTACACATATGTTAGTGGGTTACAAGGAAACTTAGAAATTGTTGAGGATCAAACATCAATTGGTTTGAGTTTGATATTTGATTATTAAAATTGGCATAGAGCTACCATGTATTTAAATAAAAAATTTGGGCAAATCACAGATCTTTTGAAAGACTGTGTCATATTTTTTCTATAATATGCATTTATTTGAAGGATGAACAGAATGAAGTTTTTAGGTAATTTTTGGTAATGTGAATTTTACATTATGTGTATTTATAGTGAGTTTATGAGTAGTGATATACAGGTAATCTTTCCTCATTCAAGAATCTAGTATAGAATGTATTTTTTGTGAATGAATTTACTAATGTTTTCTAATTTTTCCCTTAATTTTAGGTTTTAGCATAAAAGCAGTTCCATTTCAGAATGCCATCTTGAATGTAAAAGAACTTGGAGGTAAAATTTTAAAAATTTTATTTATTATTTATTAGAAATTTTATTCTGATTTATCTATGGAAATTTATTACAGAGAATTAAAGTAAGAATGACCTACTATTTCAGCACTTGATCTTTGACTAACTTTTTTCTTGAAGATATATATACTTTTTAGTGTTTGTTTTATTAGTGTTCTGAAAATTGTTCAAGAAAACTGCTAAATATTATGGCTAATGTTTATTTCTCTGCCAAGCAGGACTAATTGTGGAATAAACCCCACTATGCTTATCAGTTTCCTGTTTTAATTGCATTTGTTTGTGAATAGAAATTATTAAATGAATTCTTATATTGTTATGAAAACCTTTATAAAGGTACTTTGTATTTTGTATACTACCAAGAATCATTTGGGGGAGTTATTCTTGTTTATGATATGATTTTTATTGGATTAAAGCCTCCTGGATGACTGTATCTTGATTATCACCACCCAGCATCCTCGATGCTAGCGTTTCTATAGTTGCTTTAAGTTTTGCAAGGTGCTTTACATTTATTATCTCATCTTATCCTCACAAGAACCTTATTGGTGAGTCTGCTGAGGCAAAGAGAGTTTGCGTGACCTTTCCAGTGTTGCATAGCTAGTAAGTGACTGAGACTGGATTTGAACTCAGATCTCCTCAGTTCCAGGTCCAGTGCTCTATCTGTTGCACCACCAAGCCGTCTATAATCATATATCTTTGACATTTATATCTTGGTGGATAAATACATTGCCAGGATAGGCTGTACAAAACCCACTTCTTTCTCCTACTATTTTCTCTGTTTTAGAACTTTAAAAAGATTTTTAAATACAAACTAGGATCTTATCTAATGCAAGTAACCTGTCAAGTAATGCTTTAATCAGTTTAGGAAATCTTAATTTTCTTATAGCAAAGAAAATGAAACGTTCTTGAGGTGTCCTGTATGATATCTTATTTTAATGGTGTTCATAAGGCCCTTTTCTTATCTAATTATGTGACAACTACTTTAAATATGCAATCTATTTTCATATTGATGGAAATTTTGAAGTAATTAACTTTACTGGGTATGGTTTTTTAAAAATAAATCCCCTCTTAGTATCAATCTAGTACATGTACTGGCTCCAGCAATTATTTTAAAATGTGGTTTTTGTTGGCTCTGATTAGTTTACGTTTACCTTTCATCAGTCTGAGTTCATGGGTATTTTCTGCTTTAATACGGTAGCAGATTTAAAATAAACTGCAAATGTAAACTCTGTTTTCCTTTCTATGATTTTAGACAGATTCTTTCAAACTTTCAACTGACTGGCTACTTTATATTCTAACAGGGCACTAGAAATAATGGTGACATTATTAAAATGTCTTCAGTGAGAATACATGTATGTGTACATGTGAACATATAGTGCCCCATATATATGTCTGTATGTATATGATATTCTTTCTGTGGGGATATATATTATTTTTTGTCATATGTATGTGAAAATATCACTTGTTACTTATGATCTCCCTTTGTTAAGATCTATTTTAGATATCCCATGCTCCTGTTGCTGCAGCCATAACTTCCTCTTCATATTCTTTCATAAATGCCTTTAAACATAAATTTTTTGCCACTCATTTTATATTGTCTGTTATTCTTGCTCCTCGAAAATTCTTCATCTCTTTGTCTTTCGATTCAGCTTTTTTTTTTCTGGCTAATATATTATTCACATTTAGTCTAGAACTTGCTTCTGGCGCAACCCTATACTTCCTAATATTGCCTGCAAAAATCTATACAAGTGGCGTGAAAGTAGGTGTTATTTGTTGAGATTTCATAGTGTTTTTGGTAGCTCTTTCTGGGGTCTCCTTTTGCTCTGTTAGGCAGTTCTAGTTGGTTCTAACTCAAGTTCTTCATGCCTTCATTCATTTGTCTCATTTCATCCCTCTTTTTTGCCATCTGTTGACGCTTCCCTGGTACTTCTGCTATGATGAGTCAAGGAATTTCTCTTCCTTCAGTTTTCCCTATAAGACTCCTTTCTGTGAAGCTTTCCTCCAAGAACCCCAATGTAACCAATGACAAGTCTATTGACTAGTTTTTCTTCCCCATGGTTACACATTTCTCCCTCATGTCTTCTTTCATCTTTGCCCTCATTTATGTCATCACTGTGTACATGACAAATCTACTGGGCAGGAACGTTGTTAAATTCTTTTGTTTTGAGCTAACTACTACCAAGAATATTTCTAGTACTTGATACATGTGAATAATAAATGTTTCTGTCTTTTTCCATCTTATCACCTCTCCATCTGTTTTCAAGTTTCACCTGAAAAAAAACCCTCCTCTCTCACAGTTACCTTTTAATTGCTTTCTTCCTCTCTTTGGCATTAACATTTTAACCACATTACAGAGGTAAGTAAAGCGATTGGTATATAGCTGAGTTGAAAGCGATGGCCCACACTATGGCATTTTTCTGGTACTGAGCAGTTAGCATTCAGAGATATGCTAACTCTTACTTCTTATTTATATCTGACCCTGAATAGAATTCCTTTTGCTTGGTTGGGAACATGTTTGCAATCATGAATTAAGATGTGAACAGTTCAGTTAGAGAGATGGTAATATGGTTTCATAATTTATCATCTGATTGACATGAATACAGACATTACATTTTCCCTCCTCTTTAACTTGAAATTAGAATGTAAGTTGGTTTTATTAGGTGCCCATTTTTTACTCTTGAATATTCTATTGTGGTATGTCAGAGATTTTTTTTTCCTTTTTAATTTATTCTGTGGAAGTGCTGTCTGGGTGGTTGGCATTGGGGAAACCAATGTGGGGGGGAGACAGAGAGGGATGGAGAGAGAGACAGAGACAGAGAAAGATTGAGATTGAAAAGTGTTTGTCTTTAAAGCTTTACCATTCATTGCTAGTGCCTGTCAATGAGAAGGAAAAGGCTTCATTAAGATTTTTGTTTGTGCTTTATTTGATCTTTCTTTAAAGAAGGTGAAAATTTTTCCTTTTGTTGTTAAGGAAAAAAAAAATGCAAGTCATGTCCATTTGCCCTTAGCACATGGAAGATAGCCTTGCACTAGTGATTGAATTATTTTTGAGGATTGTCAGCTAAGCCATTTTTAAAGGTTCCTTCTTTCAGCAGCCAAACTGTTATATGAAACAGATGTTGACTGTGTACTGTTTCTTTGTTTGGCTCAAGGAATATGCTTCCTTGTAGTGAAAGGTGGTGCTTGTTTGTACCATGCTAGCTCCCTCCTGGTGCTGTTAATCTGCCCAGGTTGTTTGCATTTCTTAATTTCTCCAGAAACTATACAAGGCAGATCTTTGCAGATGTACCAAGGGGGCATTGTTTTCTGCTCTAGGTTTCATTAGTTCAGCTGTCTTTTGTACATCAGCCCTTTAGTGTCTCATTCTAAAAGCTTAGCCCCTGTGTTCTGACCCCATCATTTGGATAGGATGTAGTAACTCTAGATTTTCATCTACTGTAATCAGTCTGTTAGGATATTTGTACAGTGTTTCGAAGGGGAAAAATCTTGGTGCAGATCTGTCTGACCACCATAGTAGTATGATTTGACAAGCTTGTTCCTATAACATGAAACACTTGCTCAAGGCGAGGACAGTTGAAGATAATATGAACCTCTAAATCTTTGAAGTATATTCTGTAAAAACCATAGAAGCAGACAGAGTCAGCCGGTATTGTAGTCAGATTGCTTTATGGGACAGGTGGAGTTTGGGATATTTCTTCAAGGAATAAAAGGGAATCAACTTTCCCATACAGAGTCTGCATTAAGGTTTCCCCAGACATATGTGTCTGGAGAACAGTGGTGTGTTACGCAGGGAGCTATGTATTTGGCAAGGGAATGTTGACATGGAGAAGGGTACATATTAAGCACAAGACACAAAGGCTTTATCCCCTGAATACCTCATAACCATGCTTTAAACTGCATTATCACCCAGTTACATAGCAGTGTGTGCTCTGTGCATTCCTTGCATTACTATAGTGGAAGTGGAGGGTTAGTCAATGAGCAGAGTCCTGAATTGAGATATTCTGCTACTTTTTGACATTGGATGGGTCTTTTGACCTCTTACTATTCTTTATTTTCATCTTCTGTGAAATGATAATTTTAATAACTAATCCCCATTTCTAAATGGTATGAGACTGAAAGGAAAATGTATAAAACTTCTCTAGAGAGATATTTAAAAATTAGAATGTGACTCCAACGAACCATATAACATATAACCCAAACTACTTGTTATAACCTTGTTTCTTATCTAGAATGAGAACCATGTCATCTTGGAAAGGGGACAACCAGTTAATTCCTGGCTCCCTGAGCTGTGTACTTTTCAGACCAGGTCTATACTAGGGGAAATGATATTGGGACTCATCCAAGTCACTTGGACATTAGTTAAAAGGCTCCAACTATCTGAATTGGTTGAACATGATCCCAGGGTGGTGTTATTCAAGCATTTTTTACACTTGCTAAGGGAAAACACAGCCAAACTGACAACTGAGCCAAATAAATGAATACAGGGGCCCAGAAGTAAGTTACTGACTAATATAGTCCTGACCTTAATTTTTGTTTTCTCTTGGATAAATACCCTAGAGCTTTTCGACTCTGTCCTTTTTATCATTTTTAAGATTATGGTACAGTTTTTATTAGACTAAACCCATGAAGAAAGATGTCTCCATATATAGTAATATTAGAAGTAGCCATGGCAGAGCAGATAGAAAACTGACCTTGGATTCAGGAGGACCTTGGTTCAAGTTCTTATTCTGATATATTATGACTTTGTGACCTGGAGAAGTCACTTAAACTCTGTGACCCAGCAACTCTCTAAAGTTATAAATTAATTGCAAAAGAAGATGCCAATTTACGTAAGAGGAAAACATTTCCTCACTGAGAGTTCCCTCCATTAGTGAAATTACAGATCTCTATCTGTTGTGGAGGCAGTGAGATGTTACTGTGCTGGGTCAAGAGTTAGGAACCTCAGATACTGACTCTGGGCAAGTCACTCAACCACTATCTGCCTCAGTTTCTTCAACTGAAAAGTGGGGGTAATTGCCTCCCAGGCTTGTTCCAGGAATGAAATGAGACATTTGTCAAGTGCTTAGCAAAGTGCCTGGCATATAGCAGGCTTGTTTCTTTCCTTCCTTCTGGCAATCTCCGTATTTCCCTGTCTCTGTTTTTGTCTCCATCTCTATCCCTCTCTCTGCCTCCGTATATATAGATGTGCATATGTGTCTATATATCTCATTTCTATATAAATATGTATATATATAGGTATATATTCTTGCATACACATGTATATATTTATATATGTATATATAAATATATATGGACACACACATGCAGACATATATAAGTATACTTAAATGAAAGTCATTTCTCTTACCTTTATGGTTTTAATCTTGATTTCATGGATTTATGAAAGTGTTAATGTAGATCCTCCATGATTCTGATATATTATCCCTTTCTAGGTCTGTGGTTACTCATTTAATTCTCTGACTTCTAACTTTACCATACTCTCTTTTAGAGAAGGGATACTTGACCCCTATTTCTCGCTCCCCAAGGGATCCATAGGTATTTCTGTTTGTTCTGGATATTGCCAAAGTAGCATGCTGATTTTTCTTGTGGCTTCAGTATCAGGGGACCATGACTTGGGGTCTAATTCCAGTACTACTACTAATTGACTATGTGACCTTGACAAAGTCTCTTAATCCCTTTCTGTCATTTTCTTTATTTGTTGAGAAAAATGACTGTTTTGCTTATTGTAGATGTGTTTATAAGAATTAGATGAAAAAATCATTTGTTAAACACCTACTAGCCCAGTGCTGTACTAGATACTGAGGATATAAATCCAATCTAACCCAACAGACATTTATTAAGTGCCTACTTTGTGCCAGGCATTGTGCTAAGTACTATGGATACACTTAATAAAAAGAAAGTCCCTGCCCCCGAAGAGTTTGCAATGTCAACATACAAAAAGAGTCAGGAAAGGACAGGAGAAGGATGGGACACCAAAAGTATCTTCTTTTACAGAGTCAAAGACAGGCAGAGTAGCAGATGAAAGGTGGAGTGAGCTGCGAGTCCAATTTTTGCCTCTATAAGTGTAAGCTTCGGGAGGAGTTTGGTGCTCCATACACCCTCTCTCCAGTCAGCAGGGAGAGGGAGGCTGAGGGGAGCTAGTGTCAGTCAAGGCTTTAATTAAAAGCATTGTTGTTGAGTTCAGAAGTAATAAACTTATCTTGGGGGAGGATCTAAAAAGGCAGGGATATGCAAAAGGCCAAACTGAGGCCATTCCTGCCCTTGAGATGCTTATGAAGCACTTCCGTTAAGTATTATGTAAATAGAAAGTGGTATGTTATTTAGTGAGCATTTGTCAAATGCCTACTGTATGCTAGGCATGGAAAGTTAAAAACATTGACATAGTCTTGTTTCTAAAGGAACTTAGAGTCAAATAAGGGAAAAGCCATGCAGTTAAGTCCATGGAAAATTTATATCAACTGAACAAAAAGCTACTGAGAGAGGGTTCACATGACCTTTCTGTGATTAATGTTGACATCATGGGGCAAGGGACACCTGAACTGGACTTGGAAGGAAAAGATGCCATCAGGTAGAAATGTCATGGATGTCTTGGATGCGGAGGCAGGAAATTGCCAGCCAAAAATAAGCTTTTGGCTAAAGCATTGGATGAGTTAAGGGAAGTGACATGAAATAAAGGTGCAAAGGTAAGTTGAGGACAGATTGTAGAAGGCTTTCCATACCAAGCTAAGAAGACTTTGTTTTATTCATTAGGCAACAGAGAGTCACTGAAGCTTTTTGATCCAGGAAAAAGATATGATCAGACCTGGATATTGGGTGAATCACTTTGGAAGTGGTCTGAAGGATGAATTATGAAGAGAAATATAATGGTTATGCAGTAGACAAGAGGAAATGCAAATATGAACTACAGTGGTAACACTAGGAAAATAAAGGGACAATTTAGACACATTTTGGAGATAGAATTGATAGGACTTGGCAACTGATTAGATGTGGAGGGAAGGAGAGGAAAGAGACAACAATGGCTTCCCAGTTGTGGACCTGGTTGACTAAAAGACTTGTTGCACTATCAGTAGAAATGGACAGTGTAGGAGGAAAGGCAGGTTTTTTAAGGATTAGAATGAATTTAGTTTGCGACATGAAAATTTGAGATCATGGTAGGATGTTCCTTCAGTCCTTTTCTTCTGTGGCTGGTCTAGTTCACCCCCCTTTTCCATCTTCGATTTCTTTAGTGATGTCTGCTTTGCAGCCTAGTACATGAGATCCTATGATGTTAGAATCCTTCTTTATTGATTATTGATGAAAAGAATTATAGAAATATTTATTAATTTATTACTCTACTTCCCTTCCCCTTTCCCCCATCTGTTTTCCTCCTTGCAGCTTTTGGAATGATCTGACTGAATTGGGTCTCTTCTAACAAAGCTTTTTGTAAATTTTTTCCCTTTCATTGTTTATTCCTGTTTTATGAGTTAATATAATTTCTAATTTTCCTTCATCCTCCTTAAGGTTCTGTAAATTGATATCTCAACTAGTGTGACCTGAGCTGTCAGAACCCTCTTTTTGGCAAGGAGATCAAATATTTTCAGGATGAAGCCATTTCTGAGGTCTTTCTGTTTTCTTGTTTAAGGGATTGATTTTCATTACTTGTTACACTTAGGAAATAATGATAGTTGATATGTCTTTTAACCACTTTCCTTTCTTTTTTCTGAATCAACAATTTTTCCAGATCAGGTTAAAGTTATTTTATTTACACTCCACATATTCTTACTTTTACTCTACTAATTTAGTATCAATTTTGATCCCAAGTAGCTTACCTTATTATATACCCTCAGAGCTGATTTGGAAATAGTGCATTGTTAATCAGTCCTTCCTCTCTTTTAAGTGTATGTGATGATTTTTGGTATTTGCCATATCCAGTATCTTCATACTACTAGTACCTCTGGTACAAGAGGCTTGCTGAGCCCAGAAGGCTGCTCATCCACCTTTGGTTGTTCATTTGTCTCCCAATTCTCACGTGTGACTACAAGAAGCTGTAGTATGTGCAGTGGCCATACCCTGGTTGGCGGACAGCCTACACCAAGTTGAGGGTTATCAATAGGCCCCAAACGCTTCTATGAGTTTTGGGGGATGTCTGCCCCTAAGCATGTGAAAACTTCCCTCAATAGAATGAGCCGATGAGAATCATTTGGTCTAATGGCCAGGAAGGTGGCTGAAGCAAGTGCTGTGAAGTACTTAGAGCTTGATCAGATGTTAAGACCATTCACTGCATCCCAGGCCATTGCCAGTCATAGTGACTTATGTCTTTGCCATTGGACTTTGGTGACTCTGGAAGAGAGAGTGAGGCTGATGACTGTGCAACTCTGCCTCACAAGTCAAGAAATCACCCCATGTTGTCATTGGTCCTTTTTGAAAACTAAGGACTAAACAACCCCCTCCATACTTTTCCTCAAAAAAAGTATTTATGAGTTATATGCAAGTATATTTATATATTCAATATATACTTAAATAGTGCAGTGAGACTTCTGTAGGATCTATAAGATGTTGAATTGTTTTTCCCCACTCCTGAATTGTATTTTCTAATATTTTCCTCATCCTCCCCTAGGTCCACTTTTGTTCTGTCGTATCTGAGTATAAAATGTATTTTGCTCTGTAATAGTTTAGTGTATAGCTGCAATTGCTTTCTTGTAAGTCTTTCTGCCACTGTCTATGAGGTGACCCTTTTCTGTATGAAATGTTTCTTGTTGCCCTTGAATGTAAATAAAGCCAACTCCTTTATTTGCTTCTTCAAGTTGAACTTGTAAGCTATCTTTCCAATTACTTTTAACTTTTAAATTTTTTGATTGGTTAATAGGATATCAGACTAACATTAAGATTACCAGTAGATAATTGTTTATAGCTAGTCTAAAACAGTGATTTTTGGCACCCTTTGTACCATTTTCCATAACCGTGGTGTCATCCCTGTAGAATTGTAAGGGAGTCATCAGGAGAGACTATCTGTTTTATGCCATGTTCAAAGAATTCATCCCCGAGTAGCCAGTCTGTCGTTGATTTTCCTGCATCACTTGTCCTTTCCCCAGAGAGCCTAACACCGACTGGATGAAATCTGCCAGAGTTTGTGCTCTGCTGGCTTAGCTTTTGAGTACTCAGAGTCATCCATGGGGGATTTTTGCCTATGTTGCCTGCTGTTAAATTCCACCATGACTTTAGGAGTTTAGTGTTATATTGACATCTTCATGTGAAGTTTTAAAAATGCTATGTCTTAATTTTACCTAATGTACGATGACTTTCATTGTAAAGTTTACTTCCTTTTACTGCCTCTCTTTTGATAAGGTCGCACTAGTTTGAAACCAATGAATCCCTGGACTCAATCTTATTTCCTTGGCAGGGCTCAGCATCCAGTCGCCTTCACTTTTGGTTAAATTCTGTATTATTTCATCTGTAGCATTTGGACTTTTGTCTAATTTGTTGTTACCAAGCCTCCTATCTTCAGTCTTTGCTTTTCATAAATAATTGCCCTATCTTGGTATATGCTATGCTGTACCCTGTCTTTCACAACTGGCCCACTATATTCTTATGCCATTCTACGTATTCCAGCCCTATTTCTCTAAAGTGGCCTATGTGGCTCCATCTGTGTTACCTCCTTCCCTACCTGCCTGACACTGACCACCTACCTTTATAAGATTTTGCCTGCTCCAAATTATTCTGACTCACTTATCTACCCACTTTGCGGGACCTCCTGTTCACCACTGGGCTCCATCTAACAGCTGCTTCTACCTGCATTTCTACCTTTTTTTCTGCTACCAGATTGCTTTGTTTCCCTACTTATTTGTTCAGAATTCTTCCTCAGTCCCCTAACTTACTTTGCCATCTTCATTTCAGCAGTTTCACCCATTAATTCTCAGTACCAACAGACTCTTATCTACACTCCTTGAGGAGATTCATCCTTGTATAGATCATTGTGTGTCATGCATTAGAGTTGTTCTGCAATATTTGAAAAATGAATATTTTGGTTAAAATAGTGATTATTTTCTCTTCAGATGCGCCATTTGTTTTAAAAATTTACTGTAGAAATTTTAGAGACTCACTTGAATTTTTAAATGTAGATCTTGCTTGTCCACTTAAAGTGATTTACTTAGAATTATTAACAAAGCCATACCATGTATAAAGTGAGGTACATTTCTAATTGCTAGAATACTTCTAGATACATAACAATTTGTATCAAGATAAAATTTATACAGTGATTTTAAATTTATTTTTTCTGTTTGATTCATTCCTCTGATTCTTGTTCTTTTTAAAACTAAGTGGTAATTATAACTGTTATAACATTTTTGTGTATGCAGTCTTTTTAACCTTCAGGTTATCCCAAAATTGATTGGGATCTTAGCTCAGAAACCTCACCTAGGAGAACTGTTTTTCGGTTTAGACGTTCCATGTGTTGTATTAAATTTCAGCCCTCTTTACCTATATCTTTATCTATATCCTTCATCAAATCTACTTCCCATACATTTCAGCCATTTAAAAAAAATTGAATTGTTAAATGTCTCTTTAATGTATACTAGTCTCTTTTACTGGCCTCCAGAAAATCCTAAAAACTCATTTATGGAAATTTCGTGGCCTGTCATTGATAATTATCTGAGTATACTTTAATTAGCCATATTTTTCATGGGCCATCTTTACTACCTTCACAGTAAAGTCCCCTTGGGAAAGATTTGGACTCTTTGTTTGGTTTCTTCAGGATGAAGGGTTTCATTCACCTTGTGCTTATCGTATCTAGAGACTAGAACTCTGAGGGAGGAGGAAAGAAGCTAGAATAACTGGGTCTGTGAGAGTACCTTGAGGGTAAGAAGATGGAAATTTGTACAGTTAGAGTATACCTCTTTGCTTCCATCCTAGGGTCAAATTGGAGTTACAGCCTTTCCTTGCCTATGCCTCATGCACTTTATGGGAGGTGAAGTGTTACCTGCTTGTTGGCAGTTTTGTTGCTTAATATCTGTAAAATATTTTCCTCCTTTTATTTTCATGGTGACTGCTGCATGTGATAGACTAGGTAGTACTGGTCTCCATTTCTAAAGAGAGTAAACTGGGGTCCAGAGAATAAGTGGTTTGCCAGCAGGTCTGTAGTCATACAGTCTGGATCTCTTCAAGTTAGAACTGATAATGTTTTATTTTTTATATTTTAAAGCATTGTTAATTGCCTTGTTTCCTTTGGGAGCCTTAGGTTGGAATCCTGTTCCTTCCTGGATTGGCCCTTATACTTTGTGTATAATGGGAGGACTTTAAGAGGGAAGATATTTGATCATATCCCCATAGCATCTCTTGGAAAATTTTACCTTTGAGTTCAGTGTAGCAAGTCACTAGCAGAAAAACATGAGAGGAAATAACAGGACAGCCATATTAAATGCCTGGGCCATGTGGTAACCACGTGCAAGCCTTTTTTGGGGGACCACAAAGGGCTTGATATGACTGAAAAATCATTTTCCTAGATTCTGGCCTGATTGTAGTTTTTAATGTGCAATGAATGCCATTTCATAAATGCTGTAGCTTATTAACATAGAGAAGCCTGAAGAAAAAGTTATCTGCTACAGCTCTAAATCAAATGATTTTTAAAAGGGGAGGAGGGTAGAAAGCGTTTTAATATCTGTAGCTGGAAAAGAAGTATTTGGAACTGTGCAACTGGCAATCAGCAATGTAGCGACTAAACAGAAGGGATGATTCTTGGGCCAGTGTTGGACATGAACTCAGCTAAATGTAACCCAGGCAATTTCTGCTGTCTGGCTTCCCAGTAAAGTCAGAGGGGACAGCCCTGGCAGTACTATGGATTTGTACACTGGGATAGATATCAACAGCAAAACTTTCAGCCCTGTGGTTACTAAAAGAAATAATTTGTGTGATATATTCTGTGTTTTGGAGTATGTTGTGGGTAGTAGCTTAACATTTATTCCAATGTATAAGAATATCATTTGTAAACTTAAGGTTTTTCAGATGTCTTTTTTATGTAACATTGTCTTCGAATTCATTCTCCTTTAATGTGTTTGATTTTGAACAATTCATCAAAAGATCAATTTGTATTTGTCCTTACAATATTATTTTATGTTTTTATTTAAATGTGATTGATTGTAACTGGAAACAAATGATTAATAAATTCTATACATTGCTTATCTGGGAAAAAATTCATTTGGTGAAGAAATTGAAAAATTAATTGTACTTTGCTTTTACTAGGACTAAATTTTAATTCATGCTTCAACATTGTTGTATCATGGCTTAATTTTAAATATAAAGCATTTGATCACACACATACAAACACACACATATATATGTATATAGGTATCTTTACTAGGGCTCCTACCTATTCTCATCTTTAAACTTAATTTTAATTCCAACATTGTCTTCCTAGTTCTAGTTAGTAGTAGTAGTTCTAGTTAGTAGTAGTAATTAATAACTGTAACTAACTATAACTACTAGTAATTACTAATTACTAACTTCTCTTTCCAAGAAGTCATTTCCCTTTCTCATTCCTTCCTCCCATGCTTCCCTTGTCTGGAACAAATAAAACACCCCTATATATTGACTATCTAGAAAAGTATGTTTCATTCTGTACTTCTAATCTGTTTCATTTAAGGGTTGAAAGCATGATTCATTATCATTTTTCTGAAGTGTCTTGATCATGACAGCATTCATCATTTTGATGCCTTTCACAGATGTTTTCTTGTACAGTGTTGTAGTTTATAAATGGTTCTTGTGATTCTGTTTACTTCACTCAGAATCTGGTCTTTTAAGTCTTCCCAGGTTTCTCTGAATCTACACCTTTAGACATTTCTTATAGTGCAATAATATTCTGTTCTATTCATAATCCATAATTTATCTAGTTATTTCCTAATTGAGTATCCATTTTGTTTTCAGCTTTATGCTATCTCAATAAGTGTGACTACAAAGTATTTTCATATTGTTTCTTTTTCTTTCTTTGATCTTTTTTTGTATATATGCCTACTGGGGATATTGCTGTATCCAAAGGCATGTATAATTTAGTTACCTTGGGGTACAAAACCAAACTGACTTCTTGAATATTTGGATTAGTTTTTTGTTCTACCTGCTTTCGTTAGTATACTTTTCTTCTTACAGTTCAACCAGTTGTCATTTTACTTCTTTATTATCTTGGCCAGTCTGATGGTGAAGTAAAATCTCAAAGTTGTTTCAGTTTACATTCATCTTAAAATTAGTGGTTTGGAGCACATTTTTGTAATGGTTAATAATTGCTTGCCTTTTTTTGAGAACCATCGTTCATATCCTTTGGCCATTTATCTGGTGGGGAATGACTCTTGACCATATATTATTGAGACAGTTCCCTTATGTATCTTGGATATCAGAGATGTATCAGGGAAATTTGCTGAAAATATTTTTTATCCTGTGTTAAGTGCTTTTCTACATACATTAATTGCAGAATCTTTTTCATTCTGTGTAACCAAAATTGTCCATTTTCTGTCGTATGGTTCTCTTTATTTTTTGCTTTGCCAAGAAAATTTCTACTTTCTATAGTTTTATAAGGATCGCCTTCCTTGACCTTCTAATTTTTTGGTGATATAACCCTTTATATCTAAGTCATATTATGGTATATGATATGACATCTTGGCCTAAACCTAACTTCTGCCATACATCTTTCTGGTTTTCCTAGCAATTTTTGTTTTCTTACTATTTAAACACTTGGATTTATCAAACCCTAGGTTTGATTGCCTCTGGATGTTATGTATCTGATGTTTTCTATTAACCAACTTTTTTCTGTTTTTCAGCCAGGTTCAGAGAGGTTTAAATGTGATTGCTTTGTGGTATAATTTGAGATCTGGCATTGGAAAGTGCCCTTCCTTCCCATTTTTCTCCATCTTTTTCCCTGAGACTCCTTGTTTATTCAGATGAATTCTGTTATTCTGTTTTTTCAATTCTGTAAAGTAACCTTTTGGTAGTTTGATTGGCATGACATTGGTTCTGTAAATTAACTTATTATTTAATAATAATAGTCTTCTTTTTAATTCTTAGTTATGTAAGTTTTTATTGTTGCCTTCCCTGATTCATGACTCCCAGCCCTGCCATTATAAATTTGCCCGATGCATAATAAATTCTGTTTCAGAATCTCATTTTTAACCTCATAGATATAAATCTTCATTTCAGACATTTTTCTTGTTAAAAAACCCCTACATTATTAGATTTTTAAAATCCATTTTGACCTTCCTTTTATGTGAGTCATCTCCTTCGCATTTGTAGTTATGATTATTAATTCCATGTTTCTGTCCTTTTTTTTTTACTTTTTGCTTTCTCTAAATTATATATAAAATATAATTTTATTATATTGTTATGGCCCAACCAAGAGGAATCAGGAGCTCTCTACTGATGTAAATTTCTCTTTATTCCTGTAAAGACTTTTATAGTTTTGTTCATATAATTCCTGTGTGTGTCTTCATAGCTGGAATTATAGATATATTTAAAATATTTGTAGTTATTTTTAGAGGAATTTTTTTCTCTTCCTGATACATTTTCTTGGTAATAATAAAATGCTTACTTTAAAAAAATCCTGCTTGTTTACTGTGGTTATTGTTTTAATCAGTTTAGTTGACTCTCTGGGGTTCTTTAAGTAAAAGATATCATCTTCAAAAAGGGTTCATTTTATTTCCTTTCTGAGTATACTTATTCCTTCAATTTATTTTGCTATTACCATAGTTGACATTTCTGGAACTGTATGCAACTAGTAAGATTTTCGTGTCCTTGCTTTGCTCCTGACATTAATGGAAAAGCTTCTAGCATTTTTCATTGCTTATAAAGCTATCTCTTGGATTTAGATAGATTGTCATATTAAGGAAAGGTCCATTTATTCACATTTAATTTTTTAAAAAACAAAGTGATATATTTTGCCTAAAATTCTTTACTCATCTATTGATACTACCACAAAAGGTTTATTTTTGCTATGAATATGGTATGTTTAGTTTATAGTTTTATAGTTTATAGGTTTCCTGATTTTGAATGATAGTATATATGGGTCCTAATATTGAATTGATGGCATAAATTCAGTAGAGTAATAGTAAAAATTTTAAAAATACATTGCTATAGCTCTTTGCTAATATTTTGCTCAACATTTTCAAATTTATATTCATTGCACAATAATTTTATTTTTTCTTATTTTTCTTTCTCTGGATTAGGTGTTAGTACCATATTTCTCCCAGAGGAGGAACTTGGTAGGATCTCTTCTTTCCCTATATTTTTGAAGAATTTACTTGATATTAGAATTAATGGTTTTGGAATGAATACATGGTAGAATTCACTTGTAAGTCCATCTAGAACTAGAGTTTTTTTCTTTGGGAATTCCTTTGTGGATTTTTCAGTTTATTTTTCTGGGATATGGTTGTATAAATTCTCTTTCTTGTTCTATTAATTTGAAGATTTTTCTAAAACATTCAGCCATTTGATTTATCATAGTTTTGTGACATCTGACTGGGCAAAGAATATTTCCAGTATTTTGTTGATTGCAAATGTTTGGACATGTTAAGATTTCCCTAAGGATTGCTTTGCCTGCATTTCATAAATTTTGTTATTTCATTGTTTTCATTTTCCTTAATTAAATTGGTTATTTTTATGATTTTTTTACCTACATATTAGGTAAAACCCATTACCTACGTAATGGGACTATATTTCATCTCAGGTTAAGTATGAGTCCTTTCTTCAAATATCCTTTATTGATTATAATTTTTATTATGTTTTAATCAATAAAAGTTAAGTTTACTATTTCTGCTTTTCTTTTGTTTTGAATTTTTTATGACCAAATATGTGATTAATATTTGTGATAGCTTCTTGAATACCTGAGAAATAGGTAAACTTCCTTCTTTTCCCATTCCATAATTGTCAGGGATCTGTAATATTTAATTTTTCTAAAATTCCACCTAGGTCCTTAATGTCATTCTTACTTATCCTTTGGTTAGATGTATCTAGATGTAAAAGGGGCATACTGATATCTACTATGATGATGATTTTGCTGTCCACTTCATATAATTCAAATAGCTTTTACATTAAGTCCTTAGATGCTTTAGTATTTAGTTCATGTACATTCAATATTTATGCAATTTCATTATCTATGGTGCCTTTAATAATAGTATTGCCTTCTGCTTAACTCTTAATTATATAAGTTTCTCTTGTTACTTTCTCTGATTCATGACTCCTAGCCCTGCCATTATAAATTTTCCTGAAGCATCATAAATTCTGCTTCAGCCCCTCCTTTTAACCTCATATGTGTAAATCTTCATTTCAAGCATTTTTCTTGTTAGCCCCCTCCACATAATGAGATTTTTCTAATCCATTTTGGACCCTCATTTGATGAGTCATCTCATTCACATTTGCAGTCGTGATTGTTAATTCCATGTTCCTGTCCATTTTTTTCATTTTTTGCTTTCTCTAAATTCTGTCTCTTTTAAAACAAAGAATAAAGAGGTGATTAAAGAGATCAGCACTAGTAATGTACCACAGTTTAAGTATGAAATTTGAGAAAGGACAGATGCCACAGTGGGTAATGGGTGGAATACAGGAAGGGATAGTGGTTCATATATGTAATAAAACACGCAGTAGCAACAAAGTAGTAATGTCTAAGGGTAAGGATGAAAAGAACAATCCAGCACTAAGACAAGGTTCAGCAGAAACACTCATAAGCCATTCAATCTTTTCTAAAATTTCTGTGGCCATTCATTATACTCAATTTTTAACCGTTGGATATATGTCTCTGTTGGAACTCTCTTGGTAAGACTGAGCTTCACTCATGTCCTCATCCTCCTTAATGAAACTCTGTTAAAGGCAGTGATGAATCTATCAACACATGAAATTCAGTTGCTTTATAATGTCTTATTTAGTCACTCAGTTTGCTCCCAGTGGATTATGTTTCTGAAAATAAGAACATTTGCCTATATTGTATCACCTCTTCTTCTCCTTTAATATCGATATTGATTCTATAATTTTATTGGCAATTTTTTTCAGTATCATTGAATGCAATTTACTGTGGCCTATATGGAATTTTAAATTTGTTTATCTTGTTATCTCAGGAGAAAATAGAGAGATGTGAGTTAGCACAGTTATCTGAATTCAGAACTGGATGGATGATAAAATCCAAAGAGCAGACAATGAGTAGGTAGGTCATTGTCATCATGTGATAATTTGAAATGTTTTGCAACACCTGAAACACTATAGCATATTAGCTTATTATTATAATTATAAACTTCAAAGGTGTCCATTGGAATGCCTCTTCATTTTGTAATGTCTGTTTTTCTTAATGACTTGGATATAGGCCTAGTGTTGGAATGTATGCTTTTCAGCCAAGGACCATCTTGCCTATGTTCAGAGAGATTTCTGTTGTCAGATTGGTTGCAGAGTGATGAATCTTTCATTTACAGCAACACTAGAAGATCTTCTACTAAATAAGAGCTGAGCTCAGGAACTTGTTCTGATGCAATAATAGGATGTTGAAGGAAAAATGATGTAGATAGGGTGTTTCTCAAATTTAGAGATGATTCAAAACTTGGATTATCTAATATGTTGAATGACAGAGTAAGCTTAGATCCACAAAAGTCTTGACATGTTAGAGGTTTGGGTGAAATCTGAAAAAATGTGAAGCATTGTGATGTATTAAAATGCCATATAGGAGCCAGAAAGACCCAAGTTCAATCAATAATTCACTAAGCATTTATTAAGCACCTGCTCTTAGTCAAGTATTGTTATCTTTCCTCTGACACTTACTGTACATGACCAGTTATAATCTCTCTCTGAATCTTGATTTCCCTATCAATAAATGAGGATGTGAATACCTATCTCAAAAAGTCATATGATAGAGTAGATAGAGGCTCATTCTTGCAGTCAAGAAGACTTCAGTTCTTGCATATTATAGTTAGTGAACATAGGTAACTTTACTTCAGTGCCTCAGCCACCCTCTAAGGCAGTAAGTTGTAGATGAGTTGCTGATTTCCAACATGAGATGTGTAGTAGATATGCCAATGAAATACCAGTTCTGGAAAAAGAAATAAAGTACCTACCTCACAGAGTTATTGTTAAGCTAAAAATGAGATGACATCTGTAAAATGCTTTGCACTTTATACGACACTGTATAAATAATAATTGTTATAAAGTGAATTTGGGGTTGATAAAATTAGCTTTATGTTTACAAGATGGGGAGGGAAATATGGCTAGATGGTAGTTCATATGAAAAGGTCTGGTTTTTGGTGAACTTCAAATTCAGTTGACAATGTAATGTATCAGCAAAAAAGTGTATTGTAACGCCAGGATTTCTTAAGAGGGGGATAATGTTGAAAAATACTAAGAGATGGTTTCTTTGTTATATTCTGACCCAACAAGACCAATTCTGGAGTCTTGTACCATATTTTAGGAATAATGTTATTCAGTTGGAATTTCCAAAGAAGGGCAAATAGAATGGTAGGAAGAGCATGCCATATAATGTTTGGTTGAAGGAACTGGGAATTTTAAGTTTGTGTCATTCTGTCTTTGTTGATGTGCCTGTCACTTTTAGCATTTGTTCATATTCCTTTTTTTAAAAAAATTTGAATTTTTATAACCATAATAGTTAATTAAGTCTGTATAACCATAATAGTTAATTAAGGTGTCTCATAGATTTTTTTCATTCCTTACGAAAATTACTTATGATTGTCTCTCTTATTTTGATTGTTTAGATTTTTCTATCATCATTTCCTTATGACTACTTAAAATTTTAATATTCCTGCTTGTTAAAGTCACTATAGATCTCCCTCCCCGCTCCTGTCAAGTGGGTAAACATTTAGTAAGAGTTTACTATGTGTTAGGCACTGTACTGGGTGTTAGGGATAAAAACACAAACAAATAGAAAGACAGTCCCATTCCTCTTAGAATTTAACTTCTAATGGGGCAAGATAAAATACAAAAGGAAGCTAAAAAGCTAGAGACTGGGGAGCACAACATGATGACAAAGGCTGGAGAATCAGAAAGAGAGCCAGGAGATGAGTACAGCATGTCTGGCTTCTGCCCTTCCTGAAAATGGAAGTCCTGAGAACTACTTACCAATTAGAGAATGTGACTATAGGGATAGAGGGATATACAAGGATGAAGAAGGCTGCCAGAGAGGTGTAATGAACAGGGGTGAGAAGGCTTCAGGAGAGAAGGGGATGTACAGGTTGAAAACTGCAGGGAAAAGGTATGTTCTGGATGAGATGACTGTAGGTCATGGAAGAGGGATCTTCCATGGTGAGAAGATAGCTGAAGCTGGGTTAGGATTTCAAGATTGCTACCCTGGGTCCTTTCTCATAAATAAATATTCCAGGAAGAACTCACCATTGGGACAAGGGGGCTACAGAATGGAGGGATATTCCAGGGTCAGAAGACATCTGAAGCATGGTAGAGATATTTAGAGTCAGAAGCAGAGTTGGAAAGTGATTGCATACTGTAGAGATGATAGTGAATATGACCACTTGGGAAATTACCAGCTAAAGAGGATCATTGTACCCATAATGGGAAGAGGAGGTAAAAGAAAGGATAGAGAATGGGAAAGTAGAACTAAAGGCCTAAACGAATGGGTCATTATGCTCTGCATAAGATTCAGTGCAGCATAAGTTCTACTAAGCCTTCAAGGGCCCAGTTATGAACTGTATAGCTGTTGCTTGAGAACTAACCTAGCTGAGTTTGTATCCTCACCAGTTTAGATGCTAGATGATGAATTGTTTAGGTATTGATACTCTGGAAATAGAAGGATTGTATTATGGAAAAATGGAGAAACTGCCCATATCAATGAAATTGAAGATTTTTAAGTATTGGCTTATATCTAAATTGGCATGAAAAGATCAGTGATGGTGTTTTGGCATCTGCCAGAAGAAATGATACAGCTAAGAAATAATGAAGACTGAACTATGGTGGTGGTTATATGGATGGAAAGACATGACAGACAATGGCTGGGCAGTTAGTTGGATTTCAGGGGTAAGTTTGACATCTAAGGTTTGAATCTTGGTGAATGGGTAGATGGTAATATTGTGAGTCTTGTAAGGAGGGCAGATTTAGGGGGAAAGATAATTCCATTTTTGAAATATTGAGTTTGAGATGCTCTCATGATATCCAGTGCCATCTATCCAGCATGCATTTGCTGATATGGGGCTTCAGGTAAGAGATTCATGTTGGATTCTTAGGTTTAGGTGTTCTCTGTCTAGACATAATACTTGAATCCATGAGATGAACAAGGAAGATGTAGATAGAAAAAAGTGGAGTCAGTACAAGGTCCTGGGGAGAAACCCACACTCTTAGGGAAGAGATATATGCTGCTTCAGAAACTGACAGAAAGCTGTCAGAGAAGAAAGAGTGGAATCAGTGGAGAGTATTACCATAGAACCTAAGAAAGATTCCAGGAACTGGAGATGATGAATAGTATCAAAAATTTAGAAACTTTGAGTGGAATAAGAACTCAGAAGGTCATCAGATTTAGCAGTGAAAAAATTAGAATGAGAGTTTTAGTAGAAGAGTTGAGTTGTAATATAGAATGCAAAAAGTAAAGTGAGTAGGAAGTAAATTGTTGTTTCTTGAAGTTTTTTTTTTGAAAGGGAGGAAAGTTAGAAGTTGATAACTGGATGAGATGTCAAAGCCAAGAGAAGTTTTTCTTGTTGTTGTTGTTATTTTTGTTTAGTTTTGGTGTTAGGATGAGATAAACCTCAGCATATCTATAGGCAATGGGGAAAGAACTGATAGAGACTGAAGATAAGAGGTATTGATTTGAGTACAATACTGAAGTAGATGGGAGGGAACAGAAGGACACAAGCATCATAGCTAGAATTTTATTTCAGGTTTTCTGGATTCCAAGTACATTCTATCCACTGAAGATCATTGCCTAAATGAACCTCATTTCCTGCTTCTTTTTGAGATCTTGTGACATATCTGTGATATCCAGGATCACAGGAACATTAATATAAAAGAATCAGATTGTGCCACTATTTTTAATAAAATGCTGTAATGAGCTAAAAGGTTGTATTTTTATAGAATGTTTTTCCTGACTCATTATTAACTTTGTGTTTTATTCTACTGTTAGGAACCTAGTCACTGATTTTGATAGCCTTGGAACTTAGCAAGTCAGTTTCTTTACTTTACTCTCTTTTGTTTCTTCAGAACATGAATTGAGCTATGTTTTATTTCACCTGGAAGATTCTTTTCTATCTGCCTTCTTAATTGCCAGTAACTTTTCTTCTTTAAGAGCTAGAGTCATCTGTATTGTAACATGCTCAAAGAAGAACAACCCATTCCTTTGCCTTTGACTCAGTGTTCCCTTAAAAAAGAACAAGCCTTCTGCTTAGTGCTTCAGAGGCAGTATGATTGTACCAGTTAGACAAGACAAGTAGTCTGCAGAACTGACTACTTTACAGAAGCAGTAGCCCTGGCTACTGGCATAACTATGTTTCCTAGTGTTTTATAGCCAGAACAGAAGACCTCCCAGCGTTTTTGATTCAGTAAATATTGTTTATTAACATTCCACTGCTGGAAGACAGCATGCATCTTTGGCCAAAGTGGCCTTCATTGTCACTGATTGAACAGACTTCCCACTGGACTACCCCTTCTTTACCGGAAATAGCCCCCATTTGTTTGTAGTATTCATAGAAGTGGTCAGCACCATGGCTAGGGACAGCAACTCCTGCAGTTAGTACTAACCTTGTAGGAAAGCAGGGGAGTTCCTGAAGTTAGACTGTACTGTTCTGCCTTTATGTGGCTTTGACCAGAAATTTAAGGAGGAAAAAAGGTTTTACAAGTAAGGACATATTTTGGTTTTGCCCATCAAACTTGATAACTACAGATTTTGTTTATGTTGGCTGAATATGGATGGCCTAGAGAAAGTGTACAGTCCAGACAAACTTCTAACGCTTGGGAAGGATACCACTCTATTATTCCTGCTTCTGCATTGGTCTTGATATCTCTCCTGCTTGTGCTAACTGTCAAGGAGACAGCCAGAGCAGTTTGACTCTTGCTCTGCCTTTTACCAGTAGCCTTTATAGATTTATATGTCTGCCCTTGAGGAAGACCTTGCTTGAGACAGGCCTAACAAATAATGACTGTTGATTCTCAGGTTGATATTTTGGATCCTAAAGGAGTTCTGTGTACTCAGGCCTTTTTAAGGACGAATTGAGCATGTTTACTAGGTCAGAGGCATCATGATTGCTGAAGCTGTTCCTTCCAAGGGAGGTCTCAGATCCCTTAAAGGTCAGTGGATGAATGAGTCATGAGTCAGACTATAGGGTAGTCTTTTGCTCTATAATATTTTATATTTTTAAAAATATTTTTATCAGTGTCTTATATTAAGGAATGGATTGCATGCTTATCAAATTAACAGATGGCACAAAGCTAGGAGAGATGTAATAGGTTGTATAATTAAGTCTGAAAATTTCTTGACGATGTTGAACAATGGAACAGATTATATTCAATAGGATATCATTCTATCCTTGCTTCAAAAGAGTCAACTTAAAAGTGTGGGATGTAGGATGTATTGTTAAACAATTTTTAAAATGGTGGATAGGGTATGAATTTAATCCCCTTTTGAATATATAGTGCAACATAGCAGTCACAAAAGCTAATGTGCTCTTAAGCTGCATGTATTCCAAGTTTACAGTGTTTAGTATGTGAGAGGTAACAACCCTGGAGTACTCTGCCTTCGTTAGACTGCATTTAGAATATTAAGTTCAATTTGGATACCACATATAAGGAAACACATTAACACATTGGAAGAGCACTTATATCAGAGTGGTCAGAGTGGTAAAGGGACCAGTTATCATGCTAGAGGATAATAAAAAAATCTGGGTATATTTAGCTTGGAGAAGAGAAGAAGGAGTGAAGTAGGATCTACTAGATGTTTTTAGGTATTTGAATGGCTGTCAGGGAAATGTGATTCAATTTATTTGTCCCTTCCGAGAGCATTTGGGGAAAATTACAGTGATCATAGGTTTAGTCTTAACATAAGGAGTAAACCGCCCCCAAAACTACCTGACAAAGCAGTCCAAAAGAGGAATGCATTATTGTAGATGTTACTGGGTTCCCCTTTACTGGGGACCTTCAAAGTGTGGGACTGGATCAGTTGCTAGGGATATTATAGATGAGATTCTTGTTCAGCTACATCTTGGACTAGATGACTTCTGCAGTTCCTTCCAACATAGAGGTTCTGAGAAGCCATATATATATATAGGAGAATTCCTAGTTCTCCATTAAACCTGACCCATTACCAGTTACTCTAGGTCAGAATTCTGATTTAATTTAACCATAAAATAATTTTTGGGTTAAACTATGTTCATGGACCCCAATCATGATGGTCCAGTGGGAGGGAAGCTGACAATATAGAATGCTTTTGGAATGGAGCGAAGTTGGGTAAAAATGGGAGCAAAATGGAAGGGGTGAAGGGTACAATATGATAGAAGATGGTGATTAGTGTGTGCAAAACACAGGGAAGAGAATGAGAGAGATTTTGGGTAGGTGTTAAAAACACAGTGTAAATAAATACTTTGGTAATATATTTGTCAAAGATGGCCATGTGTTTGTGAGGAATAGGGCATGAGGGGAAGTGGTAGAGGTTATGTGTCGGACACGGTGTGGGAATGGACAGTGGAAGTGTATGCATGTGTCATATGCAAGGAGTAGGGGTAGAATCCAGTGTGTGTGTGTGTGTGTGTGTGTCTGTGTCTGTGTACATATGAACAGATATAGAAGATAGTTCAATATGTGTTTTGTGCTTCATGGTGTGAAGGAGAATGATATAAGCATGAAGAGAGATTTTGTTGAGGATTGGAAACATAGTATTGAAGGAAAATGATTGTGATGTATGTGACTGGGATGGGTGCAGTGACTCATGGTGGGGGGAGGGAAGAGAGAGGACAAGGGAACAAGCATTTATTAAATGCCATGGTGCAGTAGATAGAGTGCTAGTCCTGGAGTCAGGAAGACTCATCTTCCTGAGTTCAAATACTGAAAGTCACTTAACCCTGTTTGCCTCAGTTTCTTCATCTGCCAAATGAGCTATGGTAGGAAATGGCAAGCCACTCCAGTATCTTTACAAAGAAAACCCCAAATGGGGTCACAGAGCTGAACATGACTGAAAACAGTTGAACAACAACAACTGTGTGCTAGGCACTGTGGTATGAGCTTTGCAAATTTTATTCCATTTTATTCTCACAACAACCCTATGAGGTAGTTAGTGTTACTATTACAATTTAACAGTTTAGGAAATAGAGATTGACTGACTTGGCTAGGATCATACAACTAGCAAATGCCAGAGGCTGGATTTGAATGCAAGGTTTGCCTGACTTCAGACCTGATGTTCTACCTAATGTCCTACCTTGATGCCCATGCCAATACCAATGTAATGGAGGAAAAGAGGGAGTGCCTGGCTCCCCTCTGCCGCTAAATAAAACAAAATAAAAAACAAAACTTTTTCTTAGGTAAGGAAATGACATGGTACAATTTGTTACTGGGCTGACAACTTATTTCCACTTTGTAGTATTTTCTCCCAGATTCCATTCTGACAACTCACTTCAGAACTCTGCTACATTGTCCTTTTACATCTTTCCATCTTGCCCTTAGTATTTGGTGTCTTTCTAAACTTTTGGCATGACCTACTGTGGCCTGTGTTTGATCATTTTGTGGACAATACTCTGTTCTCCCAGGAGAAAACAGGCCATTTGTTTTTCTCTCCTCCACTTCTACCCCATCAATTCAGCAATGTCCTAACCCAAACAAATTCCTACTCCATAGCTCAGAAGATGACAGAACCATGCTGCTTTTGTTGCCTGGTAAGCGATCATGCTTACAAAGGCAATATATTCAAATGCTGTGGACACAAGGACTAGACCAGAATCCCACAGAACTGACTGTGCTTCCAAGATATTTTGTAAATTTTTAGGAAATGAGAAAGGGGCTGGGGAAGGGAATGAAGTAAGTTGTCCTACTTCTAGGAAGCACGGAGAACCCCTAATTTATTTGACCAAGCAACTAATGAAAGGAAGGGGATGAGAGTGACTCCAGAATGTCATTGTATTGGTGTTGGGGAGGGTGCCATTTAGGTAATAGCAGGCTGGGGCTGAGTAAGAACTCAGTGGTTATGCTGCTAGGCTGGAAAAAGAGGAGAAAGGGGGAGGAATCATGTAGTTTCCCAGTTTAATTTCTGTGTTTCTGGTCTAGGTTGTTTTCCATGAGAATTAGTTTAACTTTTTTTTCCTTCCTCTCCCTCTCCTCATCCCTTAGGATGGATGAGGGGAGGTAGAGACAAATAGAAGGCCTATATTGCCATTTTCTGTTTCCAAAGTAACCTCTTTGTCTATAATGTAGAGGATATTAAGGCATTCTAGTAGACCTTTACATTCTTCTTTGGTCTGAAATTGCCAGCCTCTAGGCTTTTCCAAGTTCAGCAGAAGCTAAAGTCAAAGCTAGAATATAACATTTCCTGCTGGATCCAAAGTCATAACTTGGGGCTGAATATCCCTGACCTGGTGATCAATTTTTTTGCAGTGGTTGGCCATGCCTTTTCTTGATAATTTAACCGTGGTGAAGATCCTATGATACTTTCTTAATAATATGGTTCACCTTAAATCCTACTTTTGTCATGTCAAAAGCAGTGGAGATTCCTACCTACACTTGCAGTTAAGTATTCAGTTAAAGAAAGTTTTGCAATTCAGGGGTACCATATCTGGCGCACTAACTCAGTGGTTATGGTGTGAAGCTGGAAAAAGAGTAGAAGAATGGGAGGGATCAGATAGCTTCCCAGTTTCATTATTCTTGCTGAAGTTTCTATATTGCTAAAGAAATATAAGTGCTATCAGAATATTAAAGGTAATTATTTTGAACATTAGTTAATCTGTAAAAATTATTTTAAAAATTTTCACATCTTCCCAGTTGTGGTACCCTGGAGAGTAAAGTCCTAATTCCCCATCCTAGTTACGGCTCTGTTATAGGTCATCGTACTAGCACCCTCATCTTACTTATCTCCACTAAGGGAGGCATTTTGATAGCCTGCCTTGTGGCCCTTTTGTACCTGATCCTCTAAATAGAGTTTTCAGAACACTTCAGTATTGACTTATCTAGGGGATCAAGTCTATGTGGGCCTGAGTGGGGAGACATTGTGAATTTCTCACCCTAATTCTCCCCTTCCCTCTTCCTTTTGTACGTAGTGGTTCAGCAGGCAATATCCTTGTCTTGGAGAAAATGGGGTCCACTCAACAGAGGGTAACAAGGCCCAGGACTCTGTTTTATTGAAACAGAGGTATTGGTTATAGGAGAAAAGGCAAGAGTCTACTTATTGGAAGTGGGATATAAGACTAAAGTGGAATCAGAAATTGAATTTGCTGTCTACATGAGTCTTTATAGATCCCCCTCTAAAGGGCTGGATTACTCCCAGAGCTTGAAATAATACAAAATTTTCAACTGGGAATTGTGGCCCCAGCTGTAGAGATTTGGGGAAGGAAGCCAAGAGAAAAGTTATTACAGTGAGTCTCGTTCTGGATCTCTTTTTCCTGTTGTTTTCTTCTGAGAATTTCTGGGCATTTCTTTTACTTTTGTTCTTTCTGTATTATGCCTGTTAGCCTGAAAAGTATCTGCTTGACTTTACAGTGTTATTTGGGCATTTTTCTTTTTTCCCATTAAACTTGAATTCAAAGTTCTCTTGGTCAAATTAATGTTTCTCTCTGCCATTTAAAAAAAACAAACTAGTATTTGTGAGATGTGCTCTTTACTTGTCAAGAACTTACCATTCTTTTATCCTAAGCTGAGGTCCAGCAGTTGAAATTTTGGTTCTTAGTACCATTGACAAACCTACTAGTCATTTACCCTCTTTTTTCTTTCAATGCTCATATCTTTCAAAGGAAGAAAACGTGGTTTCTGCAGTCTCTTCTAACTTATCCTCTGATCACTTATCACTAAGTACTTTAGTTTTCTACTTAGGACTTTAAAATCACTAGAAATGCATTTCCAGATTCTCCAAACACTGGCATTTCAATTTATGTTGTTAAACCTACATAATATTTATGTCAGTGACTTAGCTAGCTCTATTAAAATTCCATAATATTATGGCACTGTGGAATACTCAAAAGTATAACGTACAGAGCGATAGTCAAAAGAGCTGAGGGAACAGTATAGGGTCTGTTACAAATTGATTGTGTAATCTTGAAAAATTCACTTCACCCTTCTAACCATCAATATTCTCACTTCAAAGATACATGAATTAAGCTGGATAGTTTTCTCTGGTTATTTCCAGCTCTAACATTATATTAATTAATGTAATAAATCAGCATAGTTGAAGACATAGTTCTTGAGAATCCTCTATACATAAAATATTTTTAGAAATAAATTTGGAATTTTGGAAAACTGCTTTAACTATTTCAAGTTACTAATTTAATCTTCTTAAGGAATAATTTATTCAGGAGTACCTCTAAACCTACAAGAACTATGACACATTCTGAGCATGCCAAAATGAATTTCATAGGGGATTAGTTTATATCATGGAAGAATTTTTCTTGATTGAAGTGATAAAAGGTGAAAATCACCCATGGTACCAGAACTGAGTGATTTTGACTCCACATCAGTGTTTTTCAGTACAAAAAGAGGGCATGTAATAATTTGGCCCAACCACACCTCATTACTTTTTGAATTTTATGAGCAATTACTTAGTAGTATGAACTTGTGAAAAGACATGTGAAGGTGAAATTTCACCAATTAAACAAATTCACACTGGTATAGGAATAGTCATTAATTTCTTTCATTCAAAAATAATATTGTTGGACTAAGACAAAGACACAGATAGATAGCTCTGCTCAGGTCATCAGCTGATACTGAAGATATCTCCCCACTATGTGATAAATGGAACCTACTTTTAGAGAGTAAAATAAATATCCTTTTAAAAACATATACATACAATGATACTTGAGTCATTTGTCTATTTTGGGAAATGATATGTTGGAAATTAGTGCGTTTTCATACAACTAAAGCTTACCCTTCAAATAATAAAACTTTTTATTTCAGTAATTTCTGATGGAAATATTTAAAAAATATAAAGGGAGTGGGAAGGGGAAATAAACACCTACATCTAGCCTATTGTGTGTCAGATGCTATGCTAAGTACTATAATCCTCACAGCAACCCTCTGATATGGACGATATTGTTAGCCTCATTTTATGGTTGAAGAAACTGAGGCAGATAGGCTTAAGTGATTTGCAGAGGGTCACACAGCTGTTAAGTGTCTGAAGCTAGATTTGAACTTAGGTCTTTCTGACTCTAGACTGTCTGTCTACCATGCCACCTAGCTGCCTCCCTTACTTCCCTCTTTTACTCCCCCCCCATTTTAAAAAAAGATCATCCTAAGTGCTACTTAAACTTGTTCTTGATGATTCAAGGCCATCCTTCAGAACATTAGATTTCCAATGTGCTGTAAGGTAGTGGTGTCCACAAGGGGATCCTTGGGTATGGCATAGGGCTCTACAGGCTACCATAGGCTGTCGTGATTCAGTTTAGTTCCCTTTCCCTGCTTTTTTTTGGGGGGTCTCCTACATTGCTTTGTATTTCCAGCTCCTTGCAAAGTACACAGTAGATACTTGAGACATAATTAATAATAGTAATAGCTAATATTTATATAAAGGGCAGCTAGATGGTGCAGGAAACAGAATAGTGACCTGGAGTCAGGAAGACTCTATTTGCCTCAATTTCCTCATCTGTCAAATGAGCTGTAGAAGGAAATGGCATACCGCTCTAGTGTCTTTGACAAGAGAACCCTGATGTGGTCACAAAGAGCCAGACATAAGTGAAAAGACTGAACAGTAACATATACATACATACATATATATATATAATATATATATATATATATATATATATATATATATATATATAATATATACACACACACACACACACACACACACACACATACATATATGACATATGTACCAGGCATTGTGCTAAATGCTTTACCGTTATTATTTCTTTAGATCACTTATCTTGGGTGGTAGGTGCTGCTATTATCCCCATTTCACAGATAAAGAAACTGAGTTAAACAGGTTAAGTGACTTGCTTAAGCTTCCATGACTAGTACATTTCTGAGACTGGATTTGACTTAGAACCCTTTGCCTGCAGTCAGGAAGACCTATCTACTGTGCCACTTTCATACCATTGTGATTCCTGATGAATTGGGTTAGAGGGATGTTTAGATCCATTTAATGTCTCCTTGTAAGATGAAATGCAATTTCTTTCGTTGGCATTTAAAAATCAAACAAACAAAAAAACAAAACCCTTTCCCAGGCTGACTCCAGCCTTCCTTTCAGTACCTGTTAAACGTTATTTGTCATCCAGCACTACAGCACTATTCAGACAAATCAGTCTTCTTGATGTTCTGTAAATATATAGATTTCTGTCTCTGTGCTTTTCCCCAGGCAAACTCTATCCTCATTTCTGTTTCTTAGAATTCCTAACCTCTTTCACAGATCAGCTTGTGTCAGGTCTTATTTAAGACCTTTCCTGATTTTTTGCCACCCTGCTCCTAGCAGCAAGCGTCTCTGCCTGCCCTCACAGTTAATTTGTATCATTTGTATTTATTTATGTGTGATGTAAGTACCTGACAGGCATCTGCCACTTTGAAGGGTGAGTTCCCTAAAGAATACTTATTGCAGGTTCAAAGTACTGTGTGGGTTCCCATCCTTCAAACTAATGAGCCACCAATGGTATAATTGATACCCTTTAATAGTCACTCAGAGGACAGGATTAATTCAAAGTAAATGACATTTAATGAAGTAATGAATACTAAGAAAAGCTGCAACAATGCATTCCTCCTATAAGCTTAGGGTGCACTCTGTCAAAAATGTGCAGCCATCATGGAACACATGTAAGGAACACATGACCAGCCTATATGTGGGGTTGCATCTCTGCTGTCTTCTAGTGGTGTCTTGGTGGACCTTCTCATGACCCTGAACTTGTAGTCTCTGCTGGATGGGGCTGTTTAGTTCCCACTTTCTGCTTCGCTGAAACTCCTTAGGCTCTTTTGACTTGAAGCCTATGCTTTTTATTTTCACTAGCTATTTTAAAAATCTTTTCCTTGGCACCAGCAGAAAAATCTTTTTTTTCTCTTGATTCTTCTGTGACTTGACTATTGAGATCTCTTACTTTCTTAGTAAGAAATTTTCAGCCCCAGATTCCGAGTTCTTTGAACTAAGATCAGAACTAAGTCTCACCTAACTGATGCTTTTAGACTTATCTGTACTCCTCTTCCTGGTGAGGGCCTTGGTTCCTTGGAAGGAAAGAATGAAACAAATATTCATTGAACGCCTGTGATGTGCCAAATGCTTTAATTATGTCCTTCAATATATTATCTCATTTCCTCACAACAACCCTGGGATGTAGGTGCTGTTATCCCCACTTTACAATTGAGGAAATCGAGGCAGATAGAGTTGAAGTGTCTTGCCCAGGGTCACACAGCTAGTCACTATCTGAGGCTGGATTTGAACTCAGTTTTTCTTGATTTCCAGGCCCAGTTCTACTCACTGCACCCTCTAGCTGCTCAGTTATTTACTCTGTAAATTCACAATTTTGTGCATTGTTCCATTAGTCAGTAAACATTTATAAGTACTTTTTATGTGCCAAGAATTGGGGATACAGACAGAGTCTAAAGACAGTCCTTCAAGGAGCTCACAATCTAATGGGGTGAGAAAACAAACAAATATATACAAACAAGCTATATACAAGATAAATTAGAAACATTTAATAGAGGGAAGGCAGTAGAATTAAGAGGCTGGGAAAGGCCTAAAGGAAGTCAGGGAAGCCAAAAGGTGGAGATTAGGAGGGATAGTATTTCAGGCATAGCAGATGGCTAGAAAAAATGCTTAGAGCCAAGAGATGGAGAATCTTGTTGGGGAAGGCAAGGAGACCAGTGTCATTGGATGAAAGAGTATATAGCCTAAGAATACTGGAAAAATGAGTGTGGGGCTGGTTAAGAAGGGTTTGAGAGTGAAATACAGAAATTTATATTTAATCCTGATGGGGTGAGACATAGCCATTGGAGTTTATTGAGTATAGGGTAATGACATGGTCAGACTTACTTTTTAGGAAAATCACTTAAGTAGCTTAATGGAGGTTGGATTGGAGTGGGAAGAGAGTTTTGGTGTCTAGGCCAACCAGCTAAGCTATTGGCAGTAGTTCCAAGAATGAGATGATGAGGGTCCGTATCATGGTGGTGGCTGTATCAATGGAGACAAAGGGGGGTATATTTGAGAGATACTAGAAAGACACTTGGCAGTCCTTGGCAACAGATTAGATATGAGGCATGAGAGATAGTGAGAAATTCTGAATGACTCCTAGGTTGGGAGCCTGAGGGTCTAGGAGGATAGTGGTGTCCTCTACAATAATAGGGAAATGAGGAAGAGGAAGAGTTCAGAGGTAAGATAGTGAGTTCAGTTCTGGGCATGTTGAATTTCCAGTGTTTACAGGGCATAATAGTTTTAGATGTCTGAAAGACAATTGGAGCTGCATCACTGGAAGTCAGGAGAGTTTGGGCGGGATAGGTAAATTTGAGAATCATTTTAGAGACGGTTATTAAATCCCTCGTTGCTGATGAGATCACCCAGTGAAGTAGTATATCAGGAAAAGAGGAGAGGGCCCAGCACATCTGTGGGATGCCTGTAGTGTTACATTGCAATGTCATCTCCTGGAGAGTTAAGATGGTTTAATTATTTTTTATGTTCCTGGCACATCATTGTTGTTGCTCAGTTGTTTCAGTCATGTCTGACTCTTAGTGACCCCATTTGGGGTTTTCTTGGCAAAGACACTGGAGTGGTTTGCCATTTCCTTCTTCCTGGCACATAGTAAACACTTCATAAACAATTATTGTTTGACTCAAAGGTCAGGGATTTCACTCTGACATTCAGTCTACTTCCAAATTTTCATGTTTCACGGACTGAATATAAAGGAGGTAATGGTTATTTGCGGAACTACGAAGTTCTGTTGGTCTGGTATTCTTTACATTTTCAGATGCTAAGTCTCTCCTGTTTCTCACTGGAGAAAGGATGTTACCTGGGCACAAGACCTAACTTTGCCCAGTCATCTGCTCCGCAGTTGTAAATGAGTTGAAACACATATTTTGCTCCTCTGCCTTAAACATGGGGAGACAACCCAATTCCTCCCCACTCCAGAAAAATGCTTCACTTATTTCTTCCTTTACCTCCAAAGTGGAAGGAATTTTCTTCATCTTCCTCCCACCCTATCAAATGATCCACTAGGAAAACAACCCTTTCCAGAGTCCCTAGAAGGTCTCAAGGTTTCTACATGACTTTAAGATTGTAACTCACACTTAGGACATGTTTATTATTCTCATTCTAGAGCAGACAAATATAGTAAATGAAAAGTTGCTATTTAGTAGAGAAGTTAGTATCCCTAGAGGGGATAAACCTAGGCTAGCATGTAAAAGGGAATTTTGGGAGATATGGGAAACAAAGGATAGAATTTCAGAAGTACAAGGGTGATCTTAAAGGTCACCTTTTTGGATGCTTCCAGGTAATTTGTCGTTTTTCTAAAATATGGCACCCTGAATGGAGCATGGTGTTCTTGTATACCATTCTGGTCAGGCAGTCTTTGGAGTACGTACCTTTCTCTTTTTTGACTGTTTACTTTTCTTAACCCAGCCTGAGTTAGTATAAACTTTTTTGGTACCATGACAATACAATTGGCTCACACTGAGAATGTGATTTACTCAAGTACTAGTTTTCTTTTCACTCATAGGAACTGCTTTCTAGCCATGCACACTCCAACCTGCATTTATAAAATTGACCTTCTTAATTCATTGTATTATATTTATGTAAATTAATTGTAGAACTTTGTATTTATCTTTATTAAATATCATTTATATGTTGTATATACATATGTATGTATAGCATATATATCATATGTACGCATATTTTCCTAATCGATCCATTTTTCTGTTCTGTTAAGTGGATCTCTTTAGTTCTTACCTCCTGCTTTCTTGTTATTTCTTGCAACATTGTCATCTGCAGTTTTGGAAAAAAATACACCTTTCATTACTTCATCTAAGGACATCATTAGAGACTTTCCTCCAAGGTATTCTGGGACATGAGAGAATTAAAACAGGATTCTAAAGCAGTGATAAACTATAAAAATTTTAAATTGCTCTTCCATGTCAAACGTCATATATGGATGCAGTAACTATCAATTTAGTCCATCTAAGGTTAATAGATAATAATGTTAATGACTAATTTTTAGATCTGGCCATTCAGCTATTTTCAAATTGACCAAAAGTTTGCCAACCTCTGGTCCAATTCTTTTCATCAAATCTGTAAGAATATCACCAGAGACTTTGTCCAATGCTTTATGAAAATCCCACTACACTCTGATTACAACATTAATCTACTGGTGTAGTTATTCTGTTGGAAAAGAAAATGAGCTTATACATGAATGACTTTCTCTTGCTGAGAATGTTAATGTCTAATGATTAGATCTTTACTTCCTTTTTTTGAAGACTTAGAATCCATTCCTTTAATAATGTGTTAGAATTTTGCCAGGAATTAAAGTCAGTCTCATTGGGTTTTTGTTTGCAGACCAAAAATAAATAATAGAACCTTTTCCTATTGTCCAATACCCTACATGTCTTCTAAGATTTTGCAGAAATCATGAATAGCATCTCATGTTTGCCAATTCTTAAAATCATGTATTTTGAGCTGGAATTGACCTTAGATTTCATTTGGTGCCAAAATAATATAGTCTGTCTCAGGCTTATAATTTAAATTCAGTCACAATAGGTAGATTCCATCTTTTCACTTACTTTGGATTTCCATTCCTTGTTAGTCATGAATCCTTTCTTGTCCAGAATTTTTTTCCTTGGACAAAAACTTGGAACTAAGATAAAAGTTAAGTAGTCTGTCACGGTGAAGTGTTGCCATTATCTCATCCATCACACACCTTTGATCCTCCAAGTGATCCTAACATAACTTTTAAAAAAACAAAACCAAAAACATCTTTTGTTGTCCTCAGCATCCTTAGCATTCCTTGCCATTCTTAGCTTTGTGTTGAGGCTTTGAAATCCTGACACTATTCATACCGCCTCATGCTCTTTTGTATGCCCTCCTGTTACTTGACCATTTTTCCACCTTTTACGTATACATCTTTAAATATTCTGAGCCGTTCAATGAATTTTTTGTGCTACTGGTATCTTTAGGCAGGCCTTCCTTTTTCTCCCCTATTGAATAATTTCTACATGTGTCTTAAGACTCTTCTCATTTCTCTTGGCCCAACTCACAGTGCAAAGTATTAGTTGTATTCCAGTGATCCTTCCTCTAAACCCTTCAGAAACAACACATCCAGTATTCATGGTACACATTTTATTATTCCTGGTTTTCCTCTATATCTTGAACTCTATAATGAAGCAGCCGGTGAGGTTCCTATTTCTATTTCAGTAGCCAGTTCCTTCTTAGTCAAAACCAGGCTGGAATAACAACTTCCCTTGTCACTCTGCTCACCAGAAGTCAATTGCTCCACTTTTGATAGAGCTCAAGCAGATACCAGATACCTGAACTTTCCTGTCACTACAATATTATATTTCTATGTCAGATTTTTTTAAAATGACATTTAATTGATCCTTTTGTCCAGATTTTCCATCCTATACCCTATGACAACACTGCTTCTACTTTCTCCTTCCATTAATCCTCAACCAAAAGCTTTTCACCTTGATTCCCTTCTTAGATTTTCAGATTTCCTCACATAAGTGTAGCTCCTTAGGGTAAAATGTAACATACCTTGACTATATGTTTCTGTTTAGAATATTCCACTGGGATGTAATTTTGATGGGAGCAAGTTTCATTTTTGAGTTTGTATCCCTAGGTCTTACTTAGCACATAAAATTTTGACACTTGATACGCGCTTGTTGATTGAGTGACTGATCTCTAATAAGTTGGCTTAGATCTAGATCACAGAGAAACTTTAATTCAATACTAAGAAATTTAGACTTTACACTGTAGTCTCTGGAGAGCCGTTGATAGTTATTGAGTAGAGGAATGATATGATCTCTCTTTGTTAGTCAATTGAAAAGGTAAGTCAAGAGAGCTGAAGATATCCGAAGGAAGCGGACATGATCTAAGAGCACTTACATTGTTTCTATCTTTACAGCTAATCATTTTGGCATAGAGTAGTTTACTTGTTTATGTGGACTTGGACCATTATATTTTTGCTAATATAGAGTGATACAGGGCAGGAAGACAGAGGGATAGATCATGTGGAACTCTTATTACAACATTATAGTATGGCCTTAATAGTTATGGGTATCTGGGGATCTATACCAATTCTCATGTGTATATAAGGGTATGTTGCTGGTGTGCTTATTCTTGGGAAAATCTAGTCAATAGAGTGAATGTTATCTGTATATTCCTTCCATTTCCTGCATTGTGTGCTTTTTGGCCTGGGTAGTTCACAAACTGCTCCAGAGTTCAGGCCTAACTACAACTATCTGTGAAAATTTTAATTACCTTGTTAAACCCTTTCTGAGATGACTCTTTTTTTTCCAATTAATTTATTTATTTTCAGTTTTCTACAATTACTTCCACATATCTTAGATTTTCCCCCCTCCCTCCCTGAGACAGTGTTCAATCTTATGTAGGTTCTACACATACGTTCTTCTTAATTCTACACATACATTTTTACCTTAGTCATGTTGCATAGAAGAATTAAAATGAATAGGGGAAACCATGAAAACAAAAGAAAACAACATAAGAGAAAATAGTCTGCTTCATTCTGCGATCCAGTTCCATAATTTCTCTGGATGTGGAAGGCATTTTGCCTCGAGTCTATTAGGAATTTTTTAGGTCTTTGTATTGCTGTGAAGGGCTAAGTCTATCAGAAAAATTCCTCACACACTGTTGTTGTTGCTGTGAACAAAGTTCTCCTGTTTCTGTTCCTTTCACTCAGCATCAGTTCATATAAGTCCTTCCAGGCCCCTCTGAAGTCTTCCTGTTCATCATTTATTATAGCACAATAGTATTCCATTACATTTGTATATTACAACTTGTTCAGCCATGCCCAATTGATGGGCATCCCCTCGATTTCTAGTTCTTGGCCACCACAAAGAGAGCTTGTACATGTGGGACCTTTTCCCATTTTTATGATACAGAAATATCAGAGCTTGTTTGTAGGCATCAAGGATAGTGCCAATAGATAATTAAGGAAAAGGGAAAAGGAAATAAACATTTATATAATACCTACTATATTACAGGTATTTTACTAAGAGCTTTATAAATTTCCTATTTGATCTAACAATAAATAGCACTGTAAAATAGGTGCTGTTATAATTCCCATATTCCCATTTTATGGTTGAATAAACTGAGACAAATAGAGGGAGGTGACTTGTGCACTAATAGCTGGTGTCTGAGACCAGGTTTGAAATCAAGGCTTCCTGACTCCCCTTGCCCAATACTCTATCCATTGCCATCTAGCTACTTAAGGATGAAAGGGATTCAGTCTGCCAAAGCAGATGATAGGGGAATGGTTATCAATATAAACAGATGGGGTGGTCTTGAAAAAGAGAAAGACTATCTCTTCATCTGGGACTGGAGTAAAAAAGGAATGATGTCGAGAGGTTTTGTGATTCAGAGTAAGGTGAATAAGGGAGCTCAGTGAATGTGTTGCCTTCTCAAGTGGATTATGAGTTGATTTCTGCTGGAAGTGGGAAGTAGAGAAGTTTTGGAACACCTGCTATGAGGAGTGGAATGGAGAATCAATTTGGGAAGAGAAGCAAGGAATGGAAGATGCCCTTGCTGCAGTGAGGGACCAGTTGAGATTATCAGCACGAACCATCCACGTAATTATACTCTTGTTTATCCCATATTTCTTCATCTATTACTCCAAAATAGTATGAGGGATTTAGTAAATGCTTTGTTCCTAATATCTAGGTACACAGTCTTTATAGCATCCCTCTAGCTCATCAGGGATGGTGCTTAATGACTTTTATCGAGGTTGGGATAGCAAATTGGAGAAGTGGGAGGTTTTCAAAGTACACGAGGGTCCTTCTTGACAGGAGCTAAGCTGTAAAATAAAATTATGCAATATTTACAGTGTATGCACATACACAGTAAACATACAGTTGTATGTACATACTTACAAGTCTACATACAGTTACTGTGTGATCGTGCCCTGGAAAACTCCCTTATCCTCGTCTTAGAGACCAAGATGAAAACTCTACACTGATTACTTTTTCTCTTTAATCTGCACCAAGCCAGCATATAAAGGAAGTAGTATTTATGGGGAAAAATTAAAAGGTTCTTTTATAAATTGCTCCAGCACTCCACAGTAATAGGAATGTAATAAATATTTATAAATAACTACAAGTTGAAAGGAATGGCACTTTGCAAATGTGGGTGCAGTCAGTGTTTTCTAAGCCCAGCAAATTTTTTCTCTTTGTCTTGTGGATAAGTGCCTTGATCACTCATGTTGAAACCAGACTTCTGAAGAAACAGAATACCAATATTGGAATCCTTATCTTTTTTCCTTACTAATTTTCATAAATCATGAAATCAGAAATGATTTAATAAGATTATTTAGTTTAATATCCTCATTTTACATGCAGCATCCCCTCTGGGCCACTGTCCTGACTCTGTTCACAGGTTTGCAGGTTGAGTTATCAGCTGGTATTCTGTATTCTAATTCTAAAGTACTTTGTGGGTTTGTTCTCCTAAAAATATAGTTTATGGAGTCACAGCAGTAAGCTTAACTTTAGTAGTCAGCCATTTGATAAAATTTATTTGAAATGTCATAGTAAGAATAATTGTTATAAAATATCATCCTTTATCCCATAGACCTGCATGTGGTATCCATGGGAAGAGAGGGCAGAACTTTAGGTTATGCTGCTTGGGGGGCACACATGTTTAGAACATATGTGGCTAAAGCGTCTCATGCCTCTGGTGCATTACAGCCCAGATGTTTTCTTATGTCCTCATGATACTTCCCCTGGCAGTGTCTCTGTTAGGAGTATAGAACTGTTGGATTTTAGCATGGCTGGTCCCAGTAGCAGGCAGTTATTCATTTGTCCTTCCCTCAGCAATTAGACAGCAGAAAGAAAATATAGTAACTAATTATTTTCTCATTGACTGTGCTGGAAAAAAAAATGTGCCTCATTATTCACTTTGAATCTATGACCTTTCTTTCAATAAGCAGTAGTATATGTCATCTTTGTTCCAAGGAATCATGATTCATTTTATAGATTGGTCCTAAAGCTTTTCAAAGTAGTTTTACTTTATAAAGTTGTTTTTATTTTATAAATTATTCTTCTATTTTTGTCCACTTCACTCTGTATCAATTCATACAAGTCTTCCCAATTTTCTCTGAAACTGTTCATGTCTCACTTAAATAATTCAAGGCTCCTTAACTGTTTCCCTGTCTTAAGACTATCTCCACTTAAGTCTGTTCTCTGCGTGGCTGCAAAAATGATTTTCCTTGAATGTAGATTTGACAATTTCATTTCCCTACTCAATAAACTCCGTGGTTCCTTATTGCCTCTAGAATTATCTAAAAAATTTCTCTGTTGTTTAAAACCTTTTATACCTTTACTCCAGCCTATCTTTCCTGTTTCCTACATTTTGCCTCTTCTACACTCTGCAGTCCAGCCAATATGGCCTCTGTTCCTCACACAAGGCACTCCATATATTTTCTCTGTGTTTGGAATGCCCTCCCAACTCACTTCTCAACCCTACTTTATAGAATTCTTCTCTTCCTTCTAGATACAATTCAAGCACTTACTCCAGGCCTTTTCTGATTACACTATAATATCAAGCGTCCTTCTCTTTGTACTTAATGTGTAGTTTTTTTCTTTAAAAGTATTCTTTACATACACATATATATATATATCTTTGTTATCTAACCTTTTGGTATACAAGTTGCTAGTGAGTATGAATTATTTCTTTGATTGTGTTTATATCTCCAGTATCTATCACAGTGGTTGGCGTATAAAATACTTATTGATTGATTGTAAGATGTCTCAGTCTGACTACCAGATTTTCTAGAAAAGATTTAAGTGTTTTGCACAGACATAGGAGATATTTTTGAAGGAGAGAGTCTAGGAATTTTTGTGCCTAGTGAGTGGAAATATAGAAGTCATTAACACCTTTAAGTCTGGATCTAATACTGCAGTGGTATTCAAAGGTTTCTTATTACACACCCTTATCAGTAAAAATGTTTGAGCATGAAATCAAATATATGTGTATTATCTAGAAATCATATAACTAGTTATATTAAATACCATGTATCTAATTAAACACAAAAATTTACAGATGATAGAAATGAAAAATGATATTTAAAATCTATTTTATTTCTAAATTTCTCCTGTGTCACTCCCTCCCATCCCAGAGAGCCATCCTATATGATTTATAATTTTTTTAAACCGAAAGAGAAAGAAGGATGACAATAAGTCAACCTAAATAATGCATCAAAAACTTCTGAAAATATATACAGTGTTCCAAATTTGTGAACCTCCCACCTCTGCAAAGGAATGTAGGGAAATGACTTCTTACATCTCTTCTTTGGAGTCAGACTTGTTCTTTACAGTTTTTAGACATTAACTTCTTTATTGTTTCGTGGTGGTCGTCGTTCATTCCATTTAAATTGTTGTCATTCTTGTGTGTGTTGTTTTCGTTGCTCTATTTACTGCACGCTGAATCAATTCATTTAAGCTTTCCATGCTTGTCTGTATTCATCACATTCTTCATTTCTTGAAATGCAGTAATATTCTATTACATTCATATGTCACAAGTTTTTCTTTTAGCCATTCCCAATTGGATGGACATATACTTTCTTTCTTGTTCTTAGTTATTGCGAACAATATTGCTGTAAATATTTTGACATTTATGGGGACTTTTTTTATCAGTAAACTATTTGGGGTTTGTGATTACTAGTAGAATCTCTGGGGCAAAGGGTATGGACATTTTACTTGCAGAATTCCAAATTATTTTCCAGAATGTTTATATGAGTTCGTAGCTACACCAACAGTACAGTAGCATGTCTGTTTTCTTACAACTCCTCCAACATTGACTATTTCTGTCGTTTGTCATTTTGGCCAATTTGTTGGATGAGAAGGAAACCTTAGTGGAAACATTTTCACATACATCTTCATATTCTATTCTCCTCCTCGTTATTGCTAATTCCACATGATCTGTCGGTTTGGTCCTTATGCTTCAGTACTTTGAGGTCCTATTATGTCATCCATCTGTGTATTCCATGAACCAACTAAAATCACAGCCTCTATATCAATGAGCGGTTGTTATGAGTTCCTGTGATAAGCAAAACTCATCATCCTGTGGTCAACTTGATGAGCGTTTTTTGAGTTTAGCCAGGTTGGTCCAATACCAAATATGCCATCTATTTTATCATTCATCCTTAAAGCCTCTTTAACTTAATAGAATATGCCAGGGCTTGTGCTCCACTGGTATAGCTTTGGAGAATACATGATCACCTTCCTACCATAGTGAATCATGGGAGTATGGATTTAATTTTGGAAAATCTTTCCATTTTTTATTTTGGTTACAGGATATATTACTTTTATTTGAACATGGAAGGGTGATTGACCCTCTTCTTAGAATGAATCTCTCCCCTCCCCATACATCTGTATACATATGGGCCCTTGTGCCCATTTTTGCATATACACAGTAGAGGTTCTTATGCTGCTTCAGTCCTCCCTTCTCATTGCCATTTAGGGAAGGATTAGACAAAGTGAGAAAAGGGATATGTCATTGGCAAAAGAGGCACTAATTTCTTTCTTTGAGGTTTGAAGTTAAGGAGAGGGCAAAATTAGAGGCAGCTAGGTGATGCAATGTGTAGAGTAGGACTTGAAGGCATGAAGTTCTTAATTTGGGTCCTCCTTCAGACACTACTGTGTGAGCCTGGGCAAGTCCTTTTAGCTCAGTTTTTTCGTCTTTAAGTGAAAACAATAGTAGCATCTTCTTGACAGAGTTGTGATAAAATGAGATGATACTTCTGCAAACCTTTTGCAAACCTTAAAGAACTATATAAATGTTTCTCTTCCCTTTCCTTCTCCTCCTCCTCCATCATCATCATCATCATCTCCCCTCTTTTTCTCCTTCTCTTCCTCCTCCTCTTCGTCTTCCTAAGTCTTTTCTTCTGGTCCTCAAGCAAAACAAAAACCATCAGCCTTGAGGTGACTTGGCCTAGGGGGTACAGCACTAACCTTAGAGCCAGAAAGCCCAGAGTGCAAGTCCTGTCTCAGATAGAATTATTGATCCTAGGCAAGTTCTTAACCCCTTTCAGTCTCAGCTTGCTCACGTATAAAGTGGAAATAACAGATCATAGGGTTGTTAGGAGGTTTAGATGAGATGGTACAAGTAAACACACTGCTTTATAAGCCTTAAAGGTTAGCTGCTATAACAATAGCAGTAAGAATAACTATTATTTCTAAGATTTAAGGAAATTGGATTGGTCTGACACAATGTCTTTATTAAGAATGCATCCTGACTGGTTGTTAGAAAAGGGCTTTTCCTTTCTAAATGTTCATGAACTGTTCTGTTATTGTGTTCCAGACTATGGCTAGGAATAAAAGTCAAATTCATTAGTCTGTAGTGTGAAGAATCCACCTCTACCCACTTTGGAAATCTTGGACATTTATCTATTTCCTGTTCTCAATCTCCATGATTTTTTTCTGACATCATGAATAAGGATGCTCAACAGATACCCAGGCACGTTCTGTAATAACCTGGGGAATAGTTCATTTGGGTCTCCTGATTCGCACTTGTGGATAGCAGCTAGGTGCCCTCTTGTTATCTTAACTCCCACTTCCCCCAAAAAGTCTATAAGCAAAATAGGAATCGAATGATTCTGCTTCCTCTTTGTCATCTTAAATCTCTTTCACTCCAAACAGAAATTTTACCCCTTCTTGGATCTTCCTTTGGACTACAACATAGCTAACAAAGTATTTTTCTTGTCCTTAGCATTCACTGCTTTCCTTAGCTCTACCTCTAGCATTCTTGACATTTTTGTAGGTCAGTGTGCCATCTTTTGGTATTGATCTTCATGTTGTTATCCTTTCCTCTATTTTTGTGTCTTGGTTCAGGAATTTTCTTTATCCATTGTATCTAATATATCTTCATGATCCCATCAGGATTTGTTGTTGTTCAGTCATTTCAGTTTTTGTCTGACTTAGTGATCCCAGTTAGTGTTTTCTTGGCAAAGATACTGGAGTGGTTTGTCATTTCTTTCTCCAACTCATTTACAAATGAGGGAACTGAGGCAAACAGGGTTAAGTGACTTGCCTAGGGTCATGCAGCTAGTAAGTGTCTGAGACAGAATTTGAACTCAGGAAGATGAGTCTAGTTGCCCCTGTTAGGGTTACTGTCTATGAGCTTCTATCTTAGGTTATTGCAGTCCCCTGGCTTGTCTTGTTGCCTTCAGTATCCCTTCTTTCCTATGCTAGTAAAAACATGCAGGTTTAATCTTTATAGCCCTACCCCAGTCTGCCTTTCCAGATTTAACCTCCAAGTGCTTCCTTCCCTATATGAATGTTCTACTCTAGCCAAACTAGTTTTCTCTTGCTTTTCTTGCCTTCCAGTAAAAACATATGTAAGTTCTCCACCCTTACTCTCATTCCCATATACATATCTAAATCGTCCTCAGCTTTCAAGACCCAACCCTGAACCCACACATTCCTTGAAACCTCCCCTGATTTCACCATACAGATGGCATTTTTCCTTCGTCTTACCTTCCATGTCACTTTGTGACACATTTTTTGTACCACTAATATCTTGCCTAACTGTATTTTGCCTTGTCTTTTAGTCATTTGTGTATATGCCCTCTCCCTCCTAAATTATATTCTTGTGGAGGACAGGAGCCATTTTATACTCTTGTTAACTCTATAGTGAACCTACTTTAGTTGTGTTCGTCCTTTGTTGCTGAAGACCATGCTATCAGAGAAATAATGACATGACTTGCACTTGACTTTGTTTTGAGTGAGGGAGGGCTGTGCAGGTCACCAGCCTCACTTCACCTCCAGAGCCATCTGAATCCAGTGATCAGGTATTCATCAGGATGACTGGAGATGACCCAGGATGAGGCAATTGGGGATAAGTGACTTGCCCAAGGTCACACAACTAGTGAGTCTCAAGTGTCTGAGGTGAAATTTGAACTCAGTGCTTTATCCATCGCACCACCTAGCTGCTCCACCTACTTTTAGTTAGGGACCTGGCGTATAGTAGTTGCTTGGTAAATTCAGTGACATCTCTATTGTTGGTGTCATTTGGATATAAAACTGGTCATCAATTTGTATTGAGTATAAAGCAGTAAAATTACTTGGTTACTACACTGAAGTTGAGGGGCAATTGCTGTGGGGCCAGCAAGCCACAACCATAAGGATGGGTGAGAATTAGATAGTAGAGACTATACCTTTCTTCATGCTTAAAGGCTGCCTAAAGGCAAAAGATGCAAACTAGCTGGTATTTTCTGCTGGCTCATTACATTACTAATTATAGAAATAGTTTTACACAAAGAAAGGGAGAAAAAAGAGACTAGTGATATTTCATAGTGGAATATCTCAATGGCGGGGGTCTGTTGTTACTGAATGACTTTCCTTGTGTGCTTACGTCAGAGGTTATAGGACCTTTCAGTATTGAATTCTGCTGTGTGAGGTGAGTGTGTGTATGTGTGCATGCATTTTAAGCTTCATGATTTGAGAGGATTTGACAACCTAGGGAGAAGGAGAGGCTTGGCTCCCAATGCTGCACACTAGGAAAGTGTGGATAGGGCTAGGTCCTAGAATAAGGGCCATTCTGAAGAAATAGGAGTGGCCCAGCTGGAAGGGCTTTGATATGTTAGGATGCTTGGCCATCACGAGAAAGGAAGTCATTTCTGTGATTCCTTTTAGGTGTTTCTAAGTGCAAACTGATGCCCAAATAGTTATTGAAAAATATTTTAATTAGTAGTTGTGTACTCATCTTGTGAACTCCTTCTCACCCCTTTTATATTGTTCTGTATTCTATCTCTGTATGTCTTCTAGAGTATTTTAAAATTCTTTTCATATGATAATATTTATTGACTAGTTGATGTTTGAAAATGCTATTTTGATCATGTTACTTTACTCCCAAGAACCTACCCAGCTTCCCAGTCTCTAGCACACCAAGTCCTTTGCATGGTTTTCAGGGTCTTATTTTAATGAGGAGAAATCATTTCCATTGGCTGCAGGTTATATAGTTTCTACTCTAGTCTTCTCCCTCTTCTCTGCACTCAGTATTTTTTCTTATAGGAATAAGTCATCAGCAAACATTTTAATATGCATAGAACAAAAAGAAGAGTGCATATCACTTGTTACTTCCTCTCTCTTTTTTAAAAAGAATCTGTTGCACTTAACGCGATGATAAACATTGCCCTGCTTGTGTCCTTTTTTTAAAGTGCTTTTTATTTTCTTTTGCTTACACTTGTTTGTCATGCCTATTTACATTTCTTGGGACTTTCTAATGTTGTTTTCCACATTAACAATGTCTTTCCTTCTTCACTTTACCTATCCAACTTCTCACCAGCTTTCAGGACCTTTGGGCGCATTTGAAAAAACAAACAACATTCATTAAAAATGTATTCATCCAATTCAATCAAGCAAACATTTATTAAGTCCCTCGTTGTGTGAGGTCCTCAGCTAGCTGTATTGTAATATGTTCCTATATTTTGGAAGTGCTCTTTAAGCCATCCTATTCCTCCTTACGAAATTACATTGGCACTCGGTAACTGGAAAGCCCACATGGGCATGCTTTTTTCCAGTAACTCATCAGTTCATTGGTACCTTTAAGAATGTTTTCTCCTTTCAAAAAGCCAAACAAAGCAAACACCTGGTTGCCTTCAGAGAACTTAGTTATAGTTCTTCATTAAAAATTTAATTCATGTTGACTCAGTAAAATCAAATATGTTGTAGGTTTCAGTGGACGGAGGGAGGGGGCAATCCTTTGAAGACCATTATTCTTTTACTGTTTCCTTTGTCTTACGCAAAACTACCACGTTCGTATACATCAGTCTAGCCCCCGCCTTAGGACTTCATGTTTAAATTTTGTAAAAGTTGGTAGGTTAACCATGTCTGTTTTCTAGAAGAGGAACGCAATCAAAGAATTATGCAAAGTCAGGAAGTGCTGAGGCCTTCCAGGTGGGAAAATAGAAAGGGTTCTAAGTTAACCTCTCTGTAGACTGGACCTGTTTCTGTGGGAGTATACCTTTTTTGTAACTTTACCTTCTTTAATAGATGAACCTGAGTTTCAATTACAGAGATGAAAATTCACTCATTAGACTGTTTTTAGTCTCAGACTTCTTAGAAGATGTTCTTATTACTTCTTCTGAAGTCAGTTTGTTGATATAGAGTCCTCTCAAAGGAACTTGCTGTCTATAAGGAGAAAAAAGTGTCATTTCCTTTTTTATAAGGAGCAGCTAGGCAGATACCATTAACATGGAATGGAAAACTCCACACATTCTTTGACTTTTTAATATAAAAACACTTTAAAAGCACCTACTATGTGTGAAACATTGTGTTAGGTGCTGTGTGAAAGACTAAAATTTGAAACCACCTTCACCATGAAACCTTAGCTGACCTCTCAATGTAAAAATACCGTCATCATCCCAGCTTGGCCTCAAGCTTCTCCCCAGTCCCCCGTCATTACATTTATTTCATTCTGCCTTGTATCACAGTTATTTTTTCTCTTGTTCTTCCCTTAAGAAGAGAATAGAGTTAATGTTTCCATATAACCTACCATGCTGCTTTGAACTTAAACAATACAGTTTTGCTGAATGGAATTGCTGAGATATATGACAAGGTTCCTGATCTTCTGAGTCTTTTAGTCTACTTGAGAGATATGGCATATTTCAAAATAAAATTACTGCAATGACGAATGTATCATTATCATAATCTTCTTCCTCCTCATCCTCATCCTTCTACTTCCTCCCACCATTTCTTGTTTCTGAACTGCTTTTGACTGAAGCTGTTCTAAAAAAAAAAAACCAAGTTGGGAAATCTAAAATTTCCAGGTTTAGGATTTTTCAGCGAAAATCAAACATTTACAGAATAGGTCCTGCATCTTGGAAACATGAATGTTAAATACAGAAGAAACCCATTTTTAAATCCGAGAACAAAATACTCACTGATACATAATCTTTTCAGTAAGTCTCATATATGTGTGTATACACACCCATACCCACATATACTTTATGAGAGAATCTTAAAATCTGATTTTTTCCTTTACTTTTTTTTCTAATTTGTTAATTTGTCTAATTTTCTGATTTGTTAATTGACCTAAATAATCAGCACTATTGCTATTTTAGCTCATAGAGCACTGGATCTGCCATCAGAAAGACCTAAGTTAAAATTTGTCATAGTAGTGTGTGACCTTGGACAAGTCACTTAAGTTTTGTTTGCCTCAGTTTCCTTAGCTATAAAATGTGTATCATTAATGGTACCCACATCCCAGGGTTGTTATGAGGATCAAGTGAGATAATATTTGTAAAATGTTTAGTACAATTTCCTGGCACATAGTAGGTGCTATGTAAATGCTGCTACTGGTGCTGCTTCTTACCATTACCACCGCCTCATGGAGGAAGGGAACGTTGGAACTTGAGTTCTTTGTATATCTGTATCATTAAAACAGAAAAGCTTCCTGAAAGAAGGGCCATTTCATCATTGAGCTCTGACTCTGACTTTTAGCCTCATTCCCACTTTTTTCCCGTCGGAATCTTTCTGACTCATCATAATGCTTTCCAAGTTGTATTCCCATTAATGGAGGTGAGGGGACCAAGAAAATTTAGTGTGATTTGGAAATACTCTTGTTGGGGATGTTTTTGTTGTATACAAGAGTGAACTGTCTGGGTTATTATGTCTCCTTCATTCTAACAGTTGCCATATCTCCCATCTTTCCATCTGCCTTAGGGATAAACTCTCTTTCTTTGACCTCTACTACTTTTTAGATTATAAGTCACCTATTTCTATGCCAGATACATTTGTTGAAATCTATAACTTTCAGGAATCAAAGAAGGCTTTGGGGTGATTTTGAACTATATTCAATGTTTCTCAATTAGACTTCAAGGTTAACTTATAGGTTGAAGTTTTTAGAGGATGGAAGATGTAGCTAAAGCAGTAGATGTCTTTTCCTCAAGACAAATGAACTTCAAAGAAATAGTTTCCAAAATTCATCCATGCAGTAATTTGAATTTGATTATGTGCAACATAATCAATGAATTTATTGAATTTTTAATAACTTTCACTCCAAATAAATTTCTCTTCAATTACTAAGTCAAAGTAAAGCTTTAAAATCTCTTTGGAAATATTTTTAAAAGTGAACTTGAGCATCACCATTGTTTTTCACAACCCTTTCCAATGTTCTCTTTTTAAAAAACATATCAAAATGATCTATGGTTTGAATATTCCACCAAGCTCTCCATTTTGTCTCCTAGATTGATTGTACTTACTGATTTGTAATGCATCCATAGATTTTCAGGTTATGACATCATTAGCCTTCTGAAGCTAAGCAGAAGTGATCAGCTCCTCTGCTGGGAAATACAGCTGATGTGAGAAACATTTGGGGGTTGATTCAGTAGGTTGTATTCTTCTTTTAGGAGATATTGAACTCATGCCGCAGTATGACTCATGCTATTCATGTTAAGAGAATTGTGACATAGGAAGAATTCTTCTGCGTTTATCTAAAAAATCCTTCTGCTCTTACTTTATTAGTTTGACAAAGAAATGTTGTCTAATTTATCTTAACCCTCTTTCTCCCTTTGGATCTCCCTATCTGCAACCCTGTTCTCTGTTTACTCCAGCTTATATTGAGTCTGATGTATGTCACTTCCTGTCATAGCAAGCAGTTTAGCACTTTATTGTTAAAAGTTAACTTTTTTTGGTTAGTAAGTATTACTGTTGTTTAACTTCTGAGATATATAATATTGTTTTTTTAAAAAAAAATTCTATTTTGTTTTGAAAGGGGCTGATAACATTAGGAAATACTGGAGTCGCTACTACCAAGGATCTCAAGGGGTAATATTTGTATTAGACAGTGCCTCTTCGGAAGAGGAACTAGAAACTTCTAGGAAAGAACTGCATTCAGCCCTTCAGCACCCACAGTTATGTACTTTGCCGTTTTTAATATTGGCCAATCATCAAGACAAGCCAGCTGCTCGATCCGTACAAGAGGTATGTCTTTGCTATGAGGGCACTTCTGGGTGTATTTGTTTTCTTTATGTTTGCCTCAGCAAACTGGAATATTGAAAGATGTATATGATTAAGCATATATTTAAACATGATATTTATGCCCTTAATCTTGTTAGCAGAAACCTGTGATGCTCTGATGTGTGTTTATTCCTACAAACATCTGTTTCAGGGAGCAAAGAATTATCTACACGCTTGTTGAGACCAAGAGTGTCAAGCCACTTTTGTGAATTTTTTGTTTTCTCCTTTGAAGGTGTATAGAAGTATTTGTCTAAAAGTATTATTTTTATATCCAAGCTTTTTATAGTACATGTTTACAGCTGTTTGAGATATGCATAAAATCTATCATGATGCTACCTCATCTCTTATCTAATACCATGCTCCTTTCCTTCTTCAATACTCATTATTGAAATTGGAGGAAACATTCCTTTCCAGGCTAAAATATGAATTTTTTTTTTCTTGGCTTGACAATTCCTGACCAGCCAATGAATCTAGAAATGGTGTGTCATCTTCCTCCTTTTGTTTTTCTTAAATTAATATATCTATTCTGTCCAAATTTTGGTGTTTCATTCAATATATTTTTGATTTATGTCTTGAAATAGTATGACTTTAGCTATGGTAAGAATCTACTGAAATCGCAATGTCTGTTGTGTTCTAGTGCCCCTGTTAACTTGTAGAATAATTCCTTTTTCATTGTGAAAAATTATTTCTCAAGTGATTTTGAAAGGAAATAATTAAATAGAATGACATTGTAGTTTATAGTCTCAAAATGGAGTAAAAAACCAAGAACACTGTAAATTTTAATTCAGTTTGTTCTGTTTTATAGTGTGACTACTACCATGACTACTGGCCATAGAGTTTCTTATCTGCAAAACATGTTTTCATACTATGTTGATTGTGATTGCTTTGGATGACATACTTTGAAGATGTAAAATGATAAATAAGTATTGGGGCAGTACCATATTTATCATGCCTTAATTTTGGATGATTATTCATGGATACATGCATGGAAGAGCTCTGTGCACTAAGTATGCTTGGATAATATGTTGCCTCATCAGATATAAAACCATATTTTATATGTTGCTTTAATTTATAAGTATCAAAACTCTTCATAATTATAGGTGTCATAATAACATTCAGAGAAGTGAGATTGTGAAAATCATCTGAATTTTAATTCCTGATGTGATTCTGATCCTTTGTTGTGGCCTTAGTTAATTCATTAATTTCTTGGCATTCATTTTTTTCTGCATGTAGAATGAATATAGTAGCCCTTAATTTGGGATAGCTGTGTTGATCAGTTTGTTAATGCCTATAGAAAACTCTTTAGTTGAAAAATGCGTTTATTTTGGTGTTTGTTTTGGTGACTGTTCTGCTCAAGAACATATTTTCTTATAAACGCCTTCTCAACTTCTTAGTCCTGAGAACTGTTCTGTTAGGAGTCGTCTATAATTACTTAGCCCAAAGGAAATGTTCTTATTAAATACCATGCATTTTTAAAGGAAAATAGTCATTTAGAAATTGTAAGACTTTGTAGTGGGGAAAAATAAAAATTGATTATCCATAATTGTATATTTTTATGAATAAATGAGATTGCTGAATTAAGTGTGTTATTTAAGTCTGATAGAAAACTCTCATTCAGATTCATTTTCAACGGTAAAATCAATGAAATTGAATAAAGGAAACTTTTATCAGATTAATTATATGCCTTATATATGGTGGCCAGCTCTTACTCCAAGAAATTCTCATTCTCATTCTTCCCATTGTTTAAATATTCTTAGTGTTCTTCGCAGAATGATGAAAATGGTAAATTTCTCATTAAAATAGTCAGGAACATGCGTTGAAAGTGGTACATGCATTTCATATGTAGAGAAATTATTTAGCTGTGCTATTTTTTCTTTTTTTTTTTATTTGCTTCAGTTATGACAACTCTGTGTATAATTTTTGTTTTTGTCTGTGTATAATTTTCTACTCAGTATCACAAATCCCACCTTTGCCTGAAGTGAAGTCTTTGTTTTGACTTAGAATTGGTTTAAAGCATATATGTAATATAAGCATTCGATTTAAGAACATTTTATTCTTGGGATGTATGTATATTTTATGATTTATCTCTCTACCTTTGGGGAAATGCCATAAAGTTACATTTCATTATGTTTAAACCAGTCCCACAACATACATTTATGTTTCTGCGCAAGGTATGTTATTTAATTTATTAGTGCAATTCATGTAGGAATATATCTTCAAATTAAATCAAATCCTTGCTTCCAGAACAGAGCAGTAAAGGAATGTCTTTCAAAGTATTTAGGTGAAGATTATTTTCATAATCTATATTTATTACTTAGAGGTGACTTTAATTTAGAACTGGAATATTAAAAACATTTCTTCATTACCTTTAGTAAATAATCAATATTTATACCTCCAAACTTATGTACATTAGAATATGCACCTGTTAATGCTGTTTTGAAATTCCAATCCTCTTTGCAAAATAACATTCTGGAAATTGTGGGCAAATGCTATTGAAGGTGTGTTCTGGCTTCTGTTCTTTCAGGACAATGGAAAACTACCTTCAGTTTCCATAAGAAAGATGAACAATTGTTTGATGCAGTTAAGGAGACAGTGAGTCATAAAGGCTTATTGGTTTTTTCTGATTAAATTGTTACATTCTGTGCTCACTGCATAATGCAGACATTGCACAATTACTTATGCTGTCTTTGGAGTAGCAGAGTATACACCCCTTTAAAGAATTTACTGGCATTATTTAATGAGGATATCACTGATTTTGAGAAGACAGTGAAATCTGCGGGATGAAACTGAGTTATTATGGAGGTATTATCTGATTTTAAATAAAATGAAAACTTCCAGGACTGTATTCATTTCAGTGCTCTCCATGTTGCTAAGTAGAAATGTTTGTGTAGAACACTAAAAAAGAAGGACAATAGTTAAAATTACTGTGTAACCCACAGTCAGAGGGCAACATGCCCAATTTTTTTGTTGCCGTTTCGAAGTACAAGTTCAGTCTTGAAGGTGGCATAGTTTCCCTTTATATAATATACCTAGAGGACCAAGGGGGCTAAATTTATCAGATTAATATACATATATATGCATATATATGACATGTATATGATGTATCTACATGTGTTTTGCACACACATTGTTATAATGCACAGTGGGGATCTAGGTTTTGAACATCATGTTATCTTTTTTTGTTTGCTTTTTAATAGCAAAAGCCCTAGGAATAACACCCCTTCTAAACTGTCTGAAGGCCAAACACTCTCTGCAACAGATGTTTGTTGTATTATCTTTGGGGAGGTGTAGTTGCCACAGTTTTCCAAAATTTACTTTCATCAAACTCTTTTGTTATTTTATATTACATACCATTAAAATATTTGACTGCTTCTAGTGTGCTATCTTGACTCATTAAGGAAAAATCAGAAGCAATGAAATTGGAAAAACTAGGTAATGAGAAATTGTTACAGTACATCAATGGGTTGTTTATTTGTATTGAATTGTAATTGTATCTAATTTATTTTACAACTCCCATAGGAGAGCATACTTCAGTTCTGAAGTTATTTAAGAGATCAGAGGGAATTTTATGAAAAGTTGATATAGTGGCCAATAAACGCAGCTCTGTTTTCTCCTTACTTGGTTACTGATTGTGGCTTATTTCACCACCTTTAAAAAAAAGAAAGCTAAAATTTTAAAATTGTGCACTGTGGCCTCTAATAAAAATACATTTTAAAAATATGTAAGGATGACTATTCTTATGTTTTCTGCTATTTTATGACTTAGTATCTGCTTCTCCCAAATTTCAGATGGTTAACCTTTTCAGTACTGATGCATCAAATCTCTGAATTATTTGTGTCTAGGCAATTTTGTGTTAATCCCAACATTAGCATGGAAATTGTAAAGCCTGGATATTTAAAGCATAATGGATGAATGGTTAAATTGGTTATCTAGTTCATTAGTTGTAGCACAGGAAAATCCAGTCACTAAATTAGGATGTCCTCATAAAATCAGAATTTAAGTTGTGACCATGCCATTCCTCAATTTTCATCAGTTAGCAATTGATTTTTAGTACATTCTGTTATGAGAAGGAAATCTACTTATTTGTCGAGCTAATACTTGGTGATGAATTTGAATAAAAATTGTATCAAAATGTAAGAAATTACTTGCTTACACCAATATAAACACTGCCAATTTATATATTGTTTTAATCTTGGACTTCATATTTAGATTTTTTTAAACATATAGAACTTTTCATTTTCATTATATTCTGAGTAGCTTACTTAATTCTTTTTTATAATCATAGACTGCCTTTGGGAGAGGATGCTAATGTTCTTTTCATGGATATATAACCATTACTTTTAACGTATATGAATCAGTCTTTTTAGTTTGTTGCTCCTCTCTTTTTTAAGTTTCAGAGACAGCATTTTAATGTTAAGATATTATATCCCTAAATAATAAAAGACTCCTATGTTGAGATTTTAAAAAAATGTTGTCATAGCTGTGTAAACAATAAAATCCAAATTCTCCTCTTCCCCAATTTTACGTGACAGATCTCTAATAGAAAACAGAAAGATATATATATTCTTTTTCTAATCTCATCATTGAAATTATATCCTGTGTCAATCTCCAGAGTTAGGTCTAAGAAAGACAAACAGGATTAGGGTGTATCCATGTTTATCTCTCTCAAAGTGGGCAGCATACATACATGGGAGCCAGTCTGGAACTGGATTCTTTTGGGGGTTAGGGTACACAGTTTATATTTCCTTTCAACAGGGGCTGATGTCACCCCATCATCATTTCATCTCTGGACAGAGGAAATTCCTCTTTTATTTGACCACCGCCCAGATTCATCAGACCACCCCACCACCTCTCTCTAGACAAAAGAGTCTTTCTCCACCCAAGCTTGAGTAGAATACAGTGGGCTTCCCACCTTAGATTAAATTACTTGCTAGCTTGGATGGGGGCTGACCAGGATATAAGGAGAGTAGATGCAACCTCGTTATCAATGATGTTCTTCTGAAGAAAGAAACTGAACTTAAAATTAGGACTTTGGAAGAAGGGGGAAGGGGAACTTTGAATCTCTAAGATATTATTTATTAACAATCATTTTTCACACCTGTTGGGAAAAAGGGAGAGTACATTTTCTTGTAAAGTAACTCTGTTTCTTGTAAAATAGTTGTGAAACTGATGTGAATCCCCGGAATCTTCCAAGTATCTTGAACGGCTCCTTGGCTGCTTTCTAGAACACTGATTTGATTTCACAGAGCGTCTTGTACATACCTATTGTGTGAGCAGTTTGAAAATCCCCTTATGGGATGTGCACTTCTTTTTAAATGATGTAGGAGTGATGTATATACTATTTTTAGGACATTCAATGCAGATGTGTACTGTACAGCCATAGTTCAATATGAGGGAACAACATTCTCCTCATCTGTTTCATCTACAAAATTTTTCTGTGCCATACTGCATTTTGGCATGTTGGAAGAGGAACTATATCAAGAAGTTGTTGACTTGGTTGATGCCAAATTTTGTTTTTTGATACAATTTAACAACTTTTAGATTGGAATAATTCTCTAAAGGAATTTCACCTGACTTTTTCCCTTTACATACGTCTCTTGAGAAACTTCATCTTTTCACCTGGTTTCAATTATCTTAAGCCTGCCTCTTAGCTCTGACCTCTCCTCTTTCCCCTGTATTTCTTGCCTCCTACAAGACACTCATACATACATACAATATATATACAATACATGTACCACTGATGCCTAGAACTTTTCAACATCTTATCAACAGATCAAAATTCTATCATATCCACAGGCACTATGTTAGGCACTCTCTGATAAATAAGACTAAGATGTTTTTCTTGTCCTCAATGAGTTTGCAGTGTATTTGGAGAATTAATAATATACTTCTTTATGATTATAGGATTTAAAATTAGAATGAATGTTGGTGATCATGCAGTTCAATCCCTTCAATTTACAGATGGGGAAACTGTATCACTAAGAAGCTAAAGACTAGAATCATATAACTAGAAACTGATAGGATTTAAGCATAGATCCTCTGTGTTCAAGCCAGTGTACTTCATTCTTTGGATTTATTTGAAATCACTTGTAGTGCTGTCATGTTGAGCCTCCCTTCTACTTTTAGCCTCTGTATCAATAGCTAGTGCCAGTTAATATCTCCTGAGTTTCATAGATACCAGAGATTTTTACCCTATTATCAATTTAACTAGTTGATAATCTCCTTGATAGCAATAAGCAGCTAACATTGATTATTTCCTGAACATGTAACAATAACTTTTATGGAGAGATGTTTATGGAAAAGATACAGTAAGAACAAAATTAGGAAAAAACTCCTCCCCTTTTCTGCCTTGTCTCTCCTCCCCGCAGTTGCTTGACCAGGGCACACCATCCTTTCCACCGCCTTAATCTCTAAGCATTTGTCCCACTCAGTTCTCTTGCAGACATGGCAGAAGTGATGAATGAATTGTTGCCATGTTTATCAGACACATTGTCTCGGCTGCTAGTCTGAAATAAAGAGATTCTTCTTCAGGGCTCCGTAAGCTATGACTACTGACATGTTCTACCGGCTCTTCTGATCTTTTGAAGCTCACAAGGTCATTCTGTCCTCAGTCCTCCACCCAAGAGCCAGAGAGAACAGACGCAAGAGCGAGGTGGCTCAGTGGACAGAGTGCTGGCCCTGGAGTCAGGAAGACCGGACTCAAACCCGCCCTCCCATTCTTACTGAGCTGTCACTTTAACATTTTCTGCTTCAGTTTCCTTCTCTTTAAAATGGGGTTAATAGTATCACCCATCGCGGTTGTTGTGAGGATCAGTGAGATGATACATACATATATATATATATATATATATAATATTTCATGAACCTTAAGTGCTAACTGGTCACTAACTAGTAATTGCTAACTAGTAATCCTACAGAGACAGAAACAACATAGGCACCATATTTGCCTGGCCAAATGGTATCTTGGTGGTAAGGACCCAAGATTTCTCCTGAACCAGATAGAACTTCCTGTCTTATTTGCCATTTGGGGAGAGACATTTTTGTCCATTAGTGTATTTTATATGCGCATTCATTTCAGACTCAAGCCTGTTAAAAGGCTTTTCTTCACCATGTAGTGAGCAGATAAGAAATGATCACAAATACTATTGCATGTCCTAAATTGATGTCAAGGCTCCCCTACATTCCAGGTCAGCATAAATTTGCAGCATCAAATTTCCTAAGCAACCAGAGTGACTCCAGGCATATGCTTCCAGGGTGGCTAGACCCTCATTGTCCAGTCTCCTCTCTAAGTATAGTTTGATTCACATCCTACATTAAGTCTTCCTGTTTATTTTCTTACATGTGAAATGATGAGCAAATAAATTGGTTGCTTTAAGCATTTTGTAAACTGTAAAGCGCTTTCAAAGTGTCCTGCATCATCGTCTTTATCATCGTCTTCATCTTCTTCCTCAGTATTATCTGTAGTAGCCATGGATAATACCAAAAAAAGGTAAATGGTGCTTACCTTTCAGGTACATTCTGATGAAGGAGGCAACATGAATATATAACATGTAACAAGTATAGTATAGATAACTATATATAGTATATATAACAATAAGTATATATAAAACACTGATAAAAGGTAATCTTGGAAGGGTATTATCCCTCAGAGGTGGTGCTTGAGTTAATTTTTGGGAAAGGTAACAAGTTCTATTGTGGAAATATCAAATTTGTGAATTAGATCAGGGAGTCATCTGCAAAGGTGGATGCAGATGAGGCTACTCAGTATGAGAGTTTTGAGACAGAAAAGAAAGGGGAACAGGACAGAGTTTGCTGGTGTTGATTCAGGAAAAAATAATGAGTGTTCAGGAATAGACAAGTTGTTGTTTGTCCTTTTTTGAACAGGATCAGTGACATCGCAGGTGATGTCTTAATTTGCCTGTGAATTGGGGTTATGTGAGTCAGCGTTACCCAAGGTCATCAGCCTCACTTTCTCTTCCATGGTCATCTAAGTCCAGTGGCAGGACAAGAGTCAAGCCAACTGGAGGTGACTAGGGATGCAGTGGAAGACCTTAATATCTTTCACGTCTGACCAAGCCCTTAGTGCTCCACAGTGCCTACTTCAGCTGCCTTCATGGCTCTTAGAATAAATTGTTCACATTCACCCATTCCATCAGGGAAAAGTATTCATATATAGACAAACCCCTAAGTCAGTTATGTGTTTGAGACCTCTGGATTCCCCTCAACCTAGTTTAACCCATCCGCCAAGACAGTGAGAAGGAAAAGCAAAAAACATCAGTGTCACCAGATCTCAGAGAATACTGAATTTCAAGGAGGAAAGGGGTGATCAACATGACAGATGTTGCAGAGAATTCAAGAAGGATGACCTTTTATTTATTACAGATTGATCTCCTTGCCTGGACTCCCTCCCAGTCTTTTCTATTCTATATCCTGCTGCTTAAGAAAATTTCCTAAAGTATTGATTTGACACCTGTATTCCATCAATTTGAGTGACTTCCTGTTGCTTCTTTGGTAAAATGCAAACTATTCTGTTGCACTTTGAAATATGTTCACAGCCTCGCCCTAACCTAAGTTTCTAGCCTTTTTAGATATTACTCTTCCTCCTTTGATTCAGCAAAACTGACCTTGTCTGTTTTTTTACACCAGACACTGTGTTCTGCCATTCCTTCCTTCTTCTTCTTCCTCTTGTTCAGTCCTGTCTGACTCTTTGTGACGCCATTTGGGATTTTCTCAGTAAAGATACTGGAGCGGTTTGCCATTTCCTTCTCCAGCTCATTTTACAGATGAAGAACCTGAGGCAAACAGGGTAAAGTGACTTGCTCAGGGTCACATAGCTATTAAGTGTCGAAGTCCAGATTTGAATTCAAGAAGATGAGTCTTCCTGACTCCTAGCTGCCCATTCCTTCCTTACTTCTACTGTACAGTCCCTCCCTTCTTTAAGATAGAGTTTAAACACCACTTCCTATGGGAAGCCTTTCTTTATCTAGGTCTTCCTGACATTCGTGTCCTCTCTTCTAAGCTACCTTGTGTTGTTTATATTTATTCACCTTATATTTGTGATGTGATGTGTGTGCCCGTGCCTATGTATGTGTAAATGTGTATATGTATGTGTGTATAGATCCATCTAGCTGTCTGTGTTTATACACATTTGTTACCTCTTCTTTAAAAATAGCCTCTTGAGAATAGGGATTGTTTTATTCTTTGTACTTGATTTCTCAGATCCTGGCCCAGAGTAGGGGTTTAATAAATATTCATTGATTTATTATTAGTAGTAATAGTAAATTGGATCTATTGATCTCCGCAGTTCCTTTCACCCCCTAAAATTCTGTTACTTTGTATTTCTTCGTCAGGTACTAACCACCCAAAACAGGTGGATACAGCTTTGATTAAGTATGTGCAGTGTGTATATACAAGAGACACATCTCTCTCTCTCTCTCTCTCTCTCTCTCTCTCTACATATATATATATATATATATATATATATATATATATATATATACACACACACACACACACACACACACACACACACTCATCCATTTGTCTGGTTTTGTGAATATTTATATTTTGGGCAGCTTGATGGCACAGTGGATAGAATACAGGGTCTTGTATTAGGAAGACTCATCTTTCTGAGTTCAAATCTGGGTCCAGACGTTTATTAGCTACTTGTCCTTTGACAAGTTCCTTAACTCTGTTTGCCTCAGTTTCCTCATCTGTAAAATGAGCTGGAGAAGGAAATGGCAAACCACTCCAGTATCTTTACCAAGAAAACACCAAATGGTCACGAAACGTCAAACAAGATTGAATCATAACAACAAAGCGTTTTGCTTGTGTTTGTCCTAATCTCTTTTCGATGACAATCTCTTCATTGAAGCCATACTGGCTATTATTCCTTTTGGTCCTCTCATTGTTCTGTGTAGAGCCAGTGATCTGTGTGTGTTGATTAAGGAACATATTTTCTTTAAGCTGCTTAGATTTGCTCTAATTTGCTGTCCTAATAGTTTTCTTTCCATCTTTTAAGGTTGTGGTATAAAATATAACAGTAGACCATCATTGAAAACAAGAAACTCAAATTTAATTAAACTGAATTTCATTTTTCAGTTTGGGGAAAAAAGTAATGTTTCTACATGGGCTTATTGTTTTGAAAGAAATTGTTAAATAGATCATTAAGAAGTTTTAAAATTTGATTTCATGTGGATATCTAGAATTTTGTTTAATAACAATTAAAGATGAAAGTTCCATCATCTTCTTGTGTTGCATTCAAGTCTTTATTTTTCATATCTTTATATTTTTTTGGCTACTCATGTTTAACGTATTTTAGAAATTCCCATAATTTGGAAGTCACTCTTTCAATTCTGTATTTGGCTAAAATTTAGTAGGTAAGTAAGTGTTCTTCAGGAGAGACGGTGATTTTGAAGTCAGCGTGTGTAAAATATGTGATTTCTTTAGTTCTGCCCCTTTTTTCCTGGCAAAAGAAAACTGAGACAGTCGGAACACATTCCATAGCTTACAAAGTTAATAAAACATTTGTCCAGTTAAATGAATTTGAAAATAGGCACATAGTTAACAGTTGGTAAGGTGCTTTGAAGATAAAAAGCACAGTAAGTGTTGGTGATATAATTAGAATAATTAGTATTATTACATAGTGTCTGCTTGAAAGGATCCTTGGTTACTGTGGGATGGTTGAGACTAGTGAGAGAGGTTAATCTGCTGGAGTTTATCCAGAACTAAGGGTCCGAGACACAGTGGGCTCAAGTTTTCATCAAGGGAAATCTGTTGTGTTGAGTGCTTTTATTTTTTAAAGACTAATGAACTTTCAGCTGAAGTGTCAGGATTCTTTTTTAATCCCTCAGATATTTTACTTTGTTGGATAGTTCTTCTAAAGAATTGGATACAAATAGAAACTATTTCACAATTTAAAAGATTTAAACAACATAGAAATCATAGTTTCCAAACATTTTTCAAATCATTTTCCGCCCATTTAGAGAAATGTAAAATTTTAATTAAAGTTTAAAGAAACCAATTCAAATGTTAACAAATGACAAAATAAGTTGCTATAGTTAATTCTGTGAATTTCCCTGGAAATAAAAGAGAGATCTGAAGTTAAGCTGGAGAAAAAAAAAGACTTTGGGATTATACAGGTGCTTTTTAAAGAACAAATCATTTTATAAGTTATTGTAAATATTGGCATCCCAAATCACAGAGGCAAAAAAAAAAAAGGTTCAAGTTATTCCTGAACCAGTAAGACTAGGACTGTTTAGTCTGCTCCCAACTTGGCAATCAGTAAGACATCAGTGACGGGTCTGAAGAAGACATTCCCCAATATTATTGCAGACAAAGTAATAAAGGATCTCCTGGGAATGCAAAGAGAAAAGGTGCCTGGAGCCAATGAATTACAACTGACAACCTAAAGGCAGTTGAAGAACCAATTGCTTCAGTGATTGCAAAGCTATTCATAATGTGCAGCAGACAGAGAGAAGCTGCAGAAACAATGCCTCAGTTCCACAATATTGCTTCATGAGAACAGAGAAAGAGAACCCAAAGAGCTACTGACCCTGAGACCAATTTCCAGGCAGCTGCACAAACTATATCCTGTAATTAAAGGTTCGAACCAGGAATCACAGCAATGCCAGACTCCTACAAGTCCAGCTAACTAGTTTGTTTTACTATAAAGGAAAGCACCCTTAAAGTTAAAAAAAATCATTCAGAAGGTAGGTATGAAAACTGTCCTGTGCTTTGGGCAGTGACTTTAGGGGGGGAAAAAAGCCAGCTGGTTAGTGCAAAAATTGAAACCTAATAATTTTAACTTTTTAAAAGAACAAAATTTTAAGGAATGACTTCTGCTTTTGTCTTTGAATGAGAGAATACTGATAATCAGGAACAAACGTTTTCTGCTTGTCTTCCTTTTAGTTTGGAATCACTGAAAAATTTTTCTGTGATGGCAGTGAGAAGAATGAATGTGTACATAAGCACACTAATGTCTTTGAGGATCTGTGTGTGAGATAGTTCCTTTGAGCTACATATTACAAATCCTCCTTGCGTAGTTGAGGTTTTAGCTGATCTGGAGGCATTATAACCCCATATATTTATCACCTGGTGACCCACTCCATATTTAGCTTGACATGTCCTCAAATAACAGATATGCAGGCTCATGGACAAGGTACCTTGATTAACTGGTATACCCCTTTCATGAACTTCAAGAATCTAACTTAATATTTAGGCAAGAATTCGACACTGGAGAAATATTTTATTGGAAGGGTATTTATTAAAGGACTCTACTATAGATTGTTTAGATTTGAGCAACAATCAATCTGTAATAGTCTTTTAATTCAAACAAACACTGGTGCAGAGACTGCAATTCCAGTGACTTGGCCATGTTGTTCGAATGCCATAAGTAAACTTGCCAAAAAGACTATTTTATGGAGAACTCACATGAGAGAAGAGCTCACATGGTGGTCAGAAGAAGTAGTACAAAAACACTCTCCAGGTATTTCTTAAGAACTTTGGAATTGATTGTGTGACATGGGAGGCACTGGCACAGGACTGCTCAGCGTGGTGTGCCCACATCAGAGAAGGTTCTGTGCTCTATGAGCAAAGCAGAATTGAAGTAGCTCAGAAGAAACGTAAGATGTACAAATTTAGAGAATCCACTCCAAATGTTCACACAGACTATATTTGTATTCAACTTGTGGTGGAGCATTCCAAGCCCATATTGGTTTCATCAATCACAGTCACCTACCCTGTGACTTGACTCTGACATAGTGATGTCATTTGGGTCCTTTGAGAATAATGGACAACAACCAACCATTATAGACACCCGTGAAGAATTTCCAGCATTCCTGTACTTACTCTAGAAGAGTAAGTACATAAGCATTTTAACTCAATTATTTGTGTGACACTGCTCTAGTTCATCGTTAGCTAGCCTTTTAAAAAATATATCATAATAATATATGCATGCCTGTATAACTTATATGTGACTGTTTGTTTTTTGTTTAGTTGTTTTGCATCAGGTCCAAGTCTTCATGATCCCATTTGGGGTTTTCTTGGCAAAGATACTGGAGCTGTTTGCCATTTCCTTTTCCAGTTATTACAAATAAGAAAACTGAGGCAAACAGGTTTAAGTGTCTTGCCCAGGGTCACACAGCTAGGAAGTGCCTGAGACCAAATTTGAAGTTGGGAGGATGAGTCTTCCTGACTCCAGGTCCCACACTACCTACTGCACCACCTAGCTGCCTCATATATGGCTATAGGTAGATACTATAGAGATATGAAATCAGAGACATATTTATAAATAAAAACAGAGGTATGTAATGTCATTATAATGAGAAGATGCTTGTTATTTCATGAATATGGTAGTTCAGTGATTAATTGCAAGGACCTGATGCTTTTTCTCAAGTCATAGATGCTTGATTACCTCATTCCTCATGAGGAGTCAAGAAGACATGAATTTTAAGTTCAACCTTTTGATGTATATTGACTATGTGACCTAAGCCTATGAATATACAGAGAGTAGGGGTTGTGGACTTACTCTAAGGGGTATATAATTACTAAATCAGAGGGAGTGAAGATGGGTTCTTCACTTTCTTTGAAGTGATCTGTCTTGGGACAGTCCATCCACCCCTGTCTTTGTCACCCAGCACTCCACTCTCATAGTTTGCCCCCTCCTTGTGGGTATACATTCTTTCCACTTCAGACCCTTGCTGTCGCCCCTTAGGGTGATTATAACCCAACCACTACTGGGGCACACCCACAGCAGCTGTGTCATCTGCTTTGTCCCTTAGAATACTCACCCATTGTACTTGAGATGATCTTGTAGGTGTGGCAAGCACGAACTCTGTACCTGTAAGGCATTGACGGCTGGGCGAAAGCATGACCTCCCCCCTTTTCACTTTGGATGAGACAGAGCCCCAAATCCCCACTGAATTAACTCACATACTTTATGAGTGCTCACAGTTTGTTTTACAAATAGCTTGTTGATTTCTTCCTTGTGAAATTGCTTAACTTCTTCATGACCCCAGGATACTCTCCTAAGTGGTAGATCGATAGCTGTTCTACACTGGTAGGAGTTATCTACTGGAAAACCAGTGAGATCATAGGTCTGCACCCCTACCACCACCCCAAAGTTCCCAAATAAAAAACAAAAGCAATAATTTTTTTATCTTTGTTTATAGTGATTGCTTGAGCAATTGTCTCTACAGTAACAGTAAGTCAACAAGTGTGACTTGACCTGTTTTCTGAATGTGTTTTAGAAAATCTGGTATCTCTTGACTTAGAAGAAATCTTTGATACTTAGTACTGCCAGATTCACAAAGAGATCATGTAATTTTTAGAGCTAGAGATCCTCAGGCATACACTTTTCTCCACGGTTGCCCCAATCATTTCATAAATGTGGAAATCGTACTGTCCAAAATATAAAAGAAGAGTTTGAGATACTTTTCATACCATTTCAGATTTAGAATCCAGCATCTGTTAAGTGCCTAAATTCAGAGATAGAAAGCCCCAGCATCTTAGTTCTCATATTTTCATGCCACACCTGACTCATTGTTACTGATTTGTTTCAAGGTTGGTGTTTGTGGTCCTCTCGCTATTTGGAGGTTAAATGACTCAGTATTGTGACTGGAACAAAAGAGAGATGAATTCAAGCTTTAAAATTCTGTTTCATCTAAGTTCACATCATTTGAGGCTTTGAAGGATGTGTTTGTATCTCACTCTAGAATAATTATATAGGATAGATTAGCCAAATGAGAAAATTTAGAACTTGTTATGTTATTTAATATCAAACTGTAGTAATGCTATGTCATGATTTCAAGGTGAAATAAGTTTTTACTGAAAAGAGCCAGAGTGGAAAATCTAGGCAACTTTTGTATAGTTTGAACAAAGAAAATAGGGAAACAGTGAAATAAAAAGAATTTGGCAGACAATCCTTGGAGAACAGCTTGGTGGATAAATACAATTGTCAGTTCTACTATAAAATAAATATTCTGTCACTGGTTTCATGTTTATTTTGTAGCATAGACGCTTGACTGACCATTAGCGAGATCTTGGAAAACAGTTTAAAAAACCAAAACCAAAATTTTGAAATGAGGTATATCATAGCAAGGCTGAGACTAGGGACTGAACCTTTGGTTTCATGGGTGTAGGAAGCTCCCAATGAGGAACTTCCTTACTACTGTTGATCTGCACATAATGGAATCCCTGCCTGCAGCACATCAACTTAGTTTAAAAATGTAATGTTATCTTTTATGATTGTACTTTTTTGTTTCTTTTGTTAACTATTTCCCAATTACATTTTAATCTGGTTTCAGCTTTGTGTTCGATACTTCTAGTCTAGGGCACTGAAAGGTTAAGTGACTTGTCCAGAGTCGCACAGTTTATGTCAGAACTGAAGATGAGAACCAGGTGTTCTGGATCTCAGACCAGATCTTTATCTGTTGTGCTAAGCTGTTTTTCTATTGTTAGTCATCTAATGGGCATTTATGCACTAAAAAAGATTATTTTACCAGTATAACATGGGATTCTATATTGCAAAAGAAATAGTAAAATTCTATATTCTATATTATTACCTAGATTGCTATTTGAATTGGACTCAGTGTTAGGAAATTAGTTTATTTTAAATAGGTATTTGTTTAATGATTTAAAAAATAGATTTTAAAAAAATGTTTATTTTTTAAAAATGTGGTTTATAATTACATGGATTAAATAAAATTGAAGTTAGTTTTATATAAAACATAAATATGTAAATGGTGAACTATATGAATTAGTAATTTTCATAGGAAAGACTATTAGAGCTCAAAATTGTCATATTAACTTGATTGTTTCCTCCCTTAAAGTCTCTTTGCTCTCTCGCTCTCTCTCTCTCCTTTCCTCCCTCTCTCTTTCTCTTTCCTTTTCTCCCTCTCCCTCCCTTATTAATGGGCAGCTTGGTGACCTCTGACACTTAACTAGCTGTGTGATCCTGAGCAAGTCACTTAACCCTGTTTGCCTCAGCTCCTCATCCATAAAATGAGCTGGAGAAGGAAATGGCAAACTACTTCAGTATCTTTGCCAAGAAAACCCCAAGTAGGGTCACAAAGCATCAGAAATAACCGAAATGACTAAACAATGACAACAAAACACTGTATTACATTGGTAATAATTTGCCAATCTCCTGTTTATTTTGTATTCATAAACAAATCTTGGTTTCTAAAAGTAAGGAAATTACAAAAGAAAAATCTAAAACCTCAGTTAACAGTAATACAGTACTCAGGGAATCAAGTATTTTGATTAATCAACTTGTCTGAAATTTAGCCAGAACATTATTTTTGTCAGCTTTTGTTAACTTTTTCCTAAAGTATCTATCATCATATATACATACGTTAAATTAGTATAAATTATTAGTATAAATTACTTTAAGAGACTATTTCTTGCCTTAGGATACCCAGTTTGGTCTTTATTTGACCATTCAGTCCTTTCATGTAGCCTCATTCAGAATATTCTTTACCTATTAATTATACAAAGCAAAAGACATATTCTATAGGTTGATATTTTAAAAAAATAACTGTCTGATTTAAATATTTTTCTTAAACTTTATCTCCACTAAAAGTGTGGCAGAGAGAAAAAATTATACTTAACTGAAATTTTTTTAGTCGGGTACACTCAATTAAGACTAAATATTTGATGACATGTAAATATAAACTCCATGAAAATGATTATAGATACTTTTTGTGAACTGAAATCAGGGGAAGTTACTTCAGTTTGTTAATTTTGCTATCAATAAACGACTTTTGAGTATAGAATGTTGTAAAACGAAGAGCTGAAAGGTGTCTTTGGAATCATCCAATATGGAACCTCTCAGTTTTTAAACGAAATAACTCAAGCCCAGAGAGGTTAAGGTACTTGCTAAGATCATCCAGGAAATAAAGAGCAGAGCTAGGGTTTCAGACAGGTCTGCTCACTCCAGATCTAATGTCTTTTCTACTATTCGTTTATATAAACATAATAAAATTTATGTAACATTATACTAGCACTATCAATACAAAAAAAAACAACCCCAAAACCAACAACCACCACCAGTCCCTACCCTCACAAAGCTTACATTGCAGTGAATGTGAATGTGTACCAGTATACATGGTATAATGGAAGTAGTGCTGTGCTTGAAGTGGGAGAGACCTGAGTTCAAATTCTACCTTCAACTTGGATTATTTTTTTTATATTAGGCAGGTAATTTGCCACCTCAGTTTCCATATTTGTAAGAGGAGGATAAGAATATTGAAAGTATATATCTCATAGGGTTGAGCAAAAAAGTTAAAAAAAAAAACAAAACGTGCCTAAGTGTCAGCTATTGCAAGATAACCTGAGAGAAATATTAAGTGATTCAAATGATGAAAGGTTTCACCAAGCAGGTAACATCTTACTTGAGCCTTGAAGGAATGTAAGGTTCTTATTGTGAGCAGGTACAGGTGAGGAAGAAGTTTATTCCAGGCTGGAAGGAAGTTTGTGAAGTTGTAGAGAGGTGGACTTTTGAATTAGGAAAATGCCTTATTAGATGTGCTGTCCTGGCTGGCTAGGTTTAAACAGTCAAGATTGACTGAAAGGAAGTAAAATAAGGTTAAAAAGCTGTATGAAAAAGGTAAGAGTTTTTTTTTTTTTTTAAAGGAAGGTTATTTTTAGGAGCTATGTAGAGAAGGAAGGAATTGGAAGCAAAGAAATCAGTTAGAAAAAGAATGCCCCAAGGACAAAGTGTCTAAAGAGCATCTAAATTGGAGCATTGATTATGTGAATGGACAGAAGGAGTGCCATTGTAGAGATGTGGAGGTAAATAAGTCGAATGTGTGAATTGTTTGGAAGGGTATGGGGGGGAGAGTTGAGGTGAAGGAAAGCGAAGTGTGACACCAGTTTTATAAAGCCTGCATGATGGAGCAGATGGTAATGTCTTAAACAGAAGTAAGAAAATTTGAAGGAAAGGAGAATTTCCAAGCAAGGAGGATGGAGTTCTCTTGGGTACATGTTGAATGGGAGGTTCTTGTGAGACGTCTTTGTAAAGTTATCTGGCAGATGGATTCATGTGATGGAGTTTGAGAGAACCCTTCAATCCAATACATATCTATCATAGTCTTACCAGTTTCCAAAGAAAAATTATAATCTTATCTGTCCAGTAAAGTAAATTAAAAAGTGTATTGTACATATATTTTTAAGTATCACACCCCAAACTAAAAGGGTTACCCTTATCTCTTAACAAAGTTCCACTTGGCTGAACGACACTAGAGATAGGCCATCTATTCATGGTTTTGTCAATGGTACCTGTAAAACTTGTACCATGTTGTTAAGACTTTTATGTAGGCCAAAAATGGCAAGTTTCTATATGCCAGAGAACTTTGCTGTGGGACCCAGCCCTGTCACTGGTGCCCAGTTTATTTGGTGAATTACTATTTGTTTTAAAAAGGAGATAGGCTATTGAAAACACACCAGGCCTCTGAAAAAAATATTTTCCCTTGCTAGCTTGCCTCATCATCTGAAATTCCTACTGGAGGCCTTATCACTGAATAAAGGTATTGAAACCCCTTGTTGAAAATGTGATGGAAAAATAAAATAAGGACAATTTATGCCATTATCAGCCTTGAGTATTGTATCTTAGTCTCTACGTCTTAGTCTGCTAGTAATAGTATCCTAAGCAGATAAACAGAGAAACGGGTGAATTAGAATTAGGTGTGTGAAAAAAATCAAGAGTATGGAATTCTGAGCAAGCATCCATGGGCTATCCTCGGGGGGTGTAATAAGTACTGGGGAATGAAGACTGGCAGAGATCAGGGGCCTTCATGAAAAGGGACCTGAAAATAAACTGCCTACTTCAGAAAGTTAACCTTCTGTCTTCTAATTTGTAAAACAAATAATAGTTTGATAAATAAGTAAACTCTGCATGAGCATCAGTTTTGCACCCAAGATAAGGGGCTCTGGCATATAGATTTGGTGGTGATAGCATTCCCTTGTATAATTTTGAATGGGCTCTAGAGTATCATTGGCTACAAAGTAATTATTATAAGGACATTTTTCTAATAGTTGACTTTTCAAAGGAGTTGTCACTACAGTGTGATTGTTCTAAGCTGTATAGTTTGAAATTGATGATATATGAGTCATGTGGAGTAGAGATGCTCTTTGAGGATAGGGCAGGAAAAATTGATTTATTCAACAGAAAATCTTAGCAGTTGAGTACCGATGTTCATTGAAGCAAAGAGAAATACTGATCTGGAGTGGGGAGGGGTTGGGTGTGTAAGATTCACAAATGTGTAGAGCAAATAAAGGATCTGTTGTACTAGAGGCCAGAATTATTGATATCAGCCTTGAAGTCCTAAATTCGAAGTGAACTGAAACTAACCTTATCATTTTCAACAGATAAATATAAAAATATAAGCAGAATCAACTTCAAGATACTTGATATGTGTACAACTCACATACAAGCATATGAGTGTTTTCAGAGCCGTGGAAGGCTCCACAGGAGCTCCTACTCCCACTGGTGCATATGATGCCTTTATTATTTTATCCTCCTGGTTCCCAAATCAAGGTCACTTTGTGCATTCCCGTTTCCCTTTGGGACTCATTCCTATTTCATTGGGAGACCACAGGAAGCTCAGAAACTCAGTAATGCCTTGAAAAATCAGAATCTGACCTGGGCTCCCCAATCCAAATGTCATTTGGTGGGAATTAACCCCTAAAACCCTAGAGCTCCTAGAGTTGCCACCATGGACACCTCAAAGCAATCCCCACAGTAGAGACTAGTCGTTGAATGCCTCCTCTCTTAACTGGATAAAGTTCACCAGTTCTCTGGTGCTTCTTTGCCTAATTATTTCGGTAATAAAGGTTCCTTTAATAAAGACTTGAGGGCTCTTGCCTTGGTGGCTACAAGGTCTATAAGGCCTCAAGATGAGTGATTCTGAAGCCTCCCTTGACAGATCCTTAGCCTTTGGGGTGGGATAGAAGTCAACAAAAGTCCCTGCTACCATGATGTGAAAACTCAAGACATTAAGATAAAAGTCTTTGTATGTGTGTAGCAAAAGAAATTCTTCTTTGAGGGTATTAAGCGAACTGGATTTTTTGTTTGTTTTTGTTTTGGAGGAAAGAGAAAGGAGCAAAGACAAAGAGGGATACAAGCAATGTAGTATTTGTTAACCACCAGAGAGAGGAATAGATACTTCCCATAATTTTCAATTTTTGTTATATTTAAATATAAGCAAATTAGTAGCTTATAAAATAAATACATCTGCTTTTTCCAAAAGCTAAGGAAAAAATCCCATTAAATTGTTTATTTTCATTTGAGCAAACTGGACTATGTTTGGTATTTTAGATAGTTTGTGGTTTTTCCCCCCCCATCAACTTCTACACATTTCCACATTAACATGTAAGTTATAAAGTTTTCTCTAGCTACTAACAGAACCATTTTATTTATTTTGCTATTTTGGAAACAAGGTTTATCTTTCTAATTCCAAATGAAAGAATGAGTGTTGGAATGAAAAAAAGGGGACAGCCACTACCTGCTGCCTCCACTGTTCTTACAGATTCTGAGAATTTCTTCTTTAACATGTCACTAGGATGGATTCTCATGACTTGATTGACAGGCTTGGTGTTTTCTTTTTCTGAAGGCCCAGTCAGTCATTGGAATTATTGCAGAATGTTCTTGTAACCATAATACTTATTTTCAGATTTAAATAAAATCTTCTTGAGAATTAAAGATAGATTACTTTGTATTGCTGTTGTGCTCCTTTCCAAATGTTTTTTAGAGACATTTAAGAGCCCTTTTCAAGATTAGATTTCCAAGGGCATATTGTCTTCATGTGAGTTTTAGGAATTAGTTGCACTCTTATATTTAATATCCCAAAACATCTGATCAAACCAAATTGCTTAATTAAAAAAAACGAAACCAGTGCATTAGTTGAGGACAAATGCATAGCACCTTTGTATTCCATATAATAAATCAGAAGTCTGTATCTGTGTGTGTGTTTTTTAACAAAAACGAGTGTGTGATTTTTTTTTTCTCCTCCACTATTCTCAGTTTCTTTTGATCATTGATCTGGGTGACCCCATGCTCAGGGTGTTTTTTTCTTCATTTGACATGGACAGAGTTTTGAAGTATAGCTCTCCTTTGGGAACCCTGGCCAGTTCCACTTGACTAACCTGTGATCTAATGAGCGGTAATGCAGGGTTACAGTGACCATTTTGTTTGCTTTGAGGGAGGATGGCTAGACGGAGAGTGGGAGAGAGGCTGTGTCTGTGGAGAAAGAGAGATGCAGGGTGATCGAATAGTGTGAAAAAGACTTGTTAGCCCACATTAGTTTGCCTGATTTACTTCACAACAGGTCAGGAAAGGCCAACAGCAGGGCTGTCATTAAATTGCAAAGTTGAAGATCCCAGTATTTGAAAGCTTTCAGGTCCCTGAAAGCTATTAATTCAAAAGTTGGGTGTAATTCATGTTTGAATTACTGCACATGCAGTAAAACCCGACTTTTCTTCCACCTTCCAGATTAATATAAAATAAGTACATATAATCTTAGATAGAAGAAAAAAAAAGTCCTGCAACTTTTAGACATATTTTCATGGTTGAGTGTTTTACAATGAGCTTCGGTGTGAAAGAGAGGCCAAACACTAAGAAGGTCGTGGCACATCCTTTATACACTGTGTGCGCCCTTAATGATGTGCCCGTGCTTCTCATTTTGAAATGCATTAAATGTCTGGATTTGTCAATTCCTATCATGTGTAACAATATGCATCTCTTAAGGTTGACATGAGTGCCACAAGCACAGCTTGGTGAGTTGTTTTTTGTTTGTTTTTATTTTTTAGAATGTTGTGCTCCTTATAGATTTCCAAGGATGAAGACAACTCATTCATACGCTGTTGGTTTCTTCCGAAATTCTCCCCTGTAGTTTATGTCATAGCTTCTCCTTTTTTTCTGCTCACCATTTTAAAGTGAGAGAAGCTGCTCACTCTAGATTTTTCTTTTGTTACACAAGAGATGATACCTAAGTGTCTATAAAGTGTTGCTTAATTTAGGTCCCACATCTGAGCCATCCTCTTGAATGTTTTCTCACACTGGTGACAATTATGTACATGGATATTGCATTTCTTAATTTAAAAAATGCTGGTGGTCATACCATTGCATTTATTGCCCATCGTTTCTGTAAGACTAGATGTTAAAAGTCATCTTTCATTGAGATTAAGGAATATTATACTAGTTTATTGCCAGGTTTTCACTCCTTTTCAAAAGTCATCAAGTATCTTAAAAATCTCTAAAATGCAATAATATCAGTAATTTTGGTATTAAGAAGAATTGGAAATTATTTATCATGGCAGACAATAATTAATTTAGGGCCACTGTTCACATCACAAAATGGTCATGGAACACAGATCTCCATGAGGTAAGGCACTTCCATGTATAATTTTCATATTGTTAGGACCCTGGGTGTTGGATATGATTGCTGTAATTAGGATGACTTTTGTCTACTTCGATCAGGTGATGGAGACATTTTAAAGATAGTACAAAATCTTGTCTCTATGTTGTGCTTAGGCCCCAAACTAGGACTTATTAAAGTGGTTAATATAGGTGATGAATTGTGTGTAAGGACTTCTGTGTTTGCAGATAAGACCAGCTCTTGGAAAATTGGCAAATGGCACTTAGCTATGTCCTGAGAAGTTAGGCCTTTCAAAACAATAAGCTTACTTTTAAAAACAGCCACCACTTTTAGTTGAGTTCCAAAATAATCAAATTAATTAATAATTTCCAACAGTGGAATTAACAAAATACTTATTCTAGAGCTTAATATGCTTTATTTTTGCGATTTTTAAGAATCACAGTATGTGATTTGTCCTCATAGACCATAAATGAAGCAGTGCTCTTTGCTCATTGCTCAGATAAGTTGTATCAGCTAGTTTTGCAAATGGACCCATTTGGGATTCATTTGTAAGTGTACTTGGTGTACGGATGGAACCAAACTGAGTATGTTTATTTTTATTGTGTTTAAATATTTGGGAAACATGTCTGGCTGGTTTGAGGTTAGATTTATTCATCAAATGAATTGATCAGACCAACCTTAAGAAGCATAACAAATATGGTATTAGTGATTCCTAAAATAATTTCTGGTGATAGCCTAGTTCTTATTGAAGCTTTCCTAACCTTATCACCTATACCAGCCCTCATTCTCCTTATCCAGTCTTGAAATGAACTGTGCCTGTTGTGAATACAAGACCTCCCTTTGCTCTTGGGGGAAGCATGCGGCCAACCTTTAAGGGAAAGGCATCCAGGGTTTGCTCAATAGTTTCCTCAGCTCCTCCACTTACTCCTTTGAACTCGCTTCCTCCCTCTCCCTCCCCTCCCCCTACCTGCCTGCCAGTGTCCACCCCTGCCACCCAGGTAGCAGGCAAAGGAAGAGAGGAATGGGGAATGAGATTGGTGGGGGGAGGCTGAGTAGCTTCCCTGTGTCCCTAAGACCCTTTCCCCTCTGCCCAGAGAGATGATGATGGCTCACTGAAGGGTTGAAGAGGTTAGAAAAATTTTTTTGGCACTCTAGGATAAAAAGGTTGCTGACCCCTGATTTTAAGTCATTAAGCACAGAGCAGCAGCACTGTTGCCTTGAGTAAGGTCTCTCTAGTCGCCTTAAGAGTTTCTGCTTCAGAGACGGTTATAACTATTCATGCTGAAGGTGACTAATGACCTGCCAAGTTGCTAGTTTTAGAAAATGATTTTTGTTTTCATCAAAGAAGTCTGTGACTTCATTTTCTTGGTGAATAAAATGAGCCTGAAGGATTTCTTATTAATACTTTGGAAATGCTTTGAGATTTCAATAGTAGTAGTCTTAGAGAGATAGTGATATCATTTTCTAAAAGCACCTAAAGAAATATACTTTGGTCAAAGCCAGAGTGGGAAGAAGTTAAATGCCCTAGTCTGTTCTTTGTTTTGCTTAATAAATTTTGTATTGAATTGAATTTGGCAATTCAACAGGCATTATTAGGATTCAGGCTCTCTTCTAGTTTCTGCAGATAAAAAGACCAAAAGAAGTGAAACCTTACCTTTGAGGAGTTTCTGCAAAAGTTTTTACTTGGAGGAAACTGTAGGTATGCACTTAAGTAAACACAACATAATTTGGGGGTGTAGGGAAAGTGCTAACTGTTGGATTCAGGAAATGCCTTGTGTAGGAGGTGGCTCTTGAATTATATTTAATTGTCTTTTGTGTTCAGATTCATGAAGTACATATATCAGTTAATTAAATTTTTATGCTAAATTAAATTTTAATTGGGAATTTCCATATTTTCTCTGAGGAATAAAATTTTTAATATTGTTAGGTTCAAATTTGATTTGGAAATTTGGGGGACAGTAGGGCAGGTTTTTTCCTCTGCTTCAAAAAACTTCAAGAAAAGGAAGAATCCTTTAATAAACTAGGGAAATATGGCAATTTGCTAGGAGAGCTAAATCAAAAGCATGTAAGACTGGTTGTGGTAAAAGTCAGAAATTTGGTGAATCTCAAGATTAACTAGTGTGACATTTACGAAGGCAGGTGGTAAATGTCAAAAAATCTATCTCCTCGTCTTACGTGGCAGACATTCACTGAATATCCAGAACTACCAAATCTCTTGGGTAATCATTTGAAATGTCTTTCATCTGTTTCACTAATTGTTTCATAGGCTGAAACCTGGGTATAACTCTTTAGTTGAGACTAAGTTAAAAAAGTGTCTTGTATTGGTAGGTAGGAATTCATATCTCATAGCTGTATTTATAGCAAACTCAGCATTTGAAAAGAATATATTCTTAATGTCTCACAAAGAAGAAAATCCTTTTGATATCGTACCACTAATAGAAAGGAAGGAGGAGGAGGTAGTGGATCAATTCATCAACCTTTTCTTTTTTGTCTCTTTCCTAGCACAAGTGGGGATTAGAAGGCAAAACCTGAATAGGAATGGGAAAGGCTGGACTGAACAATTCACCAGGAAAAGGGAGACCAGACTAATATAGAAAAATTTGACTTGCAGTCTTAGAAGTCCTGATATAACAGTTTAAAAAAAAATTTCCTTGTATATAGTTGATTTCTTAAATACAGTATTTCTTCAGTATTTAAGTGATTGAATTAATAATTTGACAAGATCCCAGATACAGCAATAGATACAGATCCCAGATACAGCAGGTAGACTCTGACTTTATCATCCCATCTCTTTGACTTCACACTTCTCTTTCTAAACCCTCTTCTCTTCCCTCCCCAAGATGTAACCAGTGTCTTCATGGTATCCTCTGACTATCCACATTTTTTTTCATAACCAGAAATTATTAGATGTAAAAGTTACCTTCCTGCCCCTCAGTTCTAATCATCATCCACTACACGCACACACACACTCAATAAGATGAGGCATGCCTTATTTTATTGCACTTCACAGATATTGCTTATTTTTATATATATTAAAAGTTTGGGTCAGCTCTGAATCAGCCAGTTCTATTAGTGCTATTGTTTTTGACATTGTGTGCTTACCTTGTATCTCTGTGTCACATTCCTGTAATTCTTGCAACATTTCAGACTTTGTCATTCCTATTATAATATTTTTGCGGTGATCAGTGATCTTGGATGTTGCTATTATATCTGTTTGGGGGTCCCACCATCCACTCCCATGAAAGTTTGCGAATATAATTGTTAAATGTCATACGTGTTTTGATGGCTCCCTGGACTGGCCGTTCCAGGTCTCTCTATTTCCCTTTACTCAGGCTTCCTTATTCCCTGCGAAACAATAATATTGTAATTAGGCCAATTCATAACCACGCAATGGCTTCTAAATGTTCAAGTCAGAATAAATTGGCAAATTTCATTGTTTTCTTATGTTAAGAAGTTGCCACAGTTACCCCACACTTCAGCAACCACCTGCTGAAGGCTTAGATGTTGATTAGCATTTTTAGCAACAAAGTATTTTTAATTATGGTTATTACATTTTTTCAGACATAATACAGACTTAGTAGACTGTAGCATAGTACAAACTTAACTTTTATATGTACTGGGAAACCAAAGAATTTGTGTGATGTGCTTTATTGTGATACTCAGTTTATTGTCAGCGTCTGGAACCAAACCCACAGTATCTTTGAGTTATGCCTGTACTTGTGGATTTCAGTACTAGTATTAATGATCAATAGTAATAGCTAACATTTAGGTAGCACCTTAAGATTTGCAGATGCAAAGCATTTTACATATTTTAGCTCCGGGTCCTCACAAGAACCCAGGGAGGTGAGTGTTGTTATTGTTCTATGTTGTTAGTATCATCCCCTTTTTTTCAGAAGAGGAAGCTAAATCTGAGTGTGTGATTTGCCCAGGGTCATTGAGCTAAGCAGAATGTGAACTCAGGTCTGATTCCAAGTCCAGGGCTCTAGCAACTGTGCCTTTGATTAAAATAATTTCCACAAAGGGATGAACAATGTTTAAGTTAGTTTCCATTTTAAAGTAGAAGCCTTGAAACTCCAGCGAATATTTAATTGGTGAATATATTTTTATTTTGTTCAATATTTCTCAATTATACGAAAAGCAGTTTTAAACATTCATTTTTTAAAACTTGAGTTCCAAATTCTCGTCTTTCTGCTCGCCCCTCTCCTACCCCTTTGGAAGGCAAGTAATAGGTAGTACAGTGGATAGAGCTGGACAAGGAGATGGCAAACCATGCCACTATCTTTGCCAGAAAAATCCCAATTGGGGTCATGGAGAGTCGGACATGACTGGAACAATGGAACGGCAGTATATATATGAAGTCGTGAAAAACATTTTTCCATTTTAACCATGTTGCAAAACAAATAAATGGTGTTAAGGAGGAGGGGAATAGAATTTTTAACCTGGTGTTTTTATGTGGCTCACCTGTGCTGGCCCCATCATATTTTTTCTAGAAGGCCTGGGTAAAAAAAACCATGGTCTGGGAAGACAGCACAGAACATAACTTCCATTTCTGAGCTCCTCACAGAAACCAGCACTGGAAATGAACTCAGAGGCCCTTTGGTAGGACCCATGCCTGCACAAGAATCCCCTCTATCATATATCAGCAAGTGACTTTCTTCAACAACATGTCTAGGAAGAAGCTCAGGGAGGTTAAGAGAACAATGACCCTTGGTCCCAGCCGCTGGTAAGTATCTTTTAGTCATCAGAAGTGACCACTACTTACTACATTTGACAAACTGTAGGCAATTCACTTGTCAGATTAATAACTTGGAAGGTAACACCTTGTTGGCACTAGTATTTGTCTCCTATTCTGTCCCTTATGGGATAATCTCTCTCCTCTGTAAATCACATCCTTACTCCTCAGAGGGAAGACAGAAGAACTTACTTCTTTTTAGTAAGGTCTTTCTCCTTGTTCCTTAGAAGAACTTCAGGGCCTCTGACTCATGGGATCATAGGGTCTTAGATTGAGACCTCTGTGGGGCCTTCCATACCATCAAATCCTTACTTTTGCCTATGAGGAAACTGAAACCCAGAGAAGTGAATTGACCAGGGTCAGCTACCTAGTGGAACAGTATTTGAACTCAGGTCTTCCTGGACCAGTCCTCTGTTCACTGAACCACTGAGGTGCCCCTCTCTACGATCTTTCAGAGATCACTGACAGTGATGCAGCTGTGATGCAACAGATGAATCTGGTGATTTGAACTTAATATGGACAGTTCCAATCTAGCTGACCAAAATAAGTCTGTAAACTGTAGGTCAGTGACTTTGACTTCACCCTTCTTTGCTGTCTCCATGATTAATCTCAGGTCTCTATTCTCTCAAAGTCATTTTTTTTTTGTTCTAACCTTTCCATTTAAAAACTCAAGTTAAACAGCGTTTGACTTTCTCACTGTCATCCAATATTGTTTCATTCACTCTGAACAAATAGAGTCCCAGTTCTTCTTTGATTTCCCCTCCTCATCCCTATGTAGCTTAAACTAACTCCTTTTGTTGCTTTGTGCTTTCATTTCGCTTTTACCTCAACTGATCAGAGGTTTTGTGCCCCTGAAATTACATCATAGAACCATTCCATGTTTTTTGTGTTCATTCACTATTACCTCTTCTTGCTTCAGGCTTCTCTCCATATCTTTTAGAAATCTCAATTGGGCATCAAGTTTCTTGTGCATCTTCGTCTTTTCAGATAACTTCCTTTTCCTTCTTAAAAGAGTCATTATGTTTTGAGCATTTTTAGAGTTCATTTTTAGAGCTTTCCATCCCTCCAGTGGTGACTTAACCCTGTAGAAATGTGGTCCATGGGAAACATATCTGTCCTTTTACTGAATTCAGCTTTTGAAATCCTCTTCCACTGTATCTAGAGGGTATGTCATATAATGCTTAACTTTCCTCATGTTGTCTGTCACATATTCTAAAATAGAGTGATCACCTCCATCCATCATTTCCACTTTCAGCAATCAGTTTTTTCATGTGTGTGAGAATCAAGTCCAGCCCAGAAACTCTTCTCATTCATTGGCTGTTTCACCAATTAAAGGATGTAGTAGCTTTCAGTCAACTCAAGAGGATATATCTTCTTAGGATACATTCCTACTCTTTTTCTCTCACTATCATCTTTTTACAAGACTGTTCATTTTGTGTAATTGCCCTCGTCCAGTCATGGGACCTGATTTACCAACTGTTTCTGTTGTCGGTGATGTCTACTTTTCCACTGTGAATCAGGATGTCTCGTTCATCCTACTTGTCATGCATACTTGTGTATTTTTATGTAGACCATAGATTCTATTGCTGTTTTCTTTCTTGAATGGTGTCTTTATCTATATCTGGATGCCTTTGCTACTATTCTTTTTCTAAATTATGATTACTTTATATTATTTCCATCTTGCTAGATATACACAGACAATTTTCTCTTTCCTTCACCTTTACAGTTGATAACCTCTTTCGTTAGATGTACAAGCCTCTACACCAGGGGTTCTTACCCCTTTTTTTACATCATGCATCCGGTTGGCAGTCTAGTGATGTCTGTGAACCTTTTCTCAGAATAAATAATTTTAAATGATGGAAGAAAATGCTTTATTTCATTTGGAGCTTAATAAAAATAGAGATGTAATTTTTCCCCCCTTATTTAAGCATATGAGCCCCCTGAAGTCTAGTTATGGAAGCTTTGGGAGCCCTTGTATCCTACTTTAAGAAACCCTTCTCTAGGCCATAGGTCCTTATAATTCCTAAATTTTAGGCCAGGGTACGGAAATTTAGATCCTCTTCTCCTAGCTAGTTATTCACTTCCCAAATCTTTCTTTCGTTTCTATATTTTTTACTTTTTCTTTGGGACTGTGACGATAATGACACCACCAGGGCTCAGCCAGTCTTTAATTTCTTGTTCGAGACTTAATGGTTCTTAGTAACGCTTTTTAGATTTTTTTAAATTCCAAATTTAAATGATAATTTCATGTTTGTTATTCATTCTTTCTCCGTACCTTCATCCTTTTTTATACACCGGTGTTATATGTGTTTATAAGCATAAATAAGATTTTAAAGAACAAAAAAACTTATATGACCAGGATTCAGTTTTTCTTGTATATGAGAAACAAGTTCAGCGTAGCAATTTTTCTTATTATTTCACCCGTTGAATGAAATTACCTACACATCTTACCCCCTTCAAATTTCGGGCAGTTCTCAAAGTCAGAAAAGGTTTTTCAATCTCTTTTTTGTCACATGTTGTAAATTGGATCATTATAGTAAGGACAGTTAATTCAGCTCAAATGCCTTATGCCTTCTTTTAAAAGAAATTACTGTAAGCACTATATATCTTTTCAACTAAACGATGTTGCTGTTCTTCAGTCTTTAGTCATGTCTATCTCTTTGTGACCCTGTGGCCCATACCATACTGTCCATGGAGTTTTTTGGGGGCCTTTTTTTTTTTGGCAAATATATTGGATTGGTTTACCATTTTCTTCTACAGTGGATTAAAGCAAACAGATGTCAAATGACTTACCCAGGGTCACAGAGCTAATAAGTGTCTGAGGCTGAATTTGAAATCAAGTCTTCCAAATTCCATGCCCAGTGCTCTATCCACTGAGCCTCCTAGCTTCCATAAATGACATCTCTTTCTAAGAGGTAACTAAACAGAAAATGGTAATCAAATACATTCCCTTTCTGTCACATTTAAGAATATCAATGGAAGAGGACCAATGATGGGCTTAGGCTTTGGACAATCCCCAGGAATAGGGCTTTTTGAGGCTGAGGCCTGGATGGAGCTTTTGAAGAGTCCACTTGACAAAGGCAAACAATCAGCCCCCTTCGGAGTTTTTGAAAGTGTGTGCTTCAGACTCTAAAGAAAGTTTCAGAGGACATTTTCAGAAAAGCCTTAAGCCCTGGTAGCATAAGTGGAACACAGATATATATAACTTTTCTAGGGAATGCCTGGAAAAGACAATGTATATTTTTTTCTAAATCCTGGTGTGTTTATTTCAAATAGTAACTTCACTTTAGAGTTGTACCTCATATAAAAAGTAATAATCGTGTATGAACATGTGTAGTCTCCCCTCATCTCCCCATGGCTCAAAAACTAGTTCAGCAGACTATCCATTAGCCACATGTTACTAGCCTGGGGGAGAGAGAAGGTATGCACAGAAATATGTCTGACTTGGGATGTCTAGCTTCCAGGAATGGTTGCCAGGTGCTGGCATGCCCAGAGAGCCAGAAGTTGGCACACTTCATTGTTCAGGTCCAGCCAGCCCTTGTGGCACACCCCTGGCAGACAGCTGTTCTAGGTGTGGTCTGGTTTCTTTCACCAATGATTGGTATTGACAAGCGCTGATAGCGGAGCCCAATTCATTTTTGTTACTGTTTCTTGGTCTCTACATCTCAGGTCCTACCCAGCCGCTAGGCTAAAGAAATGAGTCACAGGCATGTGCCAAAATGTGCATGCTCTTGTTCCCAGTGGCATGAGCCCAACTGTCAGTGACAGGTGGACACAGCACCTTGGGGATATACTTTGCTTCATGTACCAGATGGAGTTGAACCGATCCAGGAAAAGGTAGACAACTGGGTTGCTGGAACAGATGCTCCGAAGCCAGCCACTGTGTTCTCCTTCCCTCCCTTTCCCACTTTCCTCCACTGCTCATAAAGATAGAGAGACACTGGTAATGTTTGGATAGTTCCAAGGTGGGCATTTCTATTCTGAACTGTTGACTTGAGGAAAATTTTTTCATTGCTTAAGTAATTAGGTATCTGAATGACATGGACAGCCATAGTTTCCCTATCAAACAGGTTATAAAAACATTTATGCTAACATTTGCCAAAGGGGCTTGTTGGCTAGTTGTGGCTGTGTTGACATTCAGTTGCATCATTTGGATTTAAACCTAGTAACGGTTGCCCATTATACACATAAGTAATACCTTTCAGATTTTAGATGCATAAAAGACACAAGTAGAAAATCAGTTTTTCAAAACTCATTTCCTCTGTGGTCCTCACATACCCTTGTAGTTTGTTACAGATAATCCAAGAATTATATAAAAATGTGGGATATTCTGTTTTCCAACCTACTACTTAAAATTCCTTAAAGGAGATCTAATTCAGTCAGACCTTGGTTTTCTTTTTTTAAATGAGTGTATACCAGTGTTTTCTGTTATTTCTTTATGACATGTTTTGTATCTTAAAACGTTTTCTGAGTTGTGAAATTTTGGTGAGTTTTTTTTCCTTGAGGCTAGTAGTCGTGGTGGTGGAAAGAGTCCAAACCCTTTAATATTTAGAAGAGCCCTTTTATCATGTTCATATTTGTTCTTTTGTTACAAAGAAGAAATGAATATATGCCTGTGATCCTATTTTACATTCTTAAAGGGGAGGTATTGCAATAGGTAATTTACTTGAATAAACTATAAACTTTTTGTTGGTGCTGAAACCATTTATAAACCTTTCAGTGTTTGTATCAGACTTTTAAATAATAATGTTATTGTTTTTATTATACATTTCTTTAATGCTCTATGATTTTTATAAAATGCCTTCCTCACAATAATTTTATATTTTTGTATAAATGTTATTGTATTCTATGTACAGGTGAGGAACTTTAGGCCCAGTGAGGGCAAGTAACTTACTTGAAGTCACGTAACTAGTATCGGAGCTAGGGCTGTCTAGTTACAACTCTTGTCTTTAACTCTAGTGCTCTCTTCCTTCCCTTATCTTCTAAGAATTTCTAAGAGTCCTAACAACATACCCACTTGTGATAATTGCTGCTGAGTGAAATTTTACTGTCCACTTGTTTTGTATATTTTCCATATTCTTACTACAAACTTTAGGTTTTCCTTATTTTGATAATGCGCTTTCATTTTTACCACACACACACTCGCACTCGTAAAATCCCTTCTTATAAAAATCGCCAGTGTTTTATGTACAGCCTTTGGAAAGAGATTATATTAAAACCCTGATGCCAATGGGACATCTACTTTGTATACTTCATAAATGCCCAAGTTCATTATAATGCCATACCATACTATGTATGTAGAATACATTTTATCTAACAATTACAATAATGCCCTTTAGTTTAATTGGATGTAGATCAAAAAAGTATGTATTGAGGTTCCACCATTGGGGAAAAGGGTTGTATTGAGAATGGTAAGATGACATCTCTCTTGAAGGTACTTATGGTCAGAATTCTGGTAAGATCATGACTTCCTAAGTACACAGAGAGCTAAGTAAGAGGAGAATAAACAAGAAATGGCCAAGGTCTTGATTAATGTTCGCATTAGTGATGTAGGCAATAAATGGTATGAGTTCAGAGTTAGGGAGAGAGGGATCATTGTAGCTGAAGTGGGCTGGGAAGGATTTATGGGAGAGATGGGACTGGGGATGGGCCTGGAACTGCACCCTAAAGTGAAGCTTTGTTTGCTTTAATGGGGCACTGAATAACAAACTTTGCACCACTGAATTGACCACAAACATTTCTTTCGGCTATTCCAGCACTCAGATGGAAATTCCAGGCACAAAGGTTGTGAGACATGTAGCAGAAATGCATTTGGTTAACAAAATTTATTGTCACTAGGATAGCTGGAAACCATCTTTAATCTGAAATTGGCCCCAGCAATGCTGTCCTATCTTATTTCATTGTTACTTAATTTGTGAACACTTATTTCATATGGAGTCAATTGCCTCCGTTGTCCCCCGTCCTCTTAACATTTAGTCCATCTTTAGTCAAATTTCCATCACAGTACTGCTTCATAGTTCTACTTGTTCTTGGAAATCCTGTAAAACGGATAAATAACCATTATATCTGAGTGACAGTGGGTTGTCTATCAGCAAAATTATCTATTAGCAGTTTTCTCCATTTAACAACTCCAGTAACCACTATTAATAACTTATCCAACTCCTTTTCTGTCCCTTTTCGTCCTCACCATTCCCTTCCCATTCTTTATTTAGGTCAAAACCCATGATAATGAACATCAATGAGATGTCTAGATTCTCTTTATTGTACTAAAATGCTATTGTATTGGCTATTGTTCAAAATAAATGGACCCCTGGTCAGAGTTGGAAATCTTCTTGTTATTACTGAGATTTCCATTACAATGGTTAGTTAACAAGCATTTATTGAACACTTACTGGGTGAAGCAGTGTTCTTAACGCTGGGAGAGATGGATAAGAAAATGCAAAATAACAGTGAACAGAGATAATGGACAAGTTATCAAAGAAGCTAAGAAAATCACACTACATGATGAATTCCTACTTAGGCTGTATTTGAAGGTTATCATTTGCTCTCAAGAAATGCAACATATAAATCCTGACAGAATCCTTAGTAATGTGTTTGATGCACATTTATTGTTTAAATGAACATTTTTGGCTAAATGTTGTCCACTGTCCAAGTTGACTGTTGGCATGCCCCCATCTCTGTGTCTCCTGCTAACATTCCTGATGATGCTTCTTAAATATCACTGAATTACATTTTTGCTTAGATTTTTTTTGTCAGATGATCTCTTTCTCGTATTCCTTTACCTCTCTGATGAAATCCTTTGAGACATAACTCCAGTGGCATCTCTTGGAGAGGCCCATTCTGTCTTATGATACGCAGTTGAACATGATTTTTTCTTCTCCAGAAATCCCATAGTACTTTGTATCTCTCTTATGTTTTATAGTTACATGCCAGCAGTTCTAATCTTCCCTGTCAAATTGTAAGCCCCTCAAAGATAGCAAAAAGAGTTTCCTTTTTTTGATATCTCATTCAAGCAGTTCTTTGTCCATGGTATGCCCTTAAGACATGTCTGTTTCATTGAACTGATGCCTCTGTAGAGCTCAATTTCTATTTAAAAAATGCTGAACTTGGTTGGCAGGTAAAATCAAGCAAGGAGCAAACTATTGGCTTATCCAAGGACTCGCAGGTCATGTCTCTTCTTTGCATTATTTGCTATGTGTGGTAATGAGGACTGATTAAGAAAGAGGAAGTCCTATCCAGCTCAGTGTTTTCTGAGGTTAGGGTCATAGTAGGATGTAGGATTTAAAGCTGAAAGGAACCTGAGAGAGCATCTAGTCAGATTCCTTCAGTTTATAAATGAGGAAACTGAGACCAAAAGCAATTAAGTGATCTACTTAGGGTTAGATTAAGTGAATTTGCCCAACTAGCAGCACCAGAATTCTGCGTACTGTTTTAATTACATATCTTCACTTCACAAGAAATTTTTTTTCTCTTTTCTTCAAGATGAAGCAAATATTTTTTTGCCTTTCTGACTTTGGTAAAGTTTGGCTGACTACTAAATAGAATGAGAAAATTTTTATGATTCCAGGCATGGAATGGAAGTCGCTTCCTATTTATGTGCCAGATAAAATTTTTACAGTTCCAGTGATATTTTTAAAATATGGGTGTACAAATATCCAACATTTAAAAATTCTGTTTTGTGGATATTTTGGTTAGTTAGAAAGCCAAGAATTTTACTGGCTTGTTCACATACTACCTTTTCCCCATGTATCAACCTTTGGAAAGCCATGATTTTGCTGCCATATTAATTATGCATAGCCTTCCAACTACCCTATCCCCAGTAAAGCTCTACTTTCAACCCATTTTCCTTCAATGTTCCATCATCCTGTTTCAGTCACATCAAACCCTACTTGTTGACACTAGTATTGCCCTCTTTTAGTCTTAATTTTCTCTTGGTAGCCCATTTGCCTTCTGGAAAGAGCCATGATTTGGCACAGAATTTTTGTCATTATTTTGAAGACAGCTCTAAGTAATTCCTTCAGTGCATCACTCTTCTGTGGATAGCTTATCAGCCAGCAAACATGTAAAATTTGTGAATAACAAAGTGGTAGTAATGATGATATTTGGAATCGTAAAAGATTATAATTTAATCTTTGGATATAGATTTGGTAGCAGAGATTTTTTTTTACTTCCCCCAAGAACCTCTGTTGAGAAAGAGCATACAAGTAGTGAATGCCGATGGAGTATATTCAAACATTGAAGTCCCTGCTGGCAAGAATGTTCTTGACAAATGTAGTTGGTGGCTTAACACCTCAGTCTTTCCAACACCGCTGGCCAACACACAGGTGCTACTTCCCAAAAGCTCCATTCAGAATCTCACAGAGTATACCTTAGTTTCCCTTATTGCTGCTTGTTATAAGCGGCTCTAAGACACCAAATAAAGGATGTAGGAAACATTTATTAACTGCCAACTGTATGCAAAGCATGGCCCTGGGCATTGAGGATGTGTAGAAAAACAGCAACTGTAAGAAGCTTCCCTTCCCTCCAGGATGCTTAAAGGATACAACATGTGAACAGAGAAGTAAATAAAAGATTGTTAGAGATAAGAGAAGATGTTCAAGAATGCTTGAAGGACCAAGTTCCCAGAGGATGTGGGAGTATCTAGGAATGCCACTGGTGCCTTGCAAGGAGAAAGACTACCTCTTTATCAGAGAGTAGAGCAAAGAAAGAAAGGGGAATGGTGGAGGAGTCTTCAGGATTGAAATAGGAAAAAAGAAGACTCTTATTATGGAGGGCCTTGATTTTCTCAAAGCGTGAGGCAAGGACCTTTATTCAGGGGAAGAGAAGACGTGGAATGCCTTGAATTGATCAGAAAGACTAAAAAGATGGCAGTATAGCATTAAGGGCACAGTTGAAACTAGAAACTAGAAATATTTGGTGGGTCTGGTTGGCATCTTTGTGTGGCTTTATCTATCAGCCATCGGTAGCACATGAGTAGGAATGGAGAAAACCACTAGTGAGGGGTAACTCTAGGGCTGGAGTTTGGTAAAGCATGATAAAAGAAAAGGGCTAAGGGATTCCAGGATGGAAAGGACAGTGGTTTCTCTAATTGATGAAGTGCTTTTGGATGAGTTCCTTCTGGAATGGCCATTTTGAGGAAGGGCCTGGGTCAGCCATCCCTTATTTTTCTTTTGCTTCCCTGGCCTTCTGAGGGGTACCTTCATCCTTCCACCTTATACCCCCTTCCCAGGTCCCTTTTACGTATTGTTTTTCTCTGTTAGAATGTCATCTCTTTGAGTTCTGAGACAATCCTTCTTTTTTGCTTGTATTTGCTCTCCAGCATTTAGTTCAGTGCCTGGAACATACCAGGTGCTTGGTAATTGCTTGTTTGCTTGTATTTTTGAATTGTAATATTTAAAGCTGTGAAGGGAAGAAAGTAAAAGCAGAGCAGGCTTGTTGGACTGGGAAAACAGGGAGAAATAAATTGACTCTAAGCCCCAGTGAGAATGAAGAAGGGATGGAGGGAAGGAGAGAGAGAATGAATGCAAGTTTCACAGTTTTACAGCATGGACCCTTGCTACTTTATTAGCAGGTATAAGTGGTAAGAGATTGAAGGGATTACCCTTTCCATATATGAAGGTGTACATCACATGAATTTGAGGTCAGTGACCTGGGAGGCAATATTTTTGATAGAAAATTAAATACATATGTTGAAACACCACAAATATGAGGACAGGGATTGGGATGGAGAGGAACACTGAGATCCGAGTACTGAACTTGAGAGAGGAGGATAAATTGCCCAGAGATCCAGAAAAGATAGAGTTTTAAAGGAATAGATTTAACATGTAGAGTAAATGGTTAGTGATAGAACAAGCGTGCCAGTAGGGACCTTGGACCTACTGGAGATGAATGCTGTGGTCTTGGAGGTGAGGAACCTAGTACCTGGGACTCTGATCCCAGAGGTGAGCGGGTCTGGTGTCTGAAGGACAAGGCCTGTTTTGGCTCTTAGAGTTGAGATCTGAGGTATACTGGATACAATGGAATGCTTTAGTCTTGGAATAGGGTCATTCCAACTATAGGCTTTGCCCTGCTCTCAACATGACAATAATAGAATAAAGTTGCAACTGTAGAGTTGATGCAGTGAGTCAGGACATAAGATGGCAAGGAGAAGGCTATGTAAGACTGCTTATGTTTGAGGAAGACAGTGTTGCCAGCTCTACTGATGGTGGCCGACTTGAGTTGGATTCTTGCTTTTCCTCTCAGACTTTTATCTTGATGGTCTTTTTTCAAAGTCTCTTTCTACTGAGATAAAACCCCTTAATATGCTTATCCCTTCTCTTCTCAACCACAGCTCCCTGAGCTCTTTGGCCGTCCATTCTGTGTATTCCCTTCAGTTGTTCCATTGGTAGGTCTGCCAGCATTCAGGGTCGCACAGCTAGAATTCAGATCTATCTCTCTCTCCTTCTAGGTTTAGTGCTCTATAAAAAACCTCTATACAAATAACCCCCCAAAGAAATTATTAAAAATTCCATACATGAGATGAAGACATAGATAGTAATTGGTCTCCTCTGCTAGTTCAAGGTCATCATTTCTCACAGTCTCATTGGCACTTTTTAAGTTGCAAAAGCAAAGTATCAGCCAAAGTGAGCTAAACCACTTCTGCCACAACACCTATACTTCCTACCCATAGGGGAAAAAACCATGCTAACCTCTTGGGATGAAGAAGCTGTGACTTGCTTACACCCTCTTCTGTCTGTGATAGGATTACAATTTGGATCTTCCTGGGTCCAAATCCCCCTTTTTATCAATCATGCTATATTGGCTTTCATGTGAGTCATGTAAACCATTACTATAAGTGTTAAACAAGTTTCACATTCCTTTGATATCCCCCCATTATCTCCTCTTTTTTTATATTTCTCATGAAAAGGTAGCTCTTCTTGCCAAGGACTCTTCATCTCATTCACTCTTTGTCTTTTTCAACAGATTAGTCCTGCTTTAATTCTCTCCCTTCTCCCCTACACACCTCATTATTTAGGTGTGTCCTTACCACCATAAAGGTTTATTTGCTGTTATATTCATGTAATTCTTGTGTGTGTGTTGATAGACTCACAAGTATTTTATACATTTTGTAGTTATTTTAAATGAAATTTTTCTATGGTATTTTGAAGGTAGTATGTGGAATTGTCAAAGTTATTGTTTCAGTTAGAATTTTAATTGATTCTCTAGAATTAGTTGATCTATTAGTTGATATAATTGATTAAGCTGTAAATTGTTGGGAAAAACCTGCCAATAATATTGCTTATTCTTTACCAGTGCTTTTTCATGAATTTCATTTTCTTGTCTTAATGATAAATCTAGCATCTAATTCAAACAATAGAGGTGATAATGAGCAACCTTACTTTACCATGGTTCTTATTAGAAAGACCTCTAGTTTATTTTTATTACGTATGATTCTGCCTCTTGACTTTAGATATTACTTATAAAGAAAATTGCCATTCATTCCTATATTTTCTTGTGTTTTTAAAAAATAAAATAGGTGTTATTTCAAAAGCTTTTACTGTATCTCATGATATAAAATATGACTTTTGTGGTTCTTATTAATATGATCTATTACGTTGATAGTTTTCCAAATATAGAGCCAATCCCGCAATCTTGGTATAAATTCAACCTGGCCACAGTTTATAATCTTTTTGCTATGCAGCTATAATCCTTTTGTTAACATTTTATTTAAAGGGTTTTTTTCATCAATATTGAGAATATTGTTCTATACTCTATTTTGACTCTGGTCACTAATCCTAGCTTCTTATGTCATGTCCATTTTGGTGAGTACTTACTTTGATGGCTGTGTTAGCATACTCTTTCTTTGGAATTATTAGTTTTAACTAAGAATTTGAATTATTTTCTGTTGTAGAAAAGTAAAGCATTTACAAACCAAATAGTATTCTTTCATTAAAACAGCCCCCACACCCAAGAAACAATACATCAAACCAGTCTTTGTGTCAGTTCTGGAATAGTGCCCATGAGTCTTGTAAGTCCACAGTGAGTCAATTTGTCTTGTGGATTGTAGAGTGGTCAGAGGGTCTATCACCTTATACTATTATAATTTACCTGGCAGAGTATTGTTTTTCCACATCATAATTTTCCACATCAGATTTCCTCCCCCACTCCACTTTTTGGTGCCCAACACCAAATTCATGTACCTGTAACCTCATATTAATCTTATCTCTTCTCCCCACCCCAATCTCAGTTAAGAAATCATTAAGTTCTATTCTGGATGAGGGTATCAATCATCACTTTAACAAATCTCTTAAATTGTGAGCTTGGTGAAATTCGAATCAGATAAACACGTCTTCAAGCTACTGCAAAGAAAATAGACAAGAATTAGATTTGTTTAATAGCCTCTATGTTATTTAGATTCCTTGAAGGCCTTTTTTGGTTCATGATACCTAGGAACTCACTGGGGCACATGGGTAGGGTTAAGATATGTGTGTTTATTAAAATAATAGAATTTTAGAACCGCAAGAGTCTTCGATGAGAGAAAAAACCCGCGGTATTTCTTATTACTTAGCTGTACTCTCCATAAATAATATGGAGTTCCAACTCTTTGGTGTCCGAGAGCTCATTTGTATCCCTTCCTTCTCCCAGTCTCTCATATAAGCAGTTTTCTTCTCTACTCTTCTGATATTTCTCTCACTGCTTCCAATTTCCAGCCAAAATTTACGAAAGGACATAAATAGCTATGTAATTTTAAGACCCTTGGTCAGAATTTCATTATGCCCCATGGTTTCTATATACAAAGTCTTTGAAATTCTGGCATAGTAAATATTCAGTCATTCCATATTTAATCACAACATTTTTATTTTGTTAATATATCACATTTAAATGGAAGTTTTTCAATAAGTTGCATAAAACAAATTTTTGAATACTATGAAGGGACAGTGAAATCAGATGCGTAAGAAGAAAATGAAAGGAAAGGAGATTATGAAATGGAATGAGAAAAAAATTTCCAGTTTCTTAATAGTAATTTATAAAAACAGGTTCTCAGATTAGTTAGGATCTTGATGATGAGGGCAAAATGGCCAACAGCCAGAAGCTTCTCTCATGGTAGCAGATAGGAATTGTTACAGGGAAGCAAAATGCTATTCACCTGGCAGTTCTTCTTTACTTTAAAAAAAAAATCTGATTTCTACTTCTGTCTTTACTTTTTACATTATCTTCCTTTCTAACTGTATTCCCTTTTCCCCCTCCCCCATTCCCTACCTAACAAGACATCCTTTGTGGAAAAGACTTAAAATGACATATACACAAAAACCAGTTCAGAAAAACCAACAGATGTATCTACTGTGTTACATTGTGTGTATAGTATTTCATATCCATAATCTCCCACCTCCACAAACAGGAGAGGGATCTAGAAATCTGTTTTAAAAATATTTCTAAAAAGTATTGTCCAAGACTGGAGAACGCTGTTCATCATGGTAGAGGGGATCATGAAAGGAACATGCTAACATTCATCCTTCAGTGAATTATTTGAACAACATTATAGAAAAATGACACTGACAAGTCAGATTGACATCCTGGAGGGGTAAAGCCATTGGAGTATCATTCCATTTGGGTTACAGAAGGGCAAGGTTAAGGAGCACAGGTTAAAGGTAGAAAGTAGAAGAACGAATCAGAGGAGAAAAGTAGAAAGACTCTTGAGTCTTTGGGGCATTGTAATAGGTTTGAGATTTTTCCTATAGAAGGTGGAACAAGACCTTCCTTTTGAGCAGGACGCCCCTTCTGGTGACCCCACGAATAGTGATCAAGATTTGTATGTGTCACCAGGTTTAGAAAAAATCATACCAGTTGGCGATGAGGAGGAGAAAATTGTGGTGGTTGGTAACTTCCCTACAAAAGCGTAGAAAGGCAGTCAGTTGTATGTCAGATCACAATGAGCAGGGTGGAGGTATGTAATATAAACTGATAGTGTTATCAAAAAGAAAAAAAACTTTATATATTTTCATTGCAACATTTTATTGCTCCAAAGTTGAAGCAACCTAAATAATCAACATTAAGATAATGTTGGATAAACAGTTCTATATTATTATGGGATACCTTAGTGCCACCAAAATGAACCAGTATGAGGAATATGGAGAAATCTAGAAAGACTTTTAAGAAGGGTTACAGATAAACAAGTGAATAAATAAATGAGCAAATCAAGAATAATGGAGAGCATATTAGCTCTGATCTATAGACTCAAAAAAGCAAAGTTAATGAATGAACAAAGAATTCTGATAGATTAATGGGGAGTCTTTTATGCACTGGAATAAATGAATTTAAATATAAGTTGTTACTGATAATATTTAGTTTATATTGATATTCAATATTATGTTGGTCTGAAATGTTCTATCAAGGATTCTTCTTCAAGTATGGGTTGGATTTGATGGTCTCTGGGTTGTTACCCAACTCTGATAATTCTGTTATTTTGTGACTCCAGGCAGTGACAAGCTGCTGGTATGCTCATCTGGCCAGGTGGTCATTCACCTTTCTGAGTTGTTTGGGCCAGCCCCCTTTGGCATGGTGGCAGGGGCACAGCTAGTCACCCCAATGAGCTATCCTTCCTCTTAGGGGCTTTCAGGAATATCAGGGTCAGAGCTTAAGGGATTGCCATCAGTGGAATGTCTTGAACAATGCCAGGTTATGAGTATTTTGAACCAGTTTTGAGGTCTGATATTCTGGTCCTTAGCCCATCCAGTTGACTAGGTACTACGGCTTTTCTTGCTGTTGTGGAGAGTCCGGGAAGCCTCCAGCGGTGAACTTTACTTGATCTCTGATCCCCCTTCCTTTTTCCTAAAAAGCAGCCTAAGTTTTCAGTGAATGAATTTCGAGGATGATCTCGGAATTTCTAATGAAATAGGGAAGAGAAAGGGAGTTAAAGGAGAAAAGAATAAGTGTTTATATAGCTCATACTCTGTGCCACACAGTGTGCTAAGTGCTTTTTCCAATTATTATTTTGTTTGATTCCCATAACAACCCTTTGAGGTTGGTGCTATTATTTATCCACGTTTCATTTGAGGAAACTGAGGCAGATGGAGGTTTTTGTCCAGGGTCACACAGCTGGTAAGTGAGGTTGGATTTGAACTTAGGTCTTTCTTACTCCATGGTCTATCCCCCACATAACCAAAGAGATATGTATATATGTCCAAGTTCTAATATATTTTTATGTAGATCTCTGTATTGAGCTTCAGTTTTAGATATAATGAGGCACAAAAATTACACCCTCTGGATTAAAAATTGAGATTGCCTGTGATTGGATCTTCTAAAGTCCTATGACATAAAACTCATTTTGCCTTCTAAATATTTTACCTCTGTGATTACTATGTAGCATCTGTGAAGCTGCAACAACATGTTACTCACTTTGTAGACTATAAGATTTTTATGTTCGTAATCTAGCTTGAGAAGACGAGACATGAGTATCATTTCAGTTCTTCTAAAATGAATGAAATCAACCTTATTCTGAGTTCAGAGTTGTTCCCTATTTTCTATGAATTCCAGTTTCAAATTTTATTGAGAAGGTGTTAACATTAACTTAGATGTACTCCTACATTAACCCATTAAGCACAAGATACTCTTAGCATAGGTAATTTAAATATCATCTTTCTAGAATAATCATCTTAAAAGGACGTTTTTCTTTTAGTAAGCAAAAATGAGATTTTAAAACTCAATTTACACTGTATGTAATTGCTTGTATGAGTAAAATCCTATTCAGCTCTCCTTTGCCAGAGACTTGTCTGGCAGGCAGTGTTGTCTCCATATGTTTGTGAAATTCAGAGCACTAGGGCTCTGTCCCTCAGTCAAGGCTCAGCCTCCCCACTTCACTTTTCCTTTGGTGACTGCTAGTCAATTATAGCTACAGAAGAGGAAGGACGGATGGAGAGAGGGAGAGGGAGAGAGAGAGACCCCACAACAGCATTCTGTTGCACTCTGGAGCCCCTGCAGGAGTGGTTGCTCCTCCCTTTATCACTCACTATTCCCCCACACCTTTATGATTGTACATATGTAGATGACTATAGGGAATTTTTATGGTGTCTTTCTCCCCTTAATCAGCAATATGGCTCTAGGGTAGAGTATAGTACCTGTCCTTGAATCCCAAGCTTTCTAGAAGGTCCTATAGAGCTTTGAATGGGGAAATACTATGGTCTTGGAAGAATCACCTTAGTTCCACCATTTGCAGTAATATCCTGCCATGGGGAGAATATTGATATTAACAAAATGGATCTTCTTGAGGAGGACTATGGTGTTCTGGGACTCCATATAATCAGCACAGTGTCCAGTGCAAGCCGCAGCATCGGGCCAACTTCACCATCTCTAGATAATCCTTCTGTTTGGATGTTCTCCATGATAGTGGAAACATTTTGGTAATGGTTTGTCTTATGCTTTGCTTAATATCAACCTTTAGAGGATCACTGAACCTGATACAGCTGGTGGCATTTATCAAAGATTCTCTTATGATTTTAGCACATGCTACATAAAGGAGACCCCTTCCTTGGAGGAGAGCCCTTATGGCTGTGTTTGGCTCCACTGAACCAAATATTTATTTTGTAATCATGATAAACTCTCTTTGATTCTCATTCCACAAAAAGACTCATTCTTACCCCCCACCTTTGACTCTTACCATGGTCACAAAAAAGATAAAAGAAACACAGAAAGGGGCTGCTGAGGGAGAAGAACTCTTGAGTATTTTCATCCCTTTCATGGGCCATAAAGACAAAGAATTAGTGCCTCTTGATGATGAGTTTCTCCAGAAGTAGCTAGGGTTGTCCTCAGGCGGCAGATAGATACTTTGTCACTTATCCAGCTTGGTAGAAACTGCCAGAAATTGCTTTCAGCTAGCACTTTGAGAGGACAATATTCCTGTCATGACCCAATAATACATGGGAGCAGGATTTGTGTGAAAACATCTACACAGCCTACATTCATCTTTCAGATTCTCACCCTAACTTAGGAACTGTAATTACAATTATGTAATACTTCACATAATATTATCTAATCCTTAAATATAACAGAAATATGATATGACATACTTAAGTATGAGCATAATGCTTTAAATACTATAATTATATACATAAATGGGACAGCCATTCTGGAAGATCAAGGCTGTTATTGTCACGACATTACAAATAGAGAAATTGATGTACGTAATAGTGAGAGCACTTCCTATGTAGCAGGCACTGTGCTTAGTACTTTATAATTTTTATCTAATTTGATCCCCAAAGCAACCCCTGGAAGTAGGGTTTTTATTAGCCCCCTTTTATAGATGAGGAAACTGAGGCAAACCTGAGTGACTTACCCACACAGCGTGTACATGTCTGAAACTAGAATTTAATTCAGAGACAAAAGAAGTCTCTAGGCCTGCAGTTCTATGTATTCTGCCACCTAGATGACTAGGTAGCTAGAGAGCTAAATATCTAGATAGGTAGGTGGGTAGCTAAACAGAGGTTAAGTGCTTTTTCCAGGCACAGCTAATAACTGTATGAAGCTGGATTTGAATTCAGGTCTTCCTTACTCCAGGTCCTCCAGGGTAGGGGCTGTTTCATTTTGGGGTTTGTATGCCATTTCTTTACCATAGCGTTTGACACATAGTTGGTTAACTTAATAAGTGCTTGTTGTTCATTTATCATAATAATTGCCTTCCTCTGGTTAGTATGCTCTAAATGACCAGGAAATCCTCTCGGATACATCTTCTCAACCGATTTAATCTCATAGAAATAGATTCTTTGCAAATTCTTGTCTTATTGTGTTCTTAATATTTTTTTAAATGCGACTTTTCAAAGGGTTTGCTGAATTTTTAAATACAGTTTTGTTTTTAAACTTATTCTTAGGATTTAAATTTTCTTTTGGCAACACATCTACAGTTTTTCACCATAAACAATTGGAACATGATTTAACCACAGTTTTCTCTATAGCTGTCCTTTTAGCTGTCTGAAATTCTGTTAAAGGAGACACATGTTTCTGTTAGCTCCTGGTCAGAAAACTGCTTGGAGGGCGATAATTGTCCCAGAGAGGCATTTTTGAGGGAAAATAAATGTAGATGGTAAATCAAGATAACTAAACTGAATGCACATCCGAATCACTAAGTAAATTCACACAAAGAAAGGGTCCCTTTGTTCCAATTCTTAATTCCCTAGCTTCTCCTTGATTTCTAATGGAGCATCATAGCCAATGAATGACTGCTAACTTTCTGATGATTTCTTTATTATTTTTTTCTAGGCAGCTTTATCACAGTGTGTACACTGTTGGATTGGAGTGAGAAAGATCTACATTTAAATCCTTGTGCCTCAGGCAACTCACTTGAAATTATCTGCTAAATCGTAGATAGCTTTGAGTTTGGTAGCATCCTTCTAAAAACTTGTGTTCCATGTTTAGTCTATAGTAGTTGTTTGCACATGTTTAAGTCCTCCTTGCCTAGATTGTAAATTTAAATTTATTTTACTTCAATTATTTTCTAATGGAAAAAATTGGAGCCACTCTGAGTTGAGAATGGACGCTGGACATGGTCAAAACAAAATGAACCAAAGACCTTGAAGGGAGCAGGTAGATTAAAAAGTGACCCTTGGTATTATTGGGGGTTTAAAATTTTTCTCCTTGTCATTTTTCTTTTCTGTTTCTTCAAAAGTTGATTTTGAACATGTAAATAAGAATGTGTTGTATGAAAAGCTAGTTCTTGGGTGTTGAGTGACTTGAATGTGGTTGGATTTTGCATTGGCACTTATTTGGGAATTTTATAGTGTTTGCATGTGGTAGGATTTCCTTTTAGTACCCATATAAGACTCTTATTTCCTTTCAACTCGTTATTCTGTGGTTATTGGGTTGGGTGGTTTTGGTACTATTTAACAATGGATCTTTTCAGTAGTGAACTTCAATGCATTATTATACAGTGAAATCATAGTGAAGTGATGAGATGACAAAAAGCCAACTTATTTTCAGCTAGTAATGTTAATGGCATGGTATATTCATTGATCCATGTTTGGGTGGCCCAGTGTCTAACATTATCTGGATTATTTTCTATAATCTGAATGATTAAATTTTTTTAAACCAGAGACATTGTTGTAAAGTAAAAACTTCAAGTGCTATACTATGTATTTTTTTTATTAATGAATTCCTAAAACTTGATCATCTTATTGTTAAATTGAAAAATGAGTGCTTTTGAATTATATAAGCTATCAATAGCCTTTTATCATTTAAAATACTGTATTCTTTTTTTATCTAAAGAGTAGTACCTGTGATAAAAATTATTTTATTCCTCTAGTTCAGTCACTCCCAAATTCTTCTAAATTAAGTGTCATAGCTTTTATTTTCCTTTCTAGAGCAAGTCATTTAACCATTTTGGGTCTCAGTTTCCTTGTCTATAAAACGAGAAGATAAATAGGCCTTAATGACCTCTTAAGACCTTTTCTTAATTTAGATATGGAATTCATTGACCCCTTTTTTGTGTCCTTGAACCTTTTTGGCAGTCTGGTAAAGCTTATGTATGAATCCTTTCCCAGAATGTTTTTAAATGTATAAAGTAAAATACATAGGATTACCAAGAAAGCCAATTATAGTGAAACACAATCATCAAAATATTAAAATTCAAACACAAGTTTTCAGACCCCAGGTTAGATCCCTGTTGTTCTAAATCTATGATTTACTCTTCAGTAAAGGTCCTCCAGTAGAAGATAGCCTCTTGCAGGTGTGCTGTAGGGAAAATCCTTGTTCAGGTGTTAGAATAGTTGACATTTGGGTCCCTCCCATCTCTGGGTTTTATGATTTTTTTTATTAGTTCCTACAAACATGGAACTGTTTCTTAGTTGAAGCTACTAATTTTTCATTAGAAATACATATTCCTTCATACTATATCTAGATAGATAACTTCTCTTAAGAGCATGTATTTTGAAGAAAACTTCCCATCTGAGCATTGGCCACATGTTATTATTCCATATCTTATGTAATGCAATGTGCAGATGATTTTTAAAAAATGTCCCTTTCATTAGTAATTAACATATGATTTAAGGAGAACTAGTCACTGTTGTCTCAAATTTTCTAAAAAATTACTCTTGATTTAGTCTCGGTAAATCCTCCTTGCTAAGACCATGTATGGGAGATGTTCAGTGTACGTTGCTGCTTTAGCTGGCATAAATTCTAATTTCTTAATTATCAAGCCCTCTGTGTATGTGTCATGCATGTGCATGTTTATGAGCATGTGTGCGTGTGTGGGGAGGGGTGATACACATATTTTACATATAACTCAAGCAAAGATAGGACTGAGTTTCTTTTGCCATTCATGTTCTTGGGGATGCTGATGACAAAGAAGCAAACCCAAGGGGGAATTTTAGGTCTGTACCAAGTTGTTGGAAGAAACCCCAGCTATAGTGTCGTCAGAGGCGATGAAAATAATGTACTTGCTTTATTTTATAACAAATTTTCACAGGGTATTCAGAAAAAGAGACAAAGCACATGAAAATCAAAGGGATCATATGGTGGCTTCATTTCAATTCTGGTAAAGCTATTGTTCCAAGGCAGTAATTAGTTTAGGAATTACTGAAATTGACATTATAATCAAATTAACATAATTTAAGAAAGAAATTCAGTCATAATAATTTATGAATTAAATTGTTTTAAGGGGGAGGAGTTTCTTGGACTCCAAAAATGCTTTAAGGCATTTAGTCACTAATGCATTGTAAAAAATTTTTTTGGAATATGTGCAAAATATGAGCTTATAGTACCAGACCCCCCCTGTGCTGGTCTAGTCCTTTATGTTCAGATCATTAATAAGTGACTTGGCCCCTGACCAATACTGAAGTAAAAGAAAATTCTGTGCCATGATGTGCCATTGGGAAACTATTGCAAAACATTCTGAATTTAAGCAAGGTTACTTCTCCCACACCAGTATTATGGGATCCACTAGCTGTCCTCTACAAACCTGAGACTTCATTAATGCATATTAATTAAGGAGCAAGTACCCCACAAGAACATTCAGTACAAGTGCGTAATCTTATCTCCAGAATAATGAGCATCAGTTTCTCATAGAACATCTGACCTAGAACATTTCAATAAATTCATTTGGATTTTTATAATGGTTCATGCCCTGTTTCCTGGTGGTGGGCTTGTTTTCCTGTTACTTATTTATCTATATAGTTGTGCATGTTCTGTTCAGTTACAGTACAGCTTCCTAAGCTCACTTTTGGGGGGTATTGCAGCCATTTCATTAGCTCTTTTATGTAGCTGACCTCTGAAGAATGTAACGGGCAATCTAATGGGATGTGTTTATGCTTCATTTTGGCAAGAAATTTTGTGAATTGCTTCCTAGCAACTATATGTACTGTGCTGTTTTCACACAATTTCCACACATTCTTTCTTCCAGAAGCCAAATTGCCTGTTCTGGGGAGCACTAAACATGGCCTTGTTTAATCCCAAGTTTGAAAAAACAAGACCTCAAAAACCTCACTTATTCCCTTCTTTTTTTTCCAAGTTCAAATAAGTTAGAATCTGAGGGACTCAAAGAAATGAATGGAAATAAATGCTCAGAATTGTCTTAAAATGGAGCAAACCAAGCTTACTCCCTGTTTATTTCTTCTCTCCATTTTTAAGTAGTTGGCATTGCTGTTTTCTCTAGAAAGTTCATAGTGCAGTAAAGATAGGATTACCAAACAAAATATTCACCCTGTTTATGCATCATTCATTTTAACTATCCATTGGTCTACCATCCATATCAGTAACTTCCCTCTTAAAGTATTTAATTAGCAATCTCATGGGATTTATATGAGCATGAGCAAATGAACTAAAACATTGTATTTCAAAGTTTGCTGACAATAGGATTAACTCTTACATTGAAAAAGCTTATTTTCTCAGATTGTGGTTTGATTTCTTGGGCCACAACAGAGATGTTGATATTACTGAAAGAATTGCTTGTGGGACATCGGTTTTTGTAAACTTACTGAGGACAGCAGTAGACTAATGTCAGATGCAAAGGAAGGAGATTGGAGACATACATAGGAAGCAAAGGATAGCTATCCGGAAATTCAGAAAGCTAGAGGAAAGGCTCTTTGGAAAATGGCGCTTCCCACCTCATTATTTAAGCAAACCTTTAATAGAGGCTTACATTTACAAGTATACATTATTGTATGTGTATGTGTCTGTCATGAAAATTTTATTAACTCTCTTCCCCTTGACAGCCACAGTATGTTGTTTTCACATTTCTCAGAGATGTTACTTGTCCATCAGAAAGAGAAAACAGTATACTTTACTCAAATTGACCCTACGCAGCTTGTTTTCTTATTTTCTTTCTTAGTGTCAACCTTTTATATCTTTTTTCATTTCTCATTTTTTTTTCATTTTCTAACTCTTTAGTGTGCCATATTGTTTATTTTCTTAAGGTAACAATTTTTCTATTTCTCCTTCCCTTCCTTTCCAGAATTTGGTCATTAATTTCATTATCTTAAAATTTTATTTTTCCATAAAACCTTTGCAAATCAGTGGTTTGAAAGTACACACTCAGACACACAGCCACATATTGTATATAAGTAACTACATAATAGATCATATATAAATTATATATATATATATATATATATATATTTGTGAATAACTTATCTTAAGATAATTTGACATTAATAATGAGAAATAAAATAGATTTTCCATTTCTTGCCTTTTTTTCCCCAGAAGTTTTGTTATTATAAGAGCATCAGAAAATTTTTTCAACAGCTTATTTCTAAATACAGGTTTGTAGTAATGTAGTTGAGGCCCTTGGCTTAGTTAACATTTGTGTGAGATTTAAGGATCGGGGGTTAAACGTTTGTTCTGTGGTTTGCCTTCGTGTGAACAGTAATGCAGAAGAGCTGTAATGAACTGTAAAAGATAAGTACTTTTATGTATTATGCTCATTTAAACAGTCCAAAGTGTTCTTATTCTTCTTGTGCCTCAGATTGATATCCTAGTGTTTATTTTAAAATGTTTTCAAAAATGTTAGCCTTTGTCTTTCTGCAGATATTCAGAAAAATAATTGGTTATTAAAACATAGATGAAATCCTTGAGGTTTGGGGAATTTCTAAAATTTTAAAAGAGCAAAAGATAAATATCTTGACTAATTTTGGTAGTTTTTGCTCTGATTCCATTGGAATGAAATGTGCACTTCTTCCTATTTGCATTTTTCAGAGGCAGAAATAATAGCAAAAATAGAAAATTTAATCCTTTTAAAATACGAAGAAATTTCCTCTTCCTATGAGTGCCATATCAGATTTCTTTGTGAATGAAAGTCTAATTTTTTTTTAAAAAAAGAAAGTCTAATTTTTTAAAGTTACCAACTTATCAGAAGTACTAGTAGTCTTGTGTTTGTGTTTGTCAGATTTATGCAGAAATTCCAATTTATGTATCTCTTTTCCATTTTTAATTGTGCATACTTTTTGTTCTGTTAATGTTGATACTCATTTATGCAGTGACTAATAATATACACACACATATGGAACTGTGTTACATGTATCCAGAAACATTTGGAACACCCAAAACAGTACAGATAACATTATTACAAAGTGAGCTGGTGAGGGTTGACTCCCTTAAGGACCATGGGTCAAGTAAAGTCGTCAAGACCTTATTAAGTGCCTCCAGTGTACCAGGCACTGTACTGTGCACTGGGGCTAGGAAAAAAAATACAGAAACAGTCTCTTCAGCTATGGTCCAACAAGATACGCTCACATACAAGATAAAGTAGAAATAATTTTAGGGAGAAGTCATTAGCATTAAGGGGGAGCAGGAAGAATTTCTTGCAGAAGGTAGAACTTTAGCTGAGATCTGAGGGACGACAGGAAATGGTGGTGAGGAGGAAAGAAAATTCCACACTTAGGGGACAGTCATTGAAAGTACGTGGAGTCAGGTGATGGAGGTCAATGTTCCTTTAAAGGCAAGTAATAGTAGTTTGAGATATTTTTGAAGAGGAAGCTCTCTCCTGTACTGTAAGTACTGCCTGATTTGTTTAGACCTTACTTTTATCTTTGTCTTGAGTTCCACAGCTATAAGATGCATCTGAAAATAAAATTTTCATAAGGATTAAGTGAGATAATTTATGTGAAAATGATTTGAAAAGAATAAATGGCTGTGTCAGTGTAAAGTATCATCTATAATTGTGGATAGTGATTCTGTGTATCTTGGCAGTTTTTGTGTCATTTCTTTGGTAATTGAAGATGAACCCACAGATGTCCCAGCACTGACCACTAGGAATATGGAAGTGATAATATCAATTTCAGAACTCCTTTGAGCTCTGAGGACCTGGAGAGTTCTGACCCACCCAAAGATTATATGTTAGTAAGTCAGTAGGGTTTTTTCATGGTTTTATTAAATAGAAATAATTCGGTAGTGATAAGAAAATGTGTGAGCAGTTAAACAAAAGAAGGTAATCTGGTAAGGTAGTAAGACTAGAGTATAGACCAGATAACCCATATCCTCCATTCACCTGACAGGGAACATTGTGTGTGTTCCTCCTTCTTTGCTGAAGAAGACCATGCCATCAGAGAAATAATGACATGACTTGCACTTGACTTTGTTTTGAGTGAGGGAGCACCAGCCTCACTTCTCCTCCAGAGCCATCTGAATCCAGTGACCAGATATTCATCAGGATGACTGGAAATGACCTAGGATGAGACATTTGGGGTTAAGTGACTTGCCCAAGGTCACACAGCTAGTGAGTGTCAAATGTCTGAGGTGAGATTTGAACTCAGGTCCTCCTGACTCCTGCACTGGTGCTCTATCCACTGCACCACCTAGCTCTCCCTACAGTGAACACTGAGTGCTCTCGAGAAAGGTACCTAACTAAATGGGTGGATTTCCTATGGAAGATGTGGATGGACATAGACCAAAAGTCATTTAGGATAAGAAGGCTTGGCTAATATCATTAAAAGTAATACCTATATTGATGAGTTTTCATGTGTATTGAAGTAATAGCAATTGATTCGCTTTGAGCAAGATCATACTCAACTCATGTAATACTTACAGAATCTGAGAACTGGAAGTGACCTTGGAGTTGACTATCTGGTCAGATTTATCCCTTAATAAGAAGTCTTTTCTCCAAAATACCTAGCAACTGGTCATCTAGCATTTGCTTGAAGAATTCCAGTGAGAGGGAACCAACTACTTTCTACAGCTGTCCATTAGAGAAACACAAGATCTAAGTTAACCTCTTTGTTATTTCTACCCATTGTTTCTAACTCTGTTCTGGAGTTAAAGGAGAACAAGTATAATGCCTCTTTCACAAAACAGACTTTTAAGTATTTATTTATCATGTCCTCCTTGAGTCTTTTTTTCTCTAAACATCTCCAGTTCCTTCAAATGGTCCTAATATAGAATGAACTTTATCTTTATAAAGAAATTTATCACTTTAAGAGCCTAAAATAAGGTTCTTGAACTAAATGTCATACTCTAATAAAAGCTATCTGATCATATCAGAATAAAGCAAAATAAAACTTCTCTGGTCCTGGATACTTTTCCTATCTTAACTTAGCTTCTCATTGCATTAGTTATCTGTGCTCTCAAATCATTCTCTCAACCCACTAAGTCCCCTAGTTTTCCCTCCACAGATGAGCTGTTGTCTCCATTGAACAATTATGAAGTGAATTTCTTGAATCCATGTGTAAGATTTTACTTTTTTTTTAGTGCATTGGGGAGGGAGGGAGTGGAGTTGATTAGGACACCCTTGAGAAATTGATTTTTCCCAGCTGATTGATGAAATCATAGAAAACAAGAAACAGATAAAAGAGACAAAGAGGCATTATGGTCTAAAATTAAGTATAAAGGAGGATTTGTACTTTATTTCTTCTTTTTTAATCCGAATGGATAGACTTTGAGAACAGCAGTTTGTTGGCAGAGGATCAAGCATGCCTAGTAGTTCTTTCATGAACAAGACATGAGATAAGTAGGATCACTTTGGCAGTAGAGAAGAGAGCCTGTTATGGATCCTCTACAAGTTAGCTCTGGTGAGAGATTGTAAACTATAGCTTTTAGGAGTGTAGACCAACAGAGTGTCTTGAAACTGAACAGTTTTCCCCCTGGGGACTCAACTTGTAAGTGGAGTTGGATAATAAGCAAAAGTTGTGACCAACTCCAGGTAATGTTGGTTGCTGTCTTCTCCCTGGTTTTCTGTGACATTGCTCTATCATGGTTCTTTTCCTGTTACAACATAGGTGTTGTCCACTATCCACCTTCCTCTGGAATATCCAGTCTTTTGTAAAATCCTGTTGAATTTACTTTGTAAAAATTTGTCCTTCCCTAAACCTGAAGTCCCCCTTTTTTTAAACCCTCTTCTTTCCTCTGACTCTGCGACCATCCTTGGGCATGCCCTTATCTCTCCATTCCTGGGTTATTGCAACAGAGTGCTGGTTGGTCTCTCTGCCTCAAGTCTTTCTTCACTCCTCCTCCATCCTCCATTCAGTTTCCAAAGTTACCTTTCTAAGGTACAAATCTGTCTATGTCATGCCCTTCCCTGCTCCCTGTTCTCCCTTCAGTAAACTCTCTCCTTGGGCCTGTGCTGTTTAACATTTTTGTCAAAGACTTGGAAAAGGCATAAATGGCTTACTTATTAAATTTATAGGTGACATAAAACTGCACGAGTGGCTAAGAGAATCAGGATCTCAAAAGATCTTGCTAGAGTAGACCATTGGGATACATTTAATAAGATGAAATTCAAGAGGGATAAACTAGAAAGTCTTCTACTTAGATGTAGAAAGATTGTCTGTAGTCTGTGCTGATTAGACTGCAGGTGGAGTATTGTGTTCAATTCTAGATACCACAGATTAGTTGGTTGATTGGTTGTTGTCCTTCTTTCTCAAAGAGGACCAAAATGGCATCATTATGTTCAAGTCAAGGTACAGTTCTTCCAACTGTGGCTGATCCTTGGGATGATCTACCACAGTTCAAGTTCAAATAGTCCACATGAACATTTGGAGGGCAAGTGACTCTATATTTGCATATCTCACATTTCTTTAGAGCTACTGCAATTCTGCTTTGCTCATAGAGCACAGTGCCTTCTTTGATGCAGGCATTCCATGCTGTGGCAGTGCCTTTGTATTGCTTCTTACAATATCCATGTGAGTGCTTATGTTGGGTGCGTTCTCTGTAAAATACTATTTTGGGCAAGGGTACATTTGACATTCAAACAGTGTGACCAACCCATCAAAGTTGTACTGCCTGCAGTAGAGATTGAATGCTTGGCTGTTTAGTTCGAGAAAGGACCTCAGTGTCTGGTACCCTGTTCTTCCAGGTGAGCTTCAGAATCTTCCTAAGACAATTGAAATGGAAGCAATTTTTCCTTGGCCCTTTCTAAAGTCTTTCTAAACTTGTTCTCATGGAAATAACCATCTTCCAGTTGAAGGATCAGCCTATTAAGGAGGACTCTGGCAAGAAAGACATTGAAAGACTAGAGAATGGTCAGTGGATGGCAACCAGGATGAGGAAGAGCTTTGAATCTGTGGCATTTGAAGATCGGTTGAAGAAATTGTTCAAGTTTAGCCTGGGCCTAAGAAAGCTCAGAGAGTACGTGACAGCTTTGTTCAAGTATTTAAGTTGCTCCTAAGTAGAAGATGGATTGAATGTGTTCTGTTTGGTCTCAGAGGATAGAAGTTGCAAGGGGGCCAGTTGAGATTTGATATCTGGGAAAGTTTCATCTAGAAGTAGAAGGGCTTGTTCCTCCATGGAGGCTCTGTAGCAGAGGGTAGATAACTGCTTATCAGGTGTGTTATAATGGGGATTTGTTTTGTGTGTGGGTTGGATTGGATGGCCTTTGAGGTCCCTTCCAAGTCTCAAGTCTTGTGATTGATTGTTCTTATCCATTAAGCTTTATGGAAGCACATGCAAGTGAAAGGTTGATATGTTTGAATTTTACAAGCACGTTTTCTCCTTATTATTTTTTCTCTTTTGCCATTGTTATTGTCCATTTATCTGTTAAATGCCTTCTTTGGTCCAGAACGTTGTTTTGACAGTGTAAAATGGACTAGCTAGATTGAACTCAGTTTCTAAATTTGGGAAATTGATCATTTAAATGCAATCATTTGGCAGAATGGTCACAAAGCAAAAAAAAATGAAGCAAAAGGCATAAGTATCCATAAATAGATAATCACTAGGTAAACAGTGGATATTTTCAGCATAAGCTTTTAAAAATGTCATCGTAACAAACAGAACTGTCCTGCAGTGCTTTAATGTTTAAATAAAAACCATTAATCCTCTGTGTTGTCTCACCACCTCCCCCCTTTTTTTTTGTTTTTTGCTGAAGATATTTGAAAACAAATACACAAAGACCCTCGTCATTTTAAAATGGATACAGTGGGGCACAGCTGGCACTTTTAAATCCAGCTAATGAACTGTTATTACTTCATTCCCACCTTGGTGAGAGTGAAATGTAGACCCCCTCCCCCACTCTATCCCATTCCTACCCACCAAAGCTTCTGGATATTGTTAGTCTGGACTGCATTTGGCTCTTCTCACTTTCCTTGTAACCAAAGAGAATAGACCTTGGAGAACGTTCCCTATATGTTTAAATAATGTCAGTAATAACGGGCACAGTTTTTAAAAAAGTTGATTTGTTATTACCATTGAAATAGTGGTGATTTTTCTTTGTTTAATGTATTTCATCAAAACTTAACCAGTGTGATTTATTAGAATCATTTAACATTTACTGGCTCTTATGTTTGTATTTTTACATGAACTTTTTTCGGCGGGGGAGTAAGTTTCAACAATTATAAAATATTTATATTTAAAACTAGGTTTCTAAGCATCATATTATATATATATGCATATATACATATATATGCATATATATATCTATAAATTAGGTTGGCCTTCAATTTTGAGCATTACTGTATATATGCTAAGAAGTTCAAAATCATCCCTATTTATACAGCCTTTGGCAGTTTGAGCAATGTGTTTTGTCACCTGTTTGCTGTCTTACGAAGATCTGGAAAGTTTATGAAGAAATAGAAAATATGACTTTGAGCTCTTGACATTTTAAAATAAATGTACATATTGTTAGTGACAGATTGCTAAACTTGGCTTTAGACACTTAGCTGTGGTTCTTGCCAAAAGTAATCCAGATGTGCATAATTTATCCGGCTGCCATATGTGCACTGACATGTCTTTCTATAATCAACTGTCTGTTCAGTATTGTTACAGTTAAATGTTCTTTTTTTATCAACAATCTTCTGAAATAGCACTGACTTGATAAATTATTTAAAATAGTAAAAACATTCTGTTAAAATTCTCTTTTTTTGTTTTTATTAAGGCCAAGTGACTAGAATAATTTTCTAGAAAAACATTGGCAATCCAAGTTCTATGGATGCTACATATATATATATATGCATGTGTGTGTACGTACATACACATGCATTTATACATACATATACATATGTGTATATAGTGGTTTTTTTTCTAGGAGAGAACCTAAAAGCTCAAAAGTTTACATAATTTCATTTTGATGAGTTTCTTGAGAGTTGATGTAGAATAAGGGAATATATAAATAAACAAATACTGTAGGTGGGGGGAAAAGTAGTATAGTTTTCTAACCAGGTTATTTGGTTTAGAAAAGAAATGGAAAAAGGAAATTTTGAGACAGATTAAATAAACACATGGAAATGAGGCATTCCGATTCCATCACCAGCCCCACCCCTCTTGTGCTAGATAAGAGCTGTTTTTCAGAACATGTATGAAGTTTTTTTTAGTACTGGCCTAATTGCCAACCTAAGCCTGCCTGGTCAAGAAAAGCATTTCATCTAGGGAACTCTGTAAGGCAAATGTAAACAACAGGAAAAGGTCTTTCCTTTGTTGCCGCTGCTAGATGTTCAGAGGTCTTGCAAGAATTCAGACCTCATAACTTTTCTATCTCTGATTCTTATATTCCTCCTTGCAGTGAGGGAGGTAGGGTGGTCCCTTGCAACAACAACATTGCATTTTGTATGCGGTGTCACCAAACGACCATTCTGTCTAGACCAGGGATGCTTATCAGCCATGTGTGTCATCATTTGTGTTTGTCCACAGCTGCAGTTAAGGTTTTCACACTGTCCCCATCTGTGAAGGCTGGCTGTGCAGTGACCTTGGTCAGTCTAAAAATCTGTTCACCCAAGCCCATATGTGGGGAGAAACCAGGAAGACAGATGGCAGGACTGATGATGGGGAACTTTTTTGTTATCTATTGTTACTCATGAAATACAAACATTTTTCTGTAGAAGTGCAATTCTAATGCCCTATTGTGATACATCAAAGCAAAGAGGGATTCTCAATACCAGAGAAATTTGAGGTATCTTTTATGGAAATATATTTTGGGATAGCGATGTAGTTCTTTATGCTAACAATGACTGATCCTTGAGTTTGATGATTTGACCTGGATTCACTGACAGTGCAAGAGTATATGGTGGACTTTGGTGCCAAAAATCCCTGCGGCACTATAGGGATTCTAGAGGCTGCTTCTTTGCTCAGGAGCTGTGGACTGAATATTACCTTTTACCCTTGGTGTGTGTGTGTGTGGGTGTGTGTGTGTGTGTGTGTGTGTGTGTGTGTGTGTGTGTGTATGTATATGGGGGAAAGGGAGTGATATTTAGCTCCTTTTCTCAAATTTGGGATGTCTGAGTCTCCCATATGTAGGTGGTCATTCCTTTTGACCCAGTCAACCACTAATTCTCTCTGTGGGGTAGAGGTACCCCTGAGGGATTTCAGTGATGTTGCTTGTTGTGCACTGTTTTTTGTGACATTCTCTATCATTAGGCATGTAGCATTTTCTATTCCATTGTGGGCCTTAACACCAGTGATTGATAAGAATTAATACAGATTCTAATGGCCTTTTAAAAAAGTGTATTTCCAAGAATTCAGTGGTGAATTAAGCTGGATGATAGAGGTTAGGTTAGCTCTGAAAAAATGAGAGACCCTCAAAAATGAAATTCTGACAAGTTGGTTAAAAATTATTCCAATGAGAAGGAAAGAATGAAAGGTCTAAACAGGCCAGTTTGTACTGGTAATACACTGATACTCAGAGTTTGTATACGAAATATAAGATAGAACTAAAAAGTAATATAAAAGAATGACAGGAACCTCTGAAAATACTGTTATGAAGGCTAAAGCTGAGTATGAGCTAGATGCTTGTGATTATTGCTGAAGACAACCAAAGGAAAATAATTTAATTTTTTAAAATTAATTTTTAGCTATATTGCTTATCAAAAGAAAGATTTTTTTTCACCCACATATTTGGGGTGAATGGGCAGAATCATAATTCTTTCCTATGTTTCTTAGCCAATGTGAATGATCTTCAGCCTGCAAGAGTTAGAACAGAATGGCTTCCAGGGATCTGTATGTAATGTAGGATAAAAAGAGGACATAGCAAGTGATCTCTAAGCTGCCCTTAGTGAGTTCAACTCATGTGGACCTACTTCTCAGAGGATAAAAATTCTTGGGGATGTTTTAATTGAACTGTTGCTGATAACATTTGAGACATGTGGTGAATAGGAATTGAGCAAGTAGCTCTTCTGAAAAGAACCCAGGGACTTTAAACTTAAAGATTTGGAGGCAGGCAAATTTTGTTTTGATTTAAAAAAAAAAAGGAAAATGGGTACTGCAGATTATGGTTTAATTAACTGGACAGAGATTTAGAGATTCTGAATAAATTCCCAGAATGAATTACCCAAGATCTATTTTGTAATTAGAGCAGAAAGATTAGATTACTATAAATCTATTTGTTACCTGTTGTTTTTCATGAAAAATAATCATTCTTCTCTTGTATTTGTAAGCAGTAAGCCACATTCAATCTCATTTCCTTTTTTTTTTCCCCTTTGGTATTAGATTAGCAGATGATGGGTTGTGTTAAGTATCATGGATTTATTGAAGTATATTAACCTAGAGTAATGTTTTCGGCATGGAATATCTTTTCCCCCCAGCAAAACATTTGGTAATCTTACAGTATGTTTGTGGAGAAGATAGTCAATGGACTAACTGCCTGATAGTATATATAGTAAGGTGAGTTTATAACTGGCAGACCAGTTGCACTCAAAGATTTGATTACTGCATCAGTGTCAACTTTGAGGACTTATCTAATAGAAGACTACAGGGACATTATCTTTTTCCTGTTTCCTTGATTATTTTATGAATGACTTGGATTATTTCATTCAAATACTATTTTTATATATGCCTATATTAATTTTAAGTATATGTGCAACTAAGGTTGCACAGTGTGTAGAGCTCTGGTTCTGGAGTCAGAAAGATTCATTTTCTTGAGTTCAAATCTGGCCTAATACAATATTTATTGTATGTATATGTGTGTCTGTGTATGTATGTATATCTATATTTATATATGTATAATCTACCTATTTAGTTTAGAAATTAGACCTTTATCAGAGACGTTGGTTGTAAAAATTCTTTCCTAGTTTTCTACTTCCCTTCTAATCTTGGTTACATTGGCTTTGTGCAAAACTTTTTCTATTTAATGTAATCAAAATTATCCCTTTTGCATTTCATAATGTTCTCTATCTCTTGTTTGGTCATAAATTCTTTCCTTCTCCATAAATCTAACGGGTAAACTATTCCTTGCTCTCCCACTTTGTTTATAGTATCAGCCTTTATATATAAATTGTGTACCCATTTTGACTTTATTTTGGTATACAGTGTAAGATGTTGGTCTCTGCCTAGTTTCTGTTGTATCATTTTCCAGCTTTCCCAGCATTTTTTTTCTAATAGTTCTTATCCCAGAAGCTGGAGTCTTTGGGTTTATCAAAGTGTAGATTTCTATAGTCATTGATTACTGTGTCATATGTACCTTATCTATTCCACTGATCCACCACTCTGTTTCTTAGCCAGCACCAAGTAATTTTGATGATTGCTGCTTTATGATACATTTTAAGATCTGGTATGGCTAGGTCACCTTCCCTAGCATTTCTTTTCATTAATTCCCTTGATATTCTGGGTCCTTTTTTCTTCCAAATGAATTTTGCTATTTTTTTCTATTTTTATAAAAAATTTTTTTTTCTAATTTGGTGTGGCACTGAATAAGTAAATTAATTTAGGTAGAATTGTCATTTTTATTACATTGGCCCGACTTACTCATGAACAACTATTGATTTTCCAGTTATTTAGATCTGACTTTATTTGTGTGAGAAGTGTTTTGTAATTGTGTTCATATAGTTTCTGGGTTTGTTTTGGCATTTTGACTCTCAAATATTTTATAATGTCTACAGTAATTGTAAATGGAATTTCTCATTGTATCTCTTAATGTTGGGTTTTGTTAGTAATATATGGAAATGCTGATGATTTATGTGGGTTTATTTTATATCCCACAACTTTGCTAAAGTTGTTTATTATTCCATTTACTTGATTCCCTAGGAATCTTTGTGAAAGGCCTTTTCAATGACAACCATAGTAACCCAGAAGAGATCAGATTAGCTATCCATATAGGAATTCAGTTCAACTAACAGGGTTCAGGGAGCTGTGCTAGACACTGGAAAAATCAGGGGGCATGAAGAGTGTATATTTTACCTAAATTGTGCTATATTCCTCTCAGGTAATTAAGTATTGCTTTTTTGGACTTGGGAAATTATTACTTTTTGTTTTAGATTCTATAATGCCTTCACTCCACATTCTTCTGCTCTGTAGATGTATACATACCATATGTCTTTTCATTGCCCTGTTGGTCATCAGCAATTGGAAATTTGATGATATGCTATTCCATGACTTGCAGCTATATGGCATCACTAAGACAATATTGTTATTAAAAGGATAATTTTTATAATCTGTTATTATCTCTCAGTTATTCTTTGATGCTCTTCCTCTGGACAATGGTCATCTGAAATAAGGTGCCAAATTATGATACTTCTACATCATACTGAAGGAAGATTTATTCTTTCCCAGTGATCCTTTTCATTTCTTCTTGAAGGCTTTCCCAAGACATCTGGGGTGGTATGGCTTTCCTCCTGTTTTTCCACAGAGAAGGACGTAAATGAGATTCCCCTGGAGATTTTATTTTGTAGTTGCTTCTGTGTAACTTGTACTAGTGGTACTAAATACTGACAAGAAATAGAGGAGTTAAATTAAAATGTGAAAAGATGCAACTCTCAAAAGATACTATTATAACTACTAGTCAATTGAAATAAGGTTAAGTAATTTAAAATTCTAGGTGACTTAGTGGATAGAGTTGTAGGCCTGGAGTCAGAAAGACTGATTTTCAGACATTAGCTGTGTGACCTTGGGCAAATCACTTAACCCTGTTTGCCTCAGTTTCCTCATATGGAAAATGAACTGGAGAAGGAAGTGGCAAACTACTCCAGTATCTTTGCCACGAAAACCGCACATGGGGTCCAGAAGAGTTGGAAATAACTGAATAGTGATGCATTTAAAATGTCTTGAATAATTTTAAAAGGTTGTCTTACACTGTTCCTTACACATTTATGTTATCATTATCAAATATTTTTAGAGTTAAATATACCTTATACTCTTGAAGCTTGCAATTGAAACTTGGTTTTGTTTTAGTTTAGTTTTTTTTTTTTTGCCAGTTTATTATTATACGTACATATGCATTGCATTTTATATTTTTTATACACACACACACACGCAAACATTAAGACTGGCAGTCTCTAATAAAGAATGAAGAGCTGGATTCAGAATAAAAACAGAAACATTTGAAGTTTGAAGTCTTTAATTTGCTGACTGTGAGGTACTAAATGAGTTTCTTACCTTCTCTGTGCGTCAAGCAAATTTCTAAGTCTATTAAGTTACAGAGTAGGTGTCTGATCTCTACACCAATGAAATCATAGGGTCTGGTTTAAAAAATCCTTCCAGGGGTGGAAAACCTGCAGCCTCAAGGCCACATGTGACCTTCACAAAAATTTCTAATTCAATGGGCTGCACTTGAGGATCTAGAGGACCTTACATTTTTAGACTACAGTCTACTAGATAGAGTCAGCTAAACTGTATGACATTCAGAAGGTGAAGTATTTCCATGGACAATACCTCATCTTTAGTTTCTCAAAAGTAGAAATTACTAATTGTTTACCTAGAGCATATTTTGCCATAGGCTCGTGCCATTTATTCCTGAAGGGTAGAATTAAGGCTAAGGCTGGATGTTGCAGAAGCAGATTTCGTTTGTTCTTGTTATTCAGTCATTTTACCATCTTTGTGACCCTATTTAGGATTTTTTGGCAAAGATAATAGAGTGGATTTGCCGTTTCCTTCCCCAGCTCATTTTACAGATGAGAAAACTGCGGCAAACAGGGTTAAGCGACTTGCCCAGAGTCATACTCTAGTAACTGTCTGATCCTGGATTTTTGAACTCAGAAAGATGAATCTTCCTGACTCCAGGCCCAGTGCTCTGTACCACCTAGCTGGTAAAATGACTTTTTTAAAAAATTAAAAACACAAGAAGATGCATTATCTCTCGTGAAAGTTGAAAAGCAGTAAAACTCCACAGGAAATGTGATTTCTGGTCACCTTAATCTTGAGGTGACTTATACAATAATTTCATTTTTCCAATCAAATGATTTTAGACCCTATAAATAGAGACTCAATTCTTATCCTGAAGGAAGTAGGACTGACAAGTAATGGCATATATGTGAGGTGATTTGCATTTGGGGCTTGTGAAAATAAGTCTAACTCATTTATTTATAGTCACATCTTTTATCTACTAAAATATTGTAACCTTATATTAGCACCTTTCTAAAATAATTAAACTTGTAAAACTTCTCATTGAGTTGTAATACTTTTGTTTTCTCTACCTTTCTTTTCACTTCTGTATATCCATACTGTTACTACTTCCCCCATCGCTAGGCTGAGAGGTCAATTCTTTTCATCTTTTTTGGGACTCAGTTTCCTCCAAAATTCTCTTTTGGTTTGAAATCTCATCATTCTTACTAAAACAGATTAAAGTAAAAAAACAACCAGCAAAAGGAGAATACAAAAGTATTTGCCTTTCCTTTATTAATGAACATCCATATTCTTTCCACAGAGTGTGCTATTATAAATATTGGATGTTTATTGGACCTGTTTTTGACATTCTTGGGCTCATTGGGTGAAAGAGTATAAATAAATTAGTCTTGGGGAATTTTTTTTTTCATCTTTCATAATTCCAAAATTAACTACTTTCTTGATTTTTTTAAATTATTGCACTAAACATTTGGAAAGTATAGCACATAGTAGCTAATCAAGTACAACACATTTTTGGTCCCTAATAAGTTTTCTCTGCAAGACTTATCAGTCCACATATATAAATGAGAAGGATTTTTCAAGAGTGCAATTGGGTATACATAAAAGCATGTAAATAATTATAAGGAAATTTTAAGAGCACACAGAATTTAAACAAATATATATCTATACATGCATACATTCATACATACACACATACATTTCAGATATATATATATATATTTACAGAGAGAGAGAGAGAGAGTCAGTCCTTGGTTAATTACTATAGATATGGTAAAAAAAAAAAATAAACCATAGAGAATTACTTTTGGCAATAAGATTTAATGGCAGAGGTAGAGAGATCAGTGCACAGTTGAAGAGGTTGTAGTAGTAGCCCATGTGAGAAATAAAGGGAAAAAAAGCAGAGAGAAAGGAGTAGGTGTTATAAATTCGCATCTTTGATGATAGTGCATGTTATGAAAGCTTAAAAGGACTAGGTGAAAGATTATGAGAAGTTCTTCCCAAGCAAAATTCCTTATGGGATGATCAGTGGTATTATCTACTGTCAGAGAACAGGACATTATATGTTTCCTGTGTATTCTTATAAGTAGATTTTCTGAGTACATAAGGTCAAGCCATTTGTTTATTGGAAGCAAAAAGGGGAATGGTCATTAAATCAACAAGGTCTTTTTATAGGACCTACCTTGTACTAGACACTCTGCTAGGTTCTGAGGATAAAAGATGAAAGTGAAGCAGTGCCTGCCCTCAAGGACCTTAGATCCTACTTGGATAGAACAACATGATTACATACATATAAGTAACCGTAAAATAAATGTAAATTAATTTCTGGATTAACTAAAGAGCACAAATAACTGGGGGATCAGGAAGAAGCTTGTTACTTTGAAGTTTAAGATAGATGCCTACTTTATGATCAAATGAATGATATGTGTTAGCCACCTAACATATATGATAGCCACCTTCTCTAATTAGAAAGTGTCATTTAACATTTTAATAGATTCCTTTAAAATGGTAACCAGGCTGCTTTTTTTATTCCACACTCTGTTTTGTTGTTGGTGATGTAACTGAGAAAGATATGAATAGTTTGTAGATGTATTTTCATTCATGCTTGTTGGCAAAGTAAATATATCTATTTTTGTGGTAACTTTAGTCAGATAATCTGTTAGTGAAAGTAGTTTATTTCATTCAATGAATTTTTAAAATAGAATTTGTACCATATGTGAGTTTTTTCTTCTACTTTTCATCACAAAAATGATAAAACTGATGTAGGTAACAAAGAATGTCTCAGAAGTAATTTCTTTCCTTCCCTACTCTTGCTTCAACTGCACAGTGTAAATAACAGCACACTTAAATTGTCAGTTTCTGTAATAATGTCATCCATAATATCTTCCTTCTTCAAAGGAGTGAGGAAAATATTTTGATGTTTGAGTACATGAGATCCCATGGTTAAAAGTGTACTATTAGATAATGCATCCGTCATTCAATTCACACTTCTTTTTGGAGGATCCTCAGTTAGGGCTTCATTCTCTGAATCATTGAAAATATTTAAAATGGACTTTCAAAATTAAAGTCTGTTTTGAGCAAATCTAGGAATTTGGGAATGGAAGTGATTATTATATTAGTTGTCTCCCTGCTTCTTCCTCCAAACCCCCCCCCCCCAAAAAAAGATAAAATGCAGTGGAATTTGTGTACTTATGTAGTGGCTATTCTGTATTGTTCATTGTTCTTAGAAATTTCATTTCAAAGAAACAAGATGTAGAAAAAATTTCTTTTCTGGTTCCCCTTGGCCTCTTTCCCAAGCCCTGGTAGAAATGCATTTTTTTTTTAAGAAAAACTATTTACACAGGCAATGAAGTCGTAGTTATATTCATTATTTCTTGAACATTGATTATACTTTACAAATAAGAGACTTCTAAGAATTTGGCAATAGTGAAACAGTAAAAGATCCCATTCATTATGAATTAAAAGGGCTTTATGGAATTTATGGTAAAGGGATCATCCTTTTTATTTATAGGTTTTATGTAATTTAGAAATAGGTTTTTTTTTTTTTTTACTATTAGGTGTTTCATGTACTGGATTAAAAAAAAAAATACTTGACGAATATGTGAACATCAGTGACCAGAATGATTTAGAAGGTAGTTGTATTTATGGAGATGGTCACTTCTGATATATTGAGGGGTAACTTCCCCAAATCAATCTATTACCTTAGCCAGATTAAAAAATTGAGAATATTTATTTTTCTAAATTCTAAATTCTTTCTAAAATTTACTAAAATTTTGATTTCTTCCATTGTAATCATTCTGTCTTTCATGGCCACTGTTCCCCTTTATTTTATTACTGCCATTTTTTTCTTTTCTACATACTCTGTCCAGTGTTGAGACCTCAGGTTCCATTGAGATGACCTTAACTCACATTTGTTTTCTCTTTGTAGTACCACTCCATAGAAAACTTTTGGCATCCTCTTGCTTAAGAGATTGCTGTGGAAATGGTTTGTGAACCATTTTTATCCTGGCATTCTGTTGACTTGTTTTAAGTCAGCCCATGTGTCATCCAGACTGGATGGGGTAGAAGGACTTTGCTTGGGAAAATGTTTTGTGCTTGGACGTTTCATCTGACCTAAGTACTTGTAAGGAGAAATTGCTGCTTCTGATGCTTTGAAGAAAATATCAGAGGCATGTGGATGGAGAGGAATGGATGGAGAAGTATAAAAAAGGAAGTAGGTTTTTGGCAAAAATGCAAAAATCTTCTTTCATAATGGACTTTTGGTCAAGTATTAACTTTGTACAATAAGTGCTGAGGATACCCTGTTCATGGGGTGAAATCTGTAGCCACAGCAACAGTATTGGAAAGAGAATTTTTAATTTTAAAAATAGACCCGTTAACATCATAGCCACTTCTGATGGTTGTTGAAATTAATAAAGCTTCAAACACTTCCCAGCTTAGCTTTATTTTTAAATTAAAAGTGCAAGACGTGAAAGTGGTAATTTGTGTTAGTCCGGTAACCAGAACTAAATGAGAAAAAATAAGAAGTTGCAGACAGTCCCCTTATTGAGGGGAAACTGTTATGTAAGTTAACTCATCTGAGTTATTTTGGGGAAAAATTTAAAGTAGTTTACCTTATGTTTATATTTGGGATTATCTATAGAAGAGTTAAAGTAGTGTAGCCATAGTTAGATTTTTTAAGATATGCTTATTCCTGGTGTTAGGAAGACATGCCTCACCTTAATGCCTCTCTCTTTCTTTTTAAATCAAAATTCATTTCTTAGGATCATAAATTCATAGAACTCATAGCTAACACAGCTAGGGTATGTAGTGGTTACAGTGCTGAGCCTGCAGTCAGGAAGACTGGAGTTCAAATTCCACCTCAGACCCTGCCCTTGGACCTTATTTTGCCTCAGCTTCCTCAACTGCACAATGGTAGTAATAGTAGCACCTACTCTTTTTCACATCTGCCATCAACTGGTGGACCCAGTACTATGATTGAGATTTTCGTGAAGACTTTGACGGAGAATACTATCACCTTTGAGGTTAAACTATCCTATGCCATTGGAAATGTCAAGACGAGATACAAGATAAGGAAGGTGTCTCCCCTGACCATGAAAGATTGATTTTTGGTGGGGGAGAGGGGAAGTAAATGGAAGATGGGCTTACTTTGTCTGACTACAACATTCAGAAGGAATCTACCCTTCAGTTTGTTCTGAGACTTCGTGGTGTTGCCAGGAAGAGAAAGAAGTCTTACACCACTCCGAAAAACAACAAACATAAGAGAAAGAAGGTTTAAGTTTACAGTTCTAAAGTTCTCTACAGTTGATGGGAATGGCACAATGAGCCACTTTAGAAGAAAGTACTCTTCTCAGGTGAATGTCATGCTGGAGTTTTTATGGCTAGCTATTTTAACAGGCATTGCATGGCAGGTGTTGTCTCACCTACTGCTTCAGCAGGCCAGAAGACAAGTAAACATATATGTGTTAATCCAAAGAAGTCATCTATTAAAAAAATAATTCTAATAATGGCACCAGAATTGTTGTAATGACCAATGAGATAATGTTTGGAAAAAACACTTACCACAGTGCCTGGCATATATTTGAATCTTCATAAGTGGGTATTTTTTCTGTGTTCTTTCGTGAGCTGAGACATTAGAAGACATTTAATCAAAGCTTCTTGTTAGCAGATTAGAAAATCAAATACACCAAGTATCATACCCAGGTTTTGAATCCAAGTATTTCCTCTATTTCTGATGTGGTTTTGCTGTCAAGCCAGTCTAAAAACTCTTCAGGTAGGAATGACAGGACATGTGTGCAGCTACGGAATGATTGGAGAAATAGAGATGACCCCTTAGGTTGTTTAGACTTGAGCTGTTCATTTTGTAGTTTAGAAAACAGAATGTACTAAAAATCTCCTTTTTCATCAGGTATTGATGTCCACAAACAGCTTCATATCATAATGAAATTGGTTGTCAGATTTTGTAGACTACTCTCTGGAGAAATACCATAATTTGTCAACAGTCTGGGCAAATCCTAACTGTGTGCCATATTTCTGTGTGAACCTGAAAGTCAGCTAACATTTCTGAAATGTAGGCTTGATGTGACAATTAATTGACTATGTACGTAGGCACGTTGTTTAACTTCATGTTCCCCTACTTTAATCTTCATAAAATGTGAGTCCCTTAAATCAATAGCAATAAACATTTATTAAACATCTGCTCCCTGGGTTGCATGGTGCAGGAAGGGAGGGAGAATGCAAGGAACTTCATGATCCATGCCTTTAAAAAACTTACAGTTTACTACAGGAGAAAATTCATGAACCAAAATAATTATATTACAAAGCATAACTTAAGTACATGAGATGCAGAATTCTGTGTAGCCAAGGAAAAAACAATGTCAACCATTGACAGTGGGTGGTAGTGGGGGTCAGTGTCTGGGATAAGAGAAGGTTTCATCGAGCAGTAGGCTATTGAAGGACAGGTGGAAAAAGGAGTGGGCATTCCATATCTGAGAAATAATTTTAGCAAGTCCATGGAGACAGAAAGGATGAAATTCATACAGGATGATCTAAGAAGTCCTGTTTTGCTGGAATGCAGAGTTTATGGAGGATACTGAGATAAGACATGAAAGATAGGATGTATACACACACATACACACACTTACGTGGATGATAGCCTCTAAGATACCTTCTGATGATGAAATTCTGTTATATTCACATGAATTAGATGGATGCACTTCAAATATTATAGACGTGTATTTGTGTGTCTGTATCACAGAATCCCAGCATTGGAAGGTGTCTTAGAGGCCACCTCAATCAACCATGTCTGAGTAATACCTGAATATTAACAATATCTATAACAATCTATATTATCTGAAATAAATTCATCTCACCTTCACTTGAAAATTTCTAGTAAAGAAATAGCCCACTACCCCCAAAAGCAGCACATCCATTTTTAGACAATTGTAATTATATGGTCCTAATATTTTAGAATTATTGTAAGTGTTGAGAAGATAATGTTTCTGCAACAACTTAAACATTAAAGGAGAAAATTAAAATACTTTTATGTTTTAATTATTGATTCAAAATCAGTATTTACTCAGTGATCTCATTTGGCTGCTAATCAGATATCATAAGGCTGTGTGATACAGTGGAAAGAACGTTGACCCATAGTCATAGGGCAATAAATTCAGATTTCTTCTATAACATGTTATTTGTGTGACCTTGGGCAAATCTCATTACCTCCCTGGGCTTCTGTTTTGTCATCTGTAAAAAGAGGGCATTGGAACAAATAGCTTCTGTGATAGGATCAGTATTCAGGGTCCTCCCTGTATCCCTAAAAGGCTAATTCTTTTCCTAAATGGTAAAGAAAGTCCCCAAGTCTTGATTGGTTCGGGAAGCAACGGCTCAAATCATATCTCCATTGATTCAGCTTCTTTGTGGCCTCCAGCCATATTAATGTGACTTCTTGGTTATGTAAGGACCTAAAAAAGTCCACCCCCCCATGAAGTCAGGGTCTTTCAGACTTGGCAGATGAAAATTAGATGTCCTATGACCATGGAAGTCATAATGACCAGATGTGTTTCTGAGTAGAGATGAGGAAAAAGCTGTGTCTAAGTTTTGCTATATTGTTAATGAATATCCTTTCTGTGCGGTAGCTAAGAAAACCTTTTTTTGGTTCACTATGGCCCTCTCGTTTCATTCCAATGTCTAACCCAAATTAACAGGTAAATGGCCTTAATTAGTTCTACCCATAGCCTCCATGCTCTCTTTCAGCTCTAGAACGATGATCTTACATCAGCACAACCAAAATTACAGGTAGACCACAGGAAAAGAAGATGTTTGGTGGGTGTAAGTAGGTTGAAGCATATTAACATGGCGTGTGCACAAAAAGAGTACAAGGGATTGATTTTATAAAGAAAATGTCAGAAAATAAAGCATTTGATCTACTACTAAGAATAAGGAAGAACAGAACGACCAGAGGGCTTACACTAACATTCATGGAATGTGGAAGGAATAAGAGGAATGCCTTTTCCTTGTTTGGTTGGTTTTGTTTGACCCTTTATTTTTACTGCAGGGGAGGATTCAGAGTGTGAGTGGGAGTGGGTTAAGTGTATATCAAGAAATGATTCCAATATTTAAGAAAAACTTTGGAGAACTTACTAGAAGGCAGAAATTGCATATGATTAGAAAGTTTGAATGGGTTGTAATTTGTACTAGTAGAGAAAGTACCCATTTTAGGAAGATCTTAGATCCATTTCCATTGCCAATCCTGATTCTGTAAATCAGTACTTTTCTGTCAGTAGATCAATCAATAAGATGAGCGGAACCCATGGCACTGTTATAAGCTAAGGATACAAAGGAAAAAAATTGCAACAGTCCCTGCCTTCAAGGAGTTTAAGTAAAGGTGACGATATTTAGTTATGTAAAGTATGCCAAATAAATACAAAGTAATGTGAGAGATGGTGTTTGAGCTAGATTTTGAAGGAAATGAGGAATTCTTAGAGATGGAGGTGAGGTGAAGATAGAGTTTTTATACTAGACATGGTAGATAGCCTGCAAAAAGACCCAGAGAATGGAGATGAAATGTCATGCAAGAGAAAGAGCAAAAAGCTTAGTTTGCCTCTGCCATCCTATGAACATGTAATGTTATCTACAAGGAATGTTGCTAAGGATTTTAAATGCCAACCAGGGGTTTATATTTTATCCTAAAAGTTTTAGGGAGTCACTGTAGTTTGAGCTGAGAAGTGACACAGTCAGTCCTGAATGAAAGAAAAAGGCATTTATTAAGCACTTGCAGTGCACCAGTACTCTGCTAAGTCCTAGGGATACCAGTAAGCAAGACATAGTCTTTCCCCTAAAGAAGTTTATATTTTAATAGAAGAGGACAACATTTTTAGGGGAGCAGGAGTTTGAAAGTCAGGAAAATGAGGAAGGAGGATGTAGAGCCCATGTGAGATGACTTGACTTAGAAATACCAGGGAAGTGGAGTATTGGGCCTAGGTGGTTGGCGTGATAAAGTAATAGCTGACCAGTCAGAACTCAAGGCCTAGGGAGAAGGCCAACAAGGAGGTGGTCAGCGTACAGGCAATAGGGCTTGGAAATGGTGGCTAAAAAGTGTCCTGGTGTTACCAGTACTTCTGGGTCAAAAGGCCACACTTAAAGATCTAGAAGATCTATGTAGGGGGCCTCAAGGCCACAGGTTCTTCACCCTTGGACTCTCAACTGTGGTAAGACGGGTCTAAACTGTGGTGATATATAAGGAAATATATAAGATAAAAGAGATGTTATGGAGCCAGATAGGACAAGACTTTACAACTAATGAGATATGTAGATTGAGAAAATGTGAGAAACCAATGATTGTCTGGTTGTGAACTTGAATTACTGGAAGGATGGTAGTATGTTAGCCAGAAATAAAGAGTTTTGGAGGAGGATTTGGGAGGGGGTGAATGTGGGAGTGAGGAGAATCCCAGAAGATAAAGAACTCAATTTTGGACATGTTGAGTTTGAGAAGCTTATGGTTCAAGTTGGAAATATCTAATATGGTGCTGGTGAACTGGGAGTAGATGGCAGGAGAAATATCGGGGGTGGATATATCAATTTGAGAGTCATTTGCATAGAGGTGATAATTGAACCCAGAGGTGATAATGTCTATTGAAGAGTGGCCCAGCACAGGGCCTTCTCAAACCCTTTACTGAACTATCCATCACCAGCTACCCTCAGAACTCTTGTTCTCAGAGTGTCCTTTTGACTGCCTAGCTCTTTGCTTCTTCTTTTTGCCATGTAAGCCTTTGGTTTGAAGGCTTATGTTGGCTCATGGTTATCAACCTTTTCAAAAGCTGGTAGCATAAATATTGTTCTCTTCATGAAACAAAAAAGTAAATATTACTGCAAAACCTGTTTAGAGTATTAATTTCAATCACTTCTAATGCCTTGAATCCTATTTTTTTAATTTTATTTATTTATTTTTAGTTTTGAGCATTCATTTCCACAAGATTTTGAGTTCCAAATTTTCTCCCCATCTCTCCCCTCCCCCTGCAAAATGTCATGCATTTTGATTAACCCCTTTCCCCAATCTGCCCTCCCTTCTATCATACCTCTCCCTTCCTTATCCCCATCTTCTCTCTTTTCTTTTAGGGCAAGATAGATTTCTATACTCCATTACCTGTATTTCTTATTTCCCAGTTGCATGCAGAAACAATTCTCGACATTTGTTTCTAAAACTTTTGAGTTCCAAATTCTCTCCCTTCCTCCCTCCCCACTCATCCCCACTGAGAAGAAAAGCAAATGAAGATAGGCTATATATATATGTCATTTTGCAAAAGACCTCCGTAATAGTCTTTCACAACATGCCTATATTTCACAACATAACTATATTTCCCTCCATCCTATCCTGCCCCCCATTTATTGTATTCTCCCTTTTGACCTTGTCCCTCCCCAAAAGTGTCTATTTCTAATTACTTCCTCCTCCCATTTGCCCTTCCTTCTATCATCCCTCCATATCCCACTTATCCCTTTCTCCCCTGCCTTCCAGTAGTGTAAGATAAATTGTCGTACCAGATTGAGTATGCATGTTATCTTTAAGCCAAATATAATGAAAGTAAGCTTCACTTTCCCCTCTTACCTCCCTACTTTTCTCCTCCATTGAAAAAGCTTTTTCTTCTTTTTTATGAGAGATAATTTGCCGCATTGTATGTCTCTCTTTCTCCTAGTAACATATTACTCTCTCGTCCCTTAATTTTATTTTTTTAGACATCATCCCTTCCTATTCAACTCACCCTGTGCCCTCTGTCTGTATATATAAGTGTATAATCACTCCAACTACCCAAATACTGAGAAAGGTTTCAAGAGTTACAAATATTATCTTTCTACGTAGGAATGTAAACAGTTCAACTGTAGTAATAAGTCCCTTATGATTTCTCTTTCTTGTTCACCCTTTCATGCTTCTCATGATTCTTGTGTTTGAAAGTCAAATTTTCTATTCAGCTATGGTCTTTTAGTCAAGAATGTTTGAAAGTCCTCTATTTCGTTGAATGGTGATTATTTTCCCCCTGAAGTATTATACTCAGTTTTGCTGTTTTAATCCTAGTTCCTTTGTCTTCTAGAATATCATATTCCAAGCCTTCAATCATTTAATATACAAGTGTGTACTTCCACAATACTTGAATTGTTTCTTTCTGGCTGCTGGTAATGTTTTGTCCTTGACCTGGTAACTCTGGAGTTTGACTTCAATATTCCTAGGAGTTTTTCTTTTTGGATTACTTCTAGAATATCAGGGCAGTTTTCCTTGATAATTTCATGAAAGATGATATCTATTTTCTTTTTTTGATCATGGCTTTCAGGTAGTCCCATAATTTTTCAATTGTCTCTCCTGGATCTGTTTTCCAGGTTAGTTGTTTTTCCAATGAGATATTTCACATTGTCTTCTATTTTTTCATTCTTTTGGTTTTGTTTTGTAATTTCTTGGTTTCTCAGAAAATTCTTAGCCTCCATCTGTTCCATTCTAATTTTTCAAAAACTATTTTCTTCAGTGACCTTTTGAACCTCCTTTTCCATTTGGCAAATTCTGCTTTTTAAGACATTCTTCTCCTCATGGGCTTTTTGGACCTCTTTTGCCTTTTGGGTTAGTCCATTTTTAAAGGTGTTATTTTCTTCAGCATTTTTTGGGATCTCCTTTAGCAAGCTGTTGACTCGCTTGTCATGATTTTCTTGCGTTGATCTCCTTTGTCTTCCCAATTTTTCCTCCACCTCTCTTACTTGATTTTCAGAATCCTTTTTGAGCTCTTCCATGGCCTGAGACCATTGCATGTTTATTTTGCAGGTTTTGGATGCAGAAACCTTGACTTTTATGTCTTCCTCTGATGGAATGCATTATTTTTCCTCATCTGAAAGGATGGAAGAAAATACCCATTCACTAAGAAAGTAACTTTCTATAGTCTTATTTTTTTTTCCCTTTTGTGGGCATTTTCCCAATCAGTTACTTGACTTTTGAGTCCTTTGTCAAGAGGACTGTAGGGACCTGTAAGTTCTCAGTTCCTCCAAGGTGGTACAATCAAGAGAGAGGAGTTTACTCCTCTCTTGGCCTGCACTCTAGTCTGGGAGCAACAATAAGCACTCTTTTGCTCAGCATCTGTGAGCTCTATAGAGCTTCCACCAGCTCCACTAGCCAGTGCTTCTCCTCACCCCAGGACTGCCACTCAGGACTGAGACCCAGATCGGGTGCTCAAATCTCCCAGGATCTTTAGACTGAGGGCTACAAAAATGGATGCTGCCACCACCTGGGACTGGGATTAGATCGCTTTCCCTTCTCAGTGAGGGGAAAGTGCTTTCTCACTGATCTTTGAAGCTGTCTTTGGTGTCTGTGGGTTTAGTAATCTGGGAATCACAGCTGCTCCCTGTGATTCGGCCCCATGTGGCCTGCTCTGGCCCTGCCCCTGCCACACTGTGCTGTCAAGACTGGGCTGGGCTCCATGGGCTGTGCTCTGCTCCGAGACCAGTGCGATAGACCTTTCCTGTTGGCTTTTCAGGCTGCCTTGGGCTGGAAATTTCTTTCACTTTGTCATTTTGTAGCTTCTCTTGAATCCTATTTATAGTATGTAAATAAATGCTCCACGAACGTTACTAACACACATGAATAGATAACTAATAAACCAGACTTACATGGATCATATTACTTACAGATCTAGGAAAATCATGAAATGACATTCATAACATTTTTTCATTGCATTTTTTAAATTTGAAATTTAAAATATATTCATAAAGGCAAGAATCATATTTTGCCACAGTTCCCCAGGACTCATGATGTGAGTTATAATAAAATCTAGCAGCAGTTCTGAGGCCTGTAGTGTTCTGTTTCATAGCAACATTGGGACAAGAGTAGATGAGACTATGTCATCTACAGGTCATTCTCTCCACCCTTTTTCTCAATTTGTGACCTATTCAGATCTTACATGTGTTTAATCCCTATGCAGTGCAGGAAATCATGGACTGGATAGGAAGCTGAGGAGTGCATTCTCCAAAGATAGTTGACTTAATAAAACACTGCATGTTTTAACACATTGAGAATAGACTTATAGCTTGGTTTCAGATTATGATTGATTATGAGAGAAACCTTAAATAATAGCTAGTTTTTATGTTGTGTCCAACATAGCAGTAAGGGAGGTCACTATACCTCTTTCTGGACATCTCCACGCTGGACTCCCTTGCATTTACTCTCTACTCCTTTCCCTTCATTTTTCATCACTTGCTCCCTGATACGTATTGTCTTCCCCTTTAGAATAGAAAATCCTTGAGGTGAAATTAGAGAACAGGTAGGTGTGGAAGACCCTTAGGTGCTT
>CM053769.1:652050103-652086448 GCA_028658325.1 Potorous gilbertii | reverse complement strand
TGTGATTTATAAACCATTCCATAAATTACACAATGAAAAGTATCTTTCCTTTTTAGTGGGAGATTAAAATTTCCTCAACTATTCTTTCAATGATAGCAAGAAAATTACAAATATTGTCGCTAATAAAAATATTCTGATAAACTATGATTCCTTTCAAAAAAATGGTATGGTTCTGAGTTAACATCTTCTGCTTCTTCACATCTGATTAAGTACCTAACCTTAAGGCTTTTATTTCTGAAGAAAAGCAATGCTGTCAATCTTTAATGATATGAAAACATAGTTGGGTGAGGTTTTTGTTTAGGATATAGTCCAGTTTTGTTTGATGTTATATGTGAAAATAAGGCAGTCAAGTTTTGGAGGAATCTGAGCATGATTTGCATTCATAAAGCATCTTTTATTTGAAAAGATTCTACATTATTCTGCAAATATATATTAATGGTACTGTTTCCACTTTGGCTCTGTAACGCCTTCCTGTCTTACTGTAAATCACTTTGCTTTAAAGTTAATTTCCCTTCATTGGTGATTTCCAGCCTTTGTTTTATGAAGCTATAAATTTCTTTCTAATTATAATTTTTCTTTCGCCTGTATTAATTATTCATTGCTAACCTCTAGAGGGTGAGGTCTATAAGTATCACATGTACTCTTTGTTTAAAATGAGAAAACTTGGTGAACTAGGGTCTGTTGAATATATTTGTTCTGGAGGAGAATGTGACTTGAAGAGTACTAGTTTCTGGGGTAGTTTGAATAGATGTAAAAAAACTAATGTAGTTTAAAAAGTGATCCCTAATGGTTGTTTCCCTGTTTCACTCTGACCCCAGAGTTTCTGCCAATGGTACACTGATGAACATTTTTATCTAGTAAAGTTGAAAGATAATATTCCTCTTTGATGGTGTGATTTGTTTGGCTGCAAAAAGAACTACACTATTTCATCTCTAATTGTCATCGAAACAGTGCATATAGATTAATCCTTGTTTGGATTTATAAGTAAGAGTTAAGTCGCTTCCAGTGTAATGTAGCACCAGATCCAAGTAAACAGGCTATGATTTCAGTGCTAGACACTGCCTTAAGGCAGAAGAAATTACACTGTCATACAGAGGATATGTAGCTGCTGCTATTTTTGTGTTTGAGTTCTTTGTTGTCACATAGTTGAAGTCAATCCAGATGAGGAAGAAGTGTTAACCAACAAAAGGAGAAAATTACCTGCACATGGCCAGGGGGGCATGGAGCATGGGGGAAGGGAAAGGATAGCACAATACTGTCTGAATATGCTGGGGTCTGTTCCAGTAAGCACTTTCTTCAACTTGTCTTCTTGTCCTGATTGGAAATAAGTTGTTCACAAGAACAAACTGCCACCTAAAGCCACCTTTCCCCTGCTTTTGCTGAAGTGGGGCATTTTAGGTGTGGAATGCTACATATAATGTCATATATTTTTTAAATGTGTTAGTTAGTTTGGCTAAGCTCTTTTTTATTCTTTGTTATAAAAGATGGCTCCCTGGGAGAGAGGTGAAGTCATACTGTGAGAAATCTAAGTGATATAAAACAAAAGTTAGCTTAAAATCTATCTTCAAAAAAGAAAATAAGTCAATGAAATCTTGTAAATGATAAAGTTGGACATCAAGTATTAATAATGGAATTTTTGTTAGCTGCTTTTAGTTGCTTTACAAAGAAAAACCAAAAGCTCAACAGTACGTGACGGATTATTATAGGGTTAAAGATTATTTTGCACATATAATCTATGCCATCTCTAATATTTAAAAGTCTAGCTTTTGCATCTTAGGTATTTTGGCTTCCTCTACTCTGTTCTGATTCCAGGTCATCTTCTACATAACCACTAGATTATTCATCTTAAAACGTTATTTTGACCGTGGCACATCCTATTCAAGAAACTTCAGTGTCTCCATTGGCTGAATCAAAATTCCTTTCCATGGTATTGAGGACTTTCCAGTAGGCGACCAAACTTGCCTTTCTAACCCTCCCCAATTCATCTGTTCTACCAACTATTATGGGTAAATTGTCTTATTTACTATTCTCAGAACATGCTTTGCATTTTTTCTCTTTCTGTGTTTTTGCTCCCACTGCTCCCTTTACCTGGAATGCCTTGCCTCATCCTAATTAGTCTAGAGTCTGATTCTCCTGAAAAAAAGCTCAAATCCCATCTTCCTCCATAAAAAAAAAAAAAAAATTTGACCCACACCTTCTGAAGTAATCTCTGCCTCCTTTGAACTCCTGTAAAACTGCTGTCAATTTGCTAACTGATTAAACACTACCTTGTGACAATCCTGCAGTTATCTTGAATTTTTTTGTTGTTGTTCATTCAGTTAGTCATGTCTTACTCTTTATAGATTCATGGACCATAGCCTACCAGGCCCTTCAGTCCTCCACTATCTCCTGGAGTCTGTCCAAGCTCATGTTCATTGCTTCCGTGACACTATCTATCCATTTCATCCTCTACTGTCCTTTTCTTCTTTTGTCTTCAATGTTTGCCGGCATCAGGCTCTTTTCCGATGAGTCCTGTCTTCTCGTTATGTGACTATTATTAAAGCTGAAGTATTAAACTTAGCTTCAATGTTTGACCTTCCAGTGAATAGCCTGAATTAATTTCTTTATGTATTGACTGATTTGATCTCCTTGCTGTCCAACAGACTATCACAAGTCTCCTCCAGTACCCAAACTTGAAAGTTCTGTGGAGCTCAGCTTTCCTTATAGTCCAACTCTCACTGACCTACATTGCTATTGGAAAAGCCTTAGCTTTGTATTTGGATCTTTCTTGTCAAAGTGATGTCTCTGATTGAGTATGTACCTAGATTTTCCATAGCTTTCCTTCCAAGGAGCAAGCATTTTTAATTTCATAGCTGCAGATGCCATCTGCAGTGATCTTTGAACCCCAAAATATAAAATCTGACATTGGTTCTATTTCTTCTCCCTCTACTTGCCAGGAAGTGATGGGGGCCCGTTGCCATGATCTTAGGTTGTTTTTGTTGTTGTTGTTTTTATATTAAACTTCAAGGCAGCTTTTATACTCTCTTCTTTTTACCCTCATCAAGAGGCTTCATAATTTTTCTTCATTTTCTGCCCTCTGAGTGATAATTTGCATATCTGAATTTGTGGATCTCTCTTCCAGAAATCTTAATTCCAGCTTTTGCTCCATCCAGCCTTTCATTTCACATGCTGGACTCTGCATACAAGTTAAATAAATAAGGTTTCAATATACAGCCTTGTAGTAAGGCTTTATATTTCCTTTTCCAATCTGAAACCACTCAGTTTTGCATGTTCAGTTCTAACTGTTGCTTCTGCATACAGGTTTCTTCAGGAGACAAGTAAGATGATCTGGTACTCCCATCACTTTGAGACTTGCCATATTTTGTTATGATCCACACAGACAAAGGATTTAGTATAATCAATGAAGCAGACATAGATGTTTTTACCAGAACTCCCTTGCTTTCTCAGTAATCCAGACAATATTGTTAATTTGGTTTCTAGTTCCTCTGCCTCTTTGAAAACCAGCCTGCACTTCTGGTAATTCTTGGTTCACATATTGCTGTAACCTAGCTTGTGGAATCTTAAGCATTAACTTTCTGGCATGTGAAATGAGTGCAGTTGTTTAGTAATTTGAACATTCTTTGGCGTTGTTCTTTCTTAGGTTTGGAATGTTAACTGATCTTTTCCAATCCAGTGGTCACTGTTGCATTTTCCAAATTTGCTGGCATATTAAGTGCATCATCATTAGCAGTAGCATCTTTTAGGATTTTGAATTACTCAGGTGGAATTCTGTCACCTCCACTAGCTTTATTTTAGCATTGCTTCCCAAAGGCCCATTTGACATTATTGTGCTTCACCCTTCCTGTTCCATTCATTCAGCAAGCTCCTCCCACCACAGGTGATTTAGACTTCCATGTGATTTAAGCAGTTCACATGGGCCTATTAATGAATGGGAAAGATCTTCCCATTTAAATTACTATTACAGTTGGCTCCAAGATCTTTCATATTCATTACATAGGTCAGTGAGGCAACTAGTATCAACAGAATTGTAACAGGGAATAACAGAAAATAAGCATCTAAAACAATGTCTCAGGCAACTGGTGTCAATAGAACTTTACAGCAATATAACAAGGCTCACACAAAACAAGCACTTAAACACCCCATCCTTCTCCCCTCGATTGAATGACTCCCTAAAATTTTAGGGTAAGTGGAAAACATCTCTTTTTCTGTAACTATTTCCTACTGAAATTGGACATAGAGCTGTCCCTGCCCCAAGAGGTCTGGCATCTTTAGCTGGCATTTGGAACTTGGTCACCACCAGGTCTAGGGGTGACACATCACAGTTGTGGACAAGGAGTGACATCTAGCTTAAGCAATCAGGCATCTGCAGGGACTAAGCCCGAAAGAAATAAATCTAACCAAGAAGTTTAACAGACAAAAGGCCAAAAAGAAACAAGGAGATAATAACCAGAAGGAGGGTATATAGGGTCATCCACATTTCTGGAGTCCATGAATCCACTATCATAAGAGCCTCATTCATAGTAGAATATATGAGTTAAGGGTACATTTTACTAATCATCTTCTCCTGAATAAGCAACAGTTAACGATATTTTCTTTCCATGTGCTATAATTTCTATAACCTTTAGAACATCATCTGACTTGCCCATATTTTAGCTCCCAATTTTATTTTATCAGTAGAACCCAACCCTTTCATTCCTCTGCTAGTTATTTTGAAAGGAGGGTTGGTTTTCCCAACGAGCATTGGTTTACAAGGAATAATAATCACTTGACTAGTCTGTCATTTTTACAAAACTCTATGGGTTCTTCACCTAAATTTTGGAATGTTACAATAATTTCTTCTTGATAATTAGAATCTTATCACTCCAGCTGATAGATGTATTCCTTGAGCTGCTAATCTTGATTTAGGTTATATCCATGCAAAGTGATTTTTAGAGATTTTCATACATATTCCAGTAGAGATTTTTCTTATTTCTTTTCTATCCAACCCAAAGTCCTCTAAACAATGTAAATCATATTCTGCCAAATCAGGGGTCCCTGATATGGTGCTGGGACATCTGGCTTCACAGTCCAATACTCAGTATTTGAGATCTTATGCGTTTGTTGTTCTTTAATTTTCAGATTTGGGGTCTTGTGACTTGAGGTGTACTTCCTCCCAATAGGTCTGTTATTCAAATTACACAAAGCAGTGAACAAATTACCTTTCCAATGTCAATAAGAATTATTAGAACTTAACTTCCTTAACTGTTCTTTCAATAATCCATTCATTTTTTTCAGTTAACCCAGATGCTTGTGTATAATAAGGAATATGATATATCCATTCTATGCTGTTTAATACACAGTATCTCTTCATTTTATTACATTTGAAAAGTGACCCATTGTCACCTTGATTCTGCCTTGGGGTTCCATAACATAGACTTATGATATGTAGAGTTTTATGGGTATTTTTCTAGGTCACATTCTTTTGGGACAAGCTACTAGTATACCTGAATAGGTGTCAACAAAAGTACATATAAATTTGCGTCCTTTATCTTGGGTAGGGGTCCAGTATAATCTCTATGCCAAATTTGGGCAGGTACTTTTCCCCTTGTTATCTTTCTAGTTACTACCTGAGCAACAGTTTATTCCTTTTCCAGTTGAAATATTTAACTTTCTTCTGCTACTTGTTTTAACAGTGAGAGCTACCAATACCTCAGTGTTGGGCCCACCAGTGTATGACTTGGACCCCTCAATGTCCCGTCATTTAATGACCCAGTTTTACTAGGAGTGGATCATTGCTTCATATCAGAGTAGGGACAATATGCTGAGTAGCAATCTTTGTTAGTCGACATTAGTTGTGCATTGTACTCATGTTCTGATGTGGTGAGGGTCACATGAGCAAATACATGAAAAACCGGCAAATTAGTAACCAAAGACATGTTCCGTATATCTTCCCATAATTCTTTGCCCCATACTTATTTGCCATAAATTAGCCAATTCTTTTTTCTCACATGGGCATCTATGTAGCTAATCCATTAGGTACTGCACACGAGTCAGAGTAAATGATACTGTCCTCCTTGTTCTATTTTGACAGCTTGATGTACTGCCATAAGTTCAGCGTATTGACTACTTCTGCTTATCCCAGTACTTTCCAAAGACTGCCTAGCACATGGAGTATAGGCTCTTGATTTCCAATGTCATTTGTGGCCCAAATATTTTGCTGTCCCATCAGTAAACCATGCGTGTGTCTTTTGTTCTTCAGTTAATCCTTTATATTCCTCATCCCATTCCAAGTGTTGCTTTGGTTCAGGGAGGGTATCATTTCCCTCAGTATCTAATAGATTCCTGTGAAGTAGAAGCTCCATTTTTGCCTGTTTTAGACCTATTTTGTATATACCACTTCTATATAATTATGCCAGCCTCTTGCACATGTCCAATTCTGTAAGAAGCTGGGGTGTTCATTGCCCAGATCATAATTAAGATTCCAGGTCTTAATATTAACTTGGGGCCAAAGTTAGTTGTTCAGTTTCTATCAAAGCCCAATATGCAGCTAACAGCTGTTTTATCAAAAGGAGCATATTGAACTCCAGATGAAGGAAGTTTCCTAGACCAAAATCCTAAAGGTCCCTTTCAGCTTTGTTGTTTTTGCCATTTCGTCTGTACGGTCACTTATAATTCCACCAGGCTACTTTACATAGACCATAAATCTAGAGCCAATTGTATAGCAACCTTTTCTTCTTCAAAAGCTTTACTCTGCTCAAGTCCCCAATCAAATTCAAATTTTTTCCTAGTAATTTTGTATAAGAGTTTCAAAATTTGACCCAGATGCAGTATGTGATGTTGCCAGTATCCAAATAATCCTATAAACTTTTGAGCCTCTTTCTTATTGGTTAGGATAGGGAAATCTTGAATCTTTTTCAGGCTTCTGGGAGAATCTCTTGCAGTCCCTTATTCCATTGTATACTTGAAATCTTATGGTTTGAGATGGCCCTTGAATCTTTGCAGGGTTAATTTCCCACCATTTGCTTTTCATATGCTCAATTAAAAATGCCAGACTTTTCTCCACTTCTTTTACATTTTTCTGTGTCATAATATCATTTATGTAGTGGATAAGCTGTACACCAGGTAGCTCTAATTCATGCAAATGTTTAGCCACAATCCTATGACAAACAGTGGGGCTATGCAGATATCCTTGTGACAAGTATGTAAAAGTATATTGTCAACCCTGCTAAGTAAAACCAAATTGGTTCCATTGTTTAGAATCTATTGGGATAGTAAAGAGAGTATTGGCTAAATTAATAACTGTGTACTAAGTCCCATCATATTTCTGGATCCTTTCTATTAAGAGAATGGTACCTGGAATAGAAGCATACAAGGGAGGAGTCACCTTGATTCAATTGTCTATAATCCACAGTCATCCTCCATCTCCCATCTGACTTTCATGCTGGGCAGACAGGATTATTCTATCAAGTGGATGTAGGGACTAACATACTTGCCTCAGCATATTCCTTTATACTATTGGTAATTTTATTTTGCCCACCTTGCACATGATGCTGCTTTAAACGAATTACTTCAGAAGGTTCAGGTAAAACTATTGGATAATTTTTTTATTTTTCTCACTAAACTGTATCAATTCCTATCTTCCTTACTACACACTGGTATCTCCCCTCAGGTAAATTTAAAATCATACTATTTTAGCCCCACCCAGTCCTGTGAGGGTGATAGGAGTTCTGTGTTTAAACTTACCAGGGTTTCCATTTATAAGGGAGGCCTCCACCCCCAGTCCACTAAAATAAATTTAGTATTTATACTAAATGAACAGTATTTAATCTGTTTTTCCAGTATATGGTCAAATTGATATGGGGTCTTTAATCCTTTCTGTGTATTTCTTTAATCTGAGCTGAGGCTTGGTCAATTTTCTGTTCTCCCTGAAGGTGTGACAAACTTGGGTAAAAGGGTTCAGGAAATCTGTAGGGACATTTCTTAATTCTCTATTCTGTCTCGTATGAAGCCCCTTTTCTTGGTACATTCTGTATAGTTCATTAGTTGGAATGCCACTGTGCTTGCAGTATCAACCCCTGCTCACAACAGAGCAGTAAACAATTCTTTTCTTGTCATTTCATTCTGACTTTGAATCTGCTGGCTGTTTACTCTTCTTTCTTGAGGAAATTTATCTTTCCCTAGTCCCATAGGTCATGTAACTGTGAAATTGTATCCAGCATCTCTGAAATAGGGTTCCCTATTTCCCCAATTATTAGAGTCAAAAGTAGGAGTTTGTAAGCAGGAGGAGCCGTCTTCACTATTACATTCCTATGGGAAACTGAATGTGTGTTTTTATCATTATGACAGGCTTCATTACCTCCTCCTTTAACTTTCTTATACAGTCCCTAAGTGAATACCAGGGTCTATCTCCACTAGGCCACATAGAGTCAGTAGGATAATACTGTATCTTTCTGTAGCCAAAGCTAAGGGATTAGTCATAGGGTTACCTCCTTGCATATTGTAATCCTTAAAAGCTTGTTGTACAAAAGGATTCTGACTAATACCTATAAGTTTCAAGCAGTCCATAGCCATCTATTGATACGTCTCTGACTCCTGCATCACTGACTGTCACCCTCTAAGATATTAATGATTCTCCTATCCTTTTGGTGAACTGACTTAAAATATCTGTGACCTCCTGCTGAGTAAAATCCTCAGTTATCTCCCTAAACACTGTGTTATCCCCCTGGTTCTCCTGTTTCTACCTTAATATTGTGTGTGCTTCTGCCTAAGAAGCTTCTCCCTCTAATGGTGTTTCATTTTCCAACTCTGACTTTGTTACATTTTCCTCCCATGCACTCTCCTGGCAGTCATCACTGTGGCAAGTAGGCTGGATCTGTACAAAGGTTTTATACACACTTCTTTTGCCACCTTTTCTCTTCTTCTGAGCTAAATGAACAGCTTTTTCTTTACCCCCTGAGACCATCCAGCTTGCCTTTTTAAAGGAGAGCCCAAAAGTTGAGAATTCCCATGCAAACTAGTTGATTTTTTTTCTTTCAGCAGCTTGTCTCTGCTTTCACATATAGTACTGTTAATATAATCCAATCTCTCCTACACCCTCATGCCAGTTCCTTCCCTGGTTTTATTGGTATTCCTTGCAAATACCTTTCCGAATCTCTACATTCCCTCTCTTGTAACACTGGTTCCCAGTTTTCACAGGGTCCAGCACATTTAGCCCATTCCCGTACTAAGGAGGAGTGAGATAAATCCTCCTATCCTGGGATTTCTGTTCCTTCCTCTAAAGCCTTTCTGCCTCCAAATAGAGGTTTTATACCCTGTGATCCTGTCCATGATGCCAGATCTATCACTAAGGCAGTATTCGCAGCACTGAGTGTGACTGTGAATATGCTGATGCAATTCTGATTCACAAAGTATAACAGACATTCCATATAGAAGGCAGAAGAAAAGCATTTATTCAGACACCAGAAAGTCAAATCTGTCTTAGTAACCAAGAAGTCAAGACATATTATCACTACAGGGGACAAAACCATTCCCAAGCCTTCCCCTCTCTTTCCCCACCCCTTCTGCTGGGGCCTTCCCACAAACAGTCACAAGATTAGCTGTGCCCTCTGCCTCTAGCTGCTTTCACCAGGTTCTCCCCTTCCCATTCAGCAAGCTCCTCCCACCACATGTGACTTAGGCTTCTGTGTGATTTAAGCAGGTTGCATGGGCTTATTAATTAATGGGAAAGATCTTCCCATTTAAATTACCATTACAACATGCATATGTACTTACACATACATATACATACACATATATATACACACATATATAAATACACAAATGCATACGTATATATGTGTACACATGCACACACATATATATACATATATAGTTGCTGCTTTGAATTTAGAAATGAAATAGCCAAACTTTCTGTATTACCCTGTCTCAAATGTTTTCCTTTTTTTGAACTGTTTATTTAATCTTATATACCTTATTCAAAATTGATTTTTCCCTGTTTATTATATAGAACACCATCCAAGATAATAAATTGATGTTTGTCACCTCAAGTTATCGCATTTTTAATAAAATGGGTTATGGTCACTGTCAACAGATGTAATTTATGTATATATTTGAGCTAGGTTGGTATTACAAGAGATGAACACTATGAGAGAAATATTTCCTACTCTGAAGGTGCCTCCATTCTAACTTTACAGTTTTTCAAGTTACTTACTAAGCAGAGGTGGCACATTAATTCAAAATATGTGTCTTTATGTTAGGGATAGGGACTGTAACTTTGATTTCACTGATACTGGAAACTCCTTAAAGAAGAAACTCACTTTATCAATGCAGGTCAGCACTTTCTCTGTACTTAGCATCTTAGAGAATTGCCTGGAACACCGAAGAGTTAAGTGGCTTTTGGAAAACCCAGGTTATCTAATCAAACAGAACTTCAACTCAGGTCTTCTGGCTCTTTGACCACTTTTTATCTCTTATACTATAAATATAGTAAAAACTATTTTGAAATGCTCATGTTGGGGCACAGTCCTAACACGTTGGGTTGTACTGTGTTCTATCACTTTTTCAGTATTTTATGATAGTTTTGTTTCAGGGAGCTTGATTTGACTTACTGCATATCCAAATCTTGGGAATAGAGATTTAGGTTACAGTTGGGTTCCACTGTATTTTTTCTGAGTTTTTATTCATTAAATTGTATAAATTTAGTCTGTTTGAAAATCAAATTGTTGAAGCCTTGGCCAAAGAGGTCCATTAAAATAAACAAAAATAAAAGAACTCAAAACCAAATAACATAAACAGTTTTAACTCTATTAACTGAGCTCTTAGCACAATGCCTGGCATCTACTAGGCACTTATTAAATGCCAGTGGACCAAGATACTGTTTCAAATAAATTATTCAATTAAAAAAATAGAAATTTGGTATTGTCAGATATTTTGTGACATCTGGTCAATTCAAAAAGTCTTCCTTCAAACCTGCTTATTCAGACTACTAGAGCTTAATTCTTTGTTACAATAATGAGATAGCTAAAGCATTTTAATGTAGTAAATTTTAAAAGTTTTTATAGGTAAAGTAATGCCATTCTTATCATGTGGTATGTGCAGTTATTAGAATTATTATTTTCCCCATAATTTCATTGAAATTGTTGATATAACTTTATCAGTAATTATATTCAATGTTATTTAAGAGCAAAATAAATTGGAACTGTAAACTGGATTTGTTTTTTTATATAAAGAATGAAATTAAAAATAATCACTACAATTGATGGTATACCAATGTATGAGTTAAAAATTAAATACACTTAACTTGATATTTATCTAGAGTTAAATTTAATGTCTATTTTAAGAAATAGTATTTCAAATTATTTGAAAATATTTAGTTAGGAAACTACAGGCATTTTGTAGGAATATTTTCTAAGGTTATTCTCCTGACTTCTTGAAGTTACAAATTTTTTAAGTTGTTAGGGAGCTACTAATGTCATTTAAATGTTAAAAATTGTTTTAATTTTTGCAGAAAGCTATTAATACTTGATATGGGGGAGGGGGAGGAATGACAGAGTTCTTCCTTAAGTGTGTTATAGAAAGCCAAAGTCATTTTTGTCCCTGTGAGACAGCATTGACATTGGGAGCTTAAATTTTTTTTAAATTGTTTGCTTGCCAGTTAAAAGTCACATTATATTGGCTAATTCATGTGACTCTTCTGAATTACAATTTCTTTATTTACAAAATAAAGTTAAATCCCTAAGGTTCCTTCTAGTTCTAACACTCCATGATTAGAAAAAAATCAATGCTGTTTTTCCATATTTGGAGTAGAGATTCTACATTTTTCTGCTACCTAGAAATAAGGAGAAGCTTATTGATTTGAAACCTACATGGAATAATATGGTGATGGTTGTACTTCATACTCAAAGGGACCAAAATGACATCATGATGCCAGGTTCAAGGTGCAGTGTGTCTGACTGTGACTAGTCAGAACAATATGTGCTCATTAGGTTCTTCCACAGGTTGGGCACAAAGTAGCCCCTATGAATTTTTTAGAATGGAGAAGTCTCTAAATATGTGCATCTCATGTTTCTTTTGAGCCACTGATTTGAAATCTTCATGGAATAATGCTTCTCTAGCAGACTCCTAAAGAAGACCATCCAAAGAACAACTCCTTGAATTCTCTCCTTCACACTGTTTTTGGTTCAATCTAACTGGCTGCCTTGCAGTTGTTCACACGCCAGTGTTATTTTTTTTTCACCTTTCCATGTCCTTCTACAGACTTTCCCCTATGCTAGGACAATATTACTTCTTCACTTCTTCCTTTTCAAATTCTAAGCTTTCTTTACAAATTAATTCAAGTGGACACCTATTGATGACTTTTAATCTATTAGTGCTTATAGCGTTGAAGGAAGAGAGAAATGTTATGATAACTGGATAAGGTAGAAATATAATAGGAAATTCTTTTATTTTTTCAGGTCAGGATAGACATTAGAATGTTTGAAAGAAGATGGAAAGGAACCATTACAAAGAAGAATGAGAAGGGAAAAAAATGAATAAGAGAAAGTAGTATAGAATAAGATCATCACGGATGTGAAAGGAAAGTGGTAGGGTCAAACGTTGGAAGAGGGATTAGCCTTAGTATGAATGAATCAAAGAATTTTGAAAGCATTTATTAAGCACTTACTGTGTGCCAAGTACTGAGGATAGATATAAGAAGGAAGGATGGGAAGGAAGAAACCAGCATTTATTAAGGTGCCTACTATGAGTCAGGCACTATTTATGCTAAGCGCTTTCCAAACATTCATTTGATCCTCTCAGCAATTCTGAAAGGTAGATACTACCGTTATCCTTGCTTTACACTTAAGGAAACCATGGCTGAGAGAGCCCAACTGAAAACTGAATTGCCCAGAGTTACACAGCTAGTGTCTGAGGCCAGATTTGAATTTCGGTCTTTCTGACTCCAGACCAGGCACTCAATCCACAGTGTCATCTAGCTGCCCCTACATTAAGATTGTATGTTCTCTTAAAGAGTTCACTCTCTAACTGGGGGGAAGGAAATACATAAATGAGATTTCAACTGGAGTGCAAAAGGAAAGGTCTAGAAGTCAGAGTGGTACAGGAGTAGAGCAGATGACGAAGACCCAGAGGTCTAGGTTATATAGGTAGATAAGATGACAGTGCTTGGGACTTTGTGAACTTTGATGTACCATGTATAAATACTCGTTGATATTTGTTGGCCAACATATCCCCCTTTTTAGTCTTTGTTCTCCTGGAATACTTTGTAATATTTGATACTACTTACCCTTTTTCTCTTCTCGAGAAAACTTAACTTCAGAAGCGTCAGACTTCACTAATTCAGTTTTTGCCTCCCTAACTTTTCCTTCTCTATATTTTTGTTTGTTTACTTCCAGCTCCTTAAGTTAGATGTACTCCAGGGTTCTCTCATCCTTTCTCTATACATTCCCTGTTATGGTAAATTCATCCATTCCCAGATCTGACTTCATTCTTGAACTAGTCTTCGGTGACCCATTAGAATTTCAAAAATTACAATGGCTAAAACCCACCATTCAGTTATGAACCTAGCTCATTGGCCATTTGGAGTTTCATGCAAATAATCCTAGAATCTCCCCTTTCTATGCAATTAAATGTTGTAATTTATACCAAATAGGATTGTGTGTGTGTGTATGTGTATGTTTGCATTTTAGCAACTCTGTTAGTAAGGCAGAACATTTCTCTTTTATTTTATTGGAGTCTTTGGAGGTTTTGTAGTACTCTGGCATTCAATGCAATTTCATGGTGTCATGTGTAAATAGACATTTAATGGGGAAAAACAATCAAGATAATGTTAATAATTATAAATGTTATGTTTGACACAAATATTGTTGAATTCCTGATACTATGGGGAAAAATAATATTGTACTGAAAAAAATTACAGTTTAATGGGAAGATAGACCATGTGCTCATCTGCATATATGATATGTGAATGAAATTGATAAAGGTTAAAGGAAGATTTAAGTATCATTTTTAACCTCCCTGGACTTAAATTTCAATTATAAAACAAGGATGTTAGATTAGATGGATCCCCACGGTACATTTTATTTCTAGATTAATGATCCTATAATATAGAAAAAAATGTGCTAAGAAAACTTTAGATGAAAAGATCACTTCTAATTTTGCTTTCTCATCTCTATAAAACACTTAAATAGAATGGTCTCTATATGCATTGAAAATATCTTCAGTGAAAACATGAGAAAATAGAAGGGCTTGTTGTATTTTGTGTATTTTAATTGTCTTTAAATATATATTATCCTCCTACTAAACTCGTATTCTTTCAGGACAGGGACCAAATGCTATCTACACTTATCTCCATATTACCAAGTACTGTGCTTTACATTTAATAGTCATTTAATAGATATTTGTTGAAGCAAAGTCAAATTAAATTTGTAACACAAGGCATCACATCTTTATAGTCACATAGCTGACTGGGAGATAGAGAAAATATAAGTTCTCACTATATTTAACTGAAGAAAGCAGCTTAGTAAAGGTAAATGTAGTCGGGCTTTGCTCAGAAAAATTTTCTTATGACTAGCCAAATTTTTCAACACTTGCTGGACATGGCTACAAAAATACTTTAAAAAATCTCTGTTTTGATATGAGTGAGATGTTAAACTGACCGATATCTACTGAAAGTGTTTGATACCGTCATGGAATATGCCATGTATAAAATCCAGAGGAAGAACTGCTATAAAATTGAGTTACGACTGATAACAGAGGTTAGTGAGAGAGATGTTAATTCATACCATTGACTTTATTTTCTTTGAAAAAGTCAAGATTAGTTCATTATATACCAATTCTAAGTATAATGTTTTATAGTAACTATTAAAATGTAACTGTTTTTATAAAGATGTGTGTTTTTTGGCAATCTCTTGTGATAGCTGTGTCCTAGGGAATAAAGAACTAATTTTTATTATTCCTTTTTCTTTGTTTCATGGGTTGTCATAGCAAAAATAAAGAAAAAAAAATTCTGGTTCCTTCTCAATATCAGGAGAAAGTAAAGAAAGCCTCTCCCCCTGTACTTCCTCCCTCTTCCAGCATGTTGGGTGTCATGGCACCAAACCCAAGTACATACTTAGGGCAGTCAATAGATTAAGAGACATAAATTACAGTGTTGGAGGGATGCTTTCATTGATGAAATCAACAGTTCCGTTTGAGGGTTTTTTCCAGAAATTTATCATAAGGATAGAGTGATGTTCAAGATATTTTGACAAGAAACATAGGTACACATCATATTACATCATTAAGTAGCAATAATTTAGAGAAAACATACAATCTTGCCTTGTAAACTGAGGCATGTTTAACGTACTTTTGAAGTGGAAATATATAGAGTTGTGTTTTCAAAATGCCTCTCTATTTTTGCAGTACAAAAACGTTATTTGAAAGTATCATCATTAATCGACTACTGTAGAGATAACCCATGAAGAAACTGTTCAGAAATGGCAGCCTAACTTCATCATACTATAAAGAAAAGAACAGATTTTCAAACTATTCAAAACTGTGGAAAATTTTGAAAATCCCTTCCAACTTTGTCTAGCACTGGCATATCTAATTTGCATTCCTTGGCTATCAAAGGATATTTTTATAAAATATTATAGGTCGACCTGCCCAAGTTTTAAACATTTTTGAGATACTTTAAATCATTTCTCTCAAAAAATATGGCAAATTTTTTTTGTATTTTTGTATTATTGTACAGCTTGGGTTTTCATCTCAGAGAATCGTTGGTTTTCATGAAACATAGGTTCAAAATCATTGATGTCAGTGAAAAAAAATGAATTGAAATAGTGTTTTAAGTTATAGTTTTGGCTCCATCATCAGCTTTCTCACAGACATTCTATGTTTCTAATGTAGAATCTTGAATTTGGCAGCAAAGTTCCCTTATTCCAGATTCCTTTCCAGTGCAAGATTCTCTTCTACATAGTGCCTTACAGTTGACTATCCATTTCACTTGAACACTTCCAGTGCTACATGACCACTTTGTGACATCCTGTCCCATTAACAGCTCTGATTGTTAGAAAGATTTTCCTTATAGTGAGCTGAAATCTGTCTCCCAGTGTCATCTACCCGTTGGTTGAGTTTCTGCCCTCTAGAATTAAATCTAAGTCAAATCTCTTTTTCTCTGTATGCCTTCTTTTCACCTATCTAAAGACAACATTCTTGTTCCCTCCCTCTCTCCTTCCCATCTTCTGCAACTCCATCTTGTTTTTTCTGGCTATACTACCTCCAGTTTGTATGTCCATTCCTTATTTTGTTTCAGGACTTCTGCCATCTTGCCATTCCCCAGACGTTTGCTAATTTGTGAATATGCTTCTTGGAATGGGATCCTTAGAATTATACACAGTATAAAAGTGTTGTATAACTAGGGCATAGTACACTAATGTGATACACTTTTTCCTAGTGACTATACTTTTGCCTGGCATGTAAGTATTACATAGTATTTTTTTTTCAACCTACTGTGCTACCTTCAACTTGTTGAATATGCTGTCCATGAAAGCCTTGATCAAGTTGTTTAATTTCATTTTCCTTCTTTTTAAAAACTGGGAACTTCCTTCTTTGTAATGGGCCCAAATCTTTTGCTATTAAATATGAGTGACCTTGTCCTCGAAACACAAGGTCATGTAGTCATCACATTATCACACATGCTTTTCTTCAGGGCAAGCAAAAAATATTAATGAAATAAGTCTGTGTCTTTAATAGGATTACAAACTTTTCTTTAAATAATCATTTCTTGAGCATTCTGCAATTCTTGACACTTCTGTTTTAGCAATAAAATATGTAGCCTAACTAATCTATAAATAGCTCATAAATTTATGTTGCCAGTTACTGCCTTGCTTGATGGTGAGAGTGAAGATGATTTTTTGAGGGGTTGAGTTAAATTGGTTTACGTATCATTGTCTTGTATGTTTCTCATTTTTTCCTTTGGCTCTGAAATCAGCAAGGCGTATGTTACTCTAACAGAATATTTTCTTGGCTTATTTCAGCAAAAGAGTGACCAAGTCTGCTCTGCACTAGCTGGCAGTGGGATTGCAGTCATGGGAATAAAATTAGAGCCTAAGGAGACTCTGGCCCTAACAAGAGGTGTTACAAAGTCGAAACAAACAGATCTCTGCTGTTAGTCCTTCATGGGGGGAGCTGAGTAGCACTTGACAAGCATGTTCTAATACTGTTTGTAAAAGTTGTTGTAGAATAACTCCTTGATATGTTGTGGATGATATAATTTTTTTGAGTAACAATGTAGCCAAAAACTCCCTGAAGGTGCTTCCCCTACATTAACAGATAGTCTCCAGCCATTTTAACACCATGGCCATGTTCGATGTGCCTGTGAACGATGTGTGGCTTCTGACAGTTAAAAAAAAAACAACCCAAATTTTTAGATGCAGCTACAAGCCCTGCTATGATGAGTCTTACTGAGTTACTGTTTTTCATGTCTTACTCATACTTTGTGGGAACAAGGGGCATAGAATCCAAGCTTTTAACTGCAATGATTTCTGCATAAAACTGAAGAGAAATATGATTCTTTGACAAAAAAACAATAGTGAACATTGTCTAAAAATTATAGTTGCTTTTGGAGATGATATACTTGATTTTTTTTGGATTCCTCCTCTCACTGGAATCTAGGTGCCTAATAATTCTTCTTTTAGAGTAGAAACTTTTTTTTTCCACTAAGAGAGGGACAAAGTATATTACTGATATGCCCCTGATCATTTTATATGATTAATTTCTGTGTAATACCATTAACCAGAAAGAACGTGTCAGACAAGTCTAAATAAGATTTTAATGCACATCAAAATTTACAGAGCAGGTAATATCAAAAATATCAAAATTAGAATTTTGTCAGAATGTTCTGTGAATCTCTTGAAAGTAAATTCTCAGGAGCCTAGAACCAGTGCTTTTCCAAAATGGACAGAACCATAGTTTTAAACATTGCAAATTCCAGTTTTATCTTAGTGTGAAGGAGTTTTAACATCAACATGTGCTCTGCTAATTTGCTATGTGCAGTCTATGTTTATTAGACAGTGGCTACCTCTGCTCATTCTAGATGGCAGACATGAATAGTATCTTTATGTTTAATTCATATCAGATGCTTCAGATGATAGGCCAGAAGCCTGCTTTATTTTATTTTTAAAAAATCATTCGGCTCTCCTGAAATGCTTAACTTTAGTAATATGTATAATAGCACAGTGTATTCCATAGGCGCCTCTAGTCCTGACCATTAAAATTTGAAAGATCATAAAAAAGAGTCAGTAGCTTGCCTTACAGGATGACATACAAAAATGCTTCACCAAATGTCATTGATGGTTCCACAGAAACAGAGTTACATTCATCTGAACATATCAGAGTAGGTGAGACTTTACTGAGGACAGTAAGTTTCATGGTGACAGAGATGAAGGAAACAGAGCTTAGGCAGAGACTGATACAAGGTTTATTGCTACATAGTTGGAAACTAAGTGTTGAGTTTTATTTTAATGGTGTTCTTATGAAGGACTGTTATCTAGAGCAACATTATTTACCTATATAAGAATTTATCAATAGCTCTCCATGTCATTTCCAAAAAGTATTAACATTGGTTTGGTCTTCAGTGATTTCTCCAAAGATATATAAGATGTATCTATCTATCCATATCCATATATATATATGTATATATATATATATATATATGTATGTGTCTATATGTATATATACTCATACATACATATACATATATGTACATATATACCTTTACCAGTCTGAAAAGACCTGCAAAGAGATCTTGAATCTTTGCCTGATGGCTCTTCCAGAGGATTGCCATCATCACCCTTCTATCTTCCTCCCCATCCCTGGCATATGCCAGAATTCTTCCAAGGGGAAAGGGACACAATTGGCAACAATACTTCACCTCCGCTGCTCTAGTCCTGGACTCCATACAGTTACCACTCAGCATAGCACCTGCCCCAGTGCCTAGCACACAGTACCTGCTTAATAATCTGCTTCTTGATTGATTACCATAGCCCCTCCCCGACCATCCCATCTCAAGCCACTCACTCGCCATGATCTCAGCATTTCAGTGGAAGGGAATATACTTCCTGAGAAGAAGTTCAGAAACTTTCAAAATGACTTACTGTGAATATGGGAAGTAGAGTCAGTGTTTTGGTGGTGAGACTGATTGATGAGTGAATTTAAAGAATGTTTTATGCTGAATTCAGTGAGACAAGAACAGGGGCTCAGTAAATGAATCGTGAGGAGAATTCTTGGAGCCACATGCTGGCACTGGTGTTCTTACTTAGAACCATGCTTGGCTGTCTCTTTTGACTACATCCTTTTCTGTAAGACTGGAACTGGTCTCTTTTCTTTCTTTGAACGTCACATTTGGAGGTATTGCTTGATAGTCCAACACTGTGACGTCTTGTCCACATCTGTAAATTAAGATACGTCAGGGTAAGGTGGATTCTCGAGCTACTCCTTTGAATACTTCCCAAACGGAACACGGAGTAAGCGCTTCGTGTTACTGTTTATAAGCAAGTACTGCAGTGTTCATTACATTGATTACCTGGAATTCACTTCCTATGTTTTTAGCTTGATCACAGAAATGAGTTTTGTCAAACATAATATAAAAGTACTGGATTTGAAAATTAGAATAGATTCTTATGGAGCTTGATCCTTTTCCATTTCTGGAAAATTTCTGTCAGGAGTTTTGCAGATTGTTTTTTAACAGTATATCATTAAATTCATGTAAACCTAGTTCATGGTAGGTCCAGAACATTTGCGCACACAGCTATTCCATTTTAATATATTGTACCAAGCTCATTCAGGGACATTTGTGGAGATATATTTTCAGATGAACTTCTGTGTATATTTAACCAGACTACTTTAATGCCATCGGGATCAGCTCTGCAGTGGGTTAGAGTTATGCCAAGACAGTGTCGTGTTTGAATTATGCCGTTATTGCAGCTTGTAGTATTTGAATAAACTATAGTTTTCCAGATAGCCTTAAGCAAAGCACATACAAACAGATTCTCTCTCTAGACAGAAGTTTACAGATACTAGCACATACTAAAGGTTTAACAAAAAACAGTATCTTGCATTTAACTCTCCCTTGTGAAAACATCCAGATACATTGCAATCAGATATCTTAATTCCTGTGTTTTAAACTATAGTTATTAAAAATTTACTTGGGTACTAAATTATGACTGATTTGTTTTCTATATGAAAATTAAAACACACTTTTGACTGCTAAATAAAAGATATATAATATTTTCACACTCTTATCTGGGATGTGGAAGAGTTCCAGGACTAAAATGCATAACTTGAACCATTGATTAAAGATCTAAACTTTAAAAGAGCTCCAATAAAATATGGAGATGTTTTACTAAAAAGTAAGCATGAATGTTTATTAAAAGGACTATTTTAGTGAACACTAAAGCATCCCAAGAGTTGCTAATATAATATTTTCAACTTTGTTAAAATTTGAGGTTGATGTAAGTATCAGTGTTGAGTTACACATCAGTATCATATTTTTAAGTAACTCTTTAAAAAAAATGTATCCAGTGATGATGAACATTTCCATGTAGAATATATTGAAATCCCAGAGACATCTGAAATGTATTTCATTTCCATTTTCCAGATAAAGTTGTTCTACTTGATCCATCTCACTCTAATTAGGGTGGAGTCATTGGCAAACATGCAGACTATTTCTGGCTGTTGCTTTGGGAGTTGAGTGGTCAGTTTTTAGTGTCCAGAAACAGAACAACCTATTTAATTTGTGTGAGTAAAAATGAGATATTTCCTTTATGCTAAACCATTAAGTGAATATTTAGTAAATGCCTCTTCTTTTAACTGTAGACTTACTCTGGGGAACGATGTGTAATCTTTTTCTCTAATTCTGGAGAAACTTTAAATTATAGCATTTTCTAATTTCTATTGGAAGAAGTATAACAATATGCTACAAATGATCCATGACACAAAAGGTGATGAAAATTATCTCTCATTGAAAATTAACTTTATTATAATTCCTTTTAATAGTGTATTTGTTATTTAAAGAGTTTTGAATTTACTATTTAAATTATTATTTGGAAACTTCCTAACAAATGTAAGAACTTTTTAAAGACATATAATTTTTTTTAAATGCTTAGTAATAGTCTGGTTTTATTTAAGAGATAATTTGGATAATCTGAAAAGAGATCGATTTCTCACAAACACAAGATCGCAGGAATAGTTCATAATGAGTTCATGTTCACAAAAAATACAGTACTACTTTTCACAGGATTTTACTTGTAAAATCATGAAATTAATTAGTAAAACAAACTTGGAACTCTATGCTTCTTAAGATTTTCAAATAAAGAAAAAAGTTATCTGGGTGTAAGTTTTGCTTCTACAATGTATGAAACCATATGTGGAAATTGTATATAATGCTTTATAGGTTGAGATGGATCCATTTTCAAACTTGCTATACTAGTTTATGTTAGGGGATATATATATATATAATATGTGTGTATACATAACACATATATATATATATAATATGTATATATATTATGAATCCTTTATAAATTTGAGCTAAGAATAACTCCATCCGTTTTTATTTTAGGTTTTCCTATATCAATTAGGTTCTTATTTTATAGTACTACAGTTTTAACTTGTGTGGCATAATTATATATTTTCAAGTCCAGAATTAAACTCTATTTTGACATCAAATTGTAAATGATAGTTAACCACTGAATTAATTTAATTGTTGATCCTAACCAAAATTTTAGGAGAAATTTAAATACACTTTTCTATGGATTTTTTGGAAATAGTAATCATGAACTTTTTTTTTTTTGCTTGTTAGTTTGACCAGACTTGTAATTTCATTTTTAATAAGAGCTTTGGTGATGAACTTCCTCTTCAAATACAAATTAGCACCTGCTCTTCTCCTTACAGTCTTAGAATTGAAGCTCTGAAAAGTTAAAAATGAAGAGTCCAGTTTGTGCAGCCAATATGTGGTAGAGGCCTTTCTCAGACTCAGGTTTTCCTAAGTGGCCCAGCTTTCCTTCAGCTGTATTATACTGTCTTCTTGAAATAGCTAAAGTAGCCAATAATCTAAAAAGTAAAACTCATCCCTACCTGTCTCTTTTACCTGAATGCAACATTGACAGGAAACTCTCATTTAACTTAGCCTCCAAGTTCCTAGCCCCATCTGACTAAATAGGATGGGAAGCATTTTATTTTTCATCACTAACCTGCTGTTAATATGGCTTGAGAATTTAAATTAAAATCGGTTCCCCCAAATCCAATGGGTAAAATACTTACTTTTGGCCCCTGTATCAGTCACTTCCAAAAAAAGGGACTTAATATCTCACAAAGCATAAATATTCTTTTTTAACTGATATAACATATATTTTATTTGTAGACATGTTTGAACATATAATTTTTTTTCTACTTCAGGGTGATGATTTATTTTTTCAACTTTTTCTTCCCCAATTTATTAATCTAATTATTTTTAGTTTTCAGCATTCACTTTCATAAATTTTAAATTTTCTCCCTCTCTTGCTCTCTCCTTCCCCAAGACAGTATGTAATCTGATATGGGCTCTACACATATATTCCTATTAAACACATTTTTACAATAGTCATGTTGCATATAAGAATTATAATGAATGGGAGAAACCATGAGAAAGAGGAAAACAAAACAAAAAAGAAAAGTCTACTTTCCTCTGCATTTTGACTCCATAGTTCTTTCTCTAGATGTGTATGGCATTTTCCATCATGAGTCCTTTGGAATTGTTTTAGGTCCTTACATCACTGAGAAGGGACAAGTCTATCAAAATCAGTCATTGGACACTGTGGCTGTTGCTGTGTACAATGTTCTCCTAGTTCTGCTCCTTTCACTCAGCATCAGTTCATATGAGTCTTTCTAGGTTTAAGTCCTCCTATTGAACATATAATTTTAAAAGTTTACATTTATATTGAATATGATTAATTGGAAGTCACAGTATTTTATCCGAACTATATTATCTCTTTAGAGGAGAATGGAATGTGGCAGATTTGTGTATTTTCTTTACTAAAGAAATCCAAATTAGCTTGAATAATACCTTATTAAATGATAATGTTTTAAATATTGTAGTCAACTTATAATTATTGATATTGACAAAAGGGAGTACTGAATGAATCCAAATTTAGGTAATCTAAATTTGAACAGATGAAGTATCTTTATTCTAATTTTCACTTTTCTTCATGAAGTTTTCCTTTCAAATATTCCTCATTGTGTTTTTGACCTATCTTCTGTGAAGATTTTAACCTTCAGTTAATCCCTAAAGGCTTACCAGTTTATTCACCGAAATGTAATTAATGAATATATTCTTATTTTAGTAGAATATTTATAGTCATACAGATTATACTTTGTTGGTCTTACCGTAATTACTGTCAACTAGGCATATTCTTTATCAAATTTTTCATTTCCTTTGTATTATTTCTAATGTTAGAGTTCATTATAGTCATATTTAAATAATCCTGCCATTACTTCAGAAGTATATTTCATTCTAAAATAATCAAGATTTTTCTAATTAATTTAAGAATAAAATGAATCATCTTTTGGTTTGTGAAGACTTCATTAATGATGCGTAGGAATTTGATTATTGTGTCTCTATGGTTTTTCTTAAAGACATGTTCTTTATTTCCCAACACATCTGCTAGTCTGGGGTTGTCTACTTGGTGCTTTGTCACTGTTATTTTAGGTAGCAGTAGGTTAATTTTATAAGGTTATAAAATGCAATTGTTATAGGTCAATTTAACATGCGCCTGTCCCTGACCTCTAAGTAAAATATATTAACTCAGGGTTTTTGGTTTTGTTTTGCTTTTTATTTTTTACAAATTATTTAGAATATTAGTTTATACTTGTAGCTCATTGTGTTTATGTATGTATTTGTGTTTCATCATTCTTTGACTTTGCAGAACTTGAATTTTATATGCGGAAAAAAACTTCATTATCTTTTATCAACTAAAGATTCTTCAAGTTGTGTCTATTTAGAGATAGCAAGGTAAAATATTTTAGGTTAAAGACTTTTTGTCAACTATTTGTATGCAGCAACAGGAATATTTTTAGGAGCAAATTAGAATAAAAGACCCACTGTCAATGTTCCTACCTTTTTGAATAGATTGTGGTTCATTTTATTTTCAGCACTTTTTTCAGAATAATATTAGCTTATACGCTCTTTCTGCAGAGTTTTTATTTTGTTTTTGAAGAGCTACCCGCATAACATTTCCATGTCACTAATACACACAAAGATATACATACCCACAACATCAGCAGCAGCAACAGCAGCAGCAGCAGCAGCAGCGTCACCATCCTGTCTTAGTCTAGCCAGAACCAGAGATCAAGTCTTCTAGTAAACACACTGGGAAATCTTAATAACCACCAAGTCATGATTTTCACCAAGGTTGTTTTCGTGACTCTGAATCTGAATTTCTTCCTACTCTTATCTTTCTAATCTCTGTGTCCATCACAAATTATAGGACACTGATATTCTGTAACATTCTTGTACCATAATTTGTTTAGTTATGCACCAGTCAAGGAGCATCTACTTCATTTCTAGTTCTTTTTAGCACAAGAAATGAAACTCTGAATATTTTGGTGTGTATGATAGGACTTCTCCCTTCCTCTGCTCCTTCCTTCCTTCCTTCCTTTCCCCAGTTCACTTTGAAGCTCATACATTCCTTTCCTTCCCGTCCCCCCTTTCCCTCTCCTTTCCTTTCCTTTTCTCCTTCCTTTCTTCCTTCCTTTATCCCTTCCTTCTCACATCAGTGACCTCCTTAGGATATATACCTAACAGTAGAATTTTAAAATCAATAAGCAGTTTAATTATTTTTTTAAACATAACAGTTTTCAGAATTGATTGTTTTAATTCACAACAGTGTATTTCTTAGCTGTGTCAGTCTTCCCACAACCTCTCCAATATTGACTATAACCATCTTTTTCAAGTGTGCCAATTTGTTGGATGTGAGGTGAAATCTTAGTATTGTTTAAATTTTTCATTTCTCTGTTAATGATATGGAGCAGTCTTTCATATGATTTTTAATAGTTTGCTGTTCTTCTTTTGTGAACTAATTTTTTTTGTTTCATTTGATTTACTTTCCTTTTGGGGAATGGGTTTTGTTCTTATATACTTTTGTTATGTATGAATCTTGGATACCAAACCACAATAGCAGATTTACTACCATTATTTTTTTCTCAGTCAACTACTTTTCATCATACCCTAAATGCTTTGGCTTATGCAAAACTTTCAATTTCATGTAATAAAATTGATCTATATCTTTATTTAAAATTGTTAAACTTTCATCATTATTTGAAAATTCTTTGCCTGCTCATAGCTGTCGAGTATGTAATCTTTTTGGTTTTATCTTTAATATTCATATATTTTCATTTTGAATTTATTGTGGAATAAGGTATTGGTCTAAGGCTAGTTTGTGCTAGACTACTTTCCAGTTTTCTAAGTTCTTATTAAATGGGTGGTTCTTTTCTAAGTAATTATTTATGTTATCTGATTTTTCAAACACTAGATCATTGAATTTCAATATTTCCTTGTCTAATCTCTTCCATTAGTCTTCTTTTCTATTTTTAAACCAATATCAAATAGTTTTTATTATTGCTGCAATGTAATATAAGTTGAAGTCTGGAATCTATTCCTCATCATTCACATTTTCTTCATGATTTCCTTTAACATTCTAGATAGTTTATGTTTCCAAATTAATTTTATTATTGTTTTTATCAAATTCTGTGAATTCCCTCTTTTATAATTTAAGTGGTTTCGCACAAAATCTCCAAATTAACTTTAGTTGTATTGTCTATTTTTATGATTTCACCATAGCCCAGTTATTAGCATTGAATATCTCTACTGTGATTTAATTTTTTTTTAATCTAGGAAGCCATTAAGTATTCTTTGATACATTTACTCTCAAAAAATTTTTTTATATATATCTTATACTTATTTTGAATAGAACTTCCTTTTTTACTATTGCCCACTGAATTTTTTTATGTTGAAGTACTATTGATTTTGTGAGTTTATTTTGAAAGTTGAAACTTTGCTATAGCTTCTATTATAGTTAGGTTCTTTGCCACCTCCCCAGGATTTACTAAGAAAGCCATTACACTACCAGAAAAATAATTTTGTCTTCTCTTTGTCTGTATGCATTTAATCTAGTTTTCTTGTCCTCTTGTTACTATTAGCATTTCTAGAACTATTCTTGATCTTAGATCAAAGAGGTTATTTTTTAATTTTTTTCTTATTGTTTGCATTTTAGATTTTTAGATCAAATAATAGCAGGGAAGGGATCCATCCCTGCCTTACTCCTATATTTGTTGGGAAAGATCTAATTTGTCTCCATTGTCAAAGTTGTATGCTTTTAAGATATTTGTTTATTAAAAGAAAAAAATATTTTTTTTATATCTAGACATTTTAGTGTCTTTCCTTTCTCTCCCATAAATACTTATACTTTGTCAGAGATGTTTTCTTCATTTATTGAGGTAATCATGTGGTTTTGGATAGTTTTTTGATACGATTAATTATTTTGATTGCTTTTCCTAATGTTGAACCATAAATTGTTTTTTTGCCAAGATTTTATTTAAATTATAAAATTTATATTTATTCAATTGTTCTGTATTTTTCATTCTTTGCTTTATCTTTATTCGGTTTAGTTATCAGGACTGTATTTGTCTCTTTGGTTTGCTTGATTTCTTCTAGGATTTTAAGAATAATTTTTGTACCATAGGTTTTAAATATTCTTTAAAAGTTTGAGAGAATTTTACTCTAAATCCATCAGAACCAGAAAACCCTCTTTTTCCTTTTTTTTGGTTTATCTTTTATAGGTAGTCTTAATTCCTAATTATTTAAGATCTCTACTTGGTATTCTGTTACTTTGGGTATTTTATTTTTCAGAAGCTAAATCATATATTTTGTCTCTTTCCTTTTTATTTTTTAGTATTTAACTGTTCACAGTACTTCTGAAAAATCTTTTTATTTGTTTGGATTTTGGTTATCATCTTATTCATTTGCTATTTTATTAATTGGAGTCTCCCTTTTAATTTTTAACAAAATTAGCCAAAAGTTTATATGTTGTTAGTATTTCAAAGTACCAGATTTTAGTTTTATTCATAATTTTTATACCCTTTTTTTTGGTTTCCAGTTTATTTCTCTAATTTTCAGGATTTTTCTTTTGTGCTTATTTTGGTTTTGTTTATTTGTTGACTATTTCTTTTGGTTTATGAATCTCTTTCCTTTCTTATTAATATATATTTAGGGACAAATTTATTTTCATCTGAGGTTTGCTTTTGTTGCACCCTTGAAATTTTGGTACATTGTCTCTATCAATGCCTTTCATAAAATTAATACTGAGATGATTTTCTCATTATTTACTATTGTCTTCATTTAGGGCTGTGCCTTTTCTATGTGCTTCCAGATTGATTGTGTTATACAGTTTTGTAAAGAATGCATTTAGAATTTCTGCATTTTTGCCTATATTTATAGCCTTAATACACATTCCTTTCATGTAAAAGTGTTATATGGTGGTAAGAAATGTGTATATTCTTCAGTGGTCTCATTGAGAGCCATACATCTTTTAGTTCTAAATTCTCAAACCATTAGTTCAGTTCTATATATTTGTTGTTTTATATTTATCTCTAACTCTGAAAGAGGAACATCAAAACCTCCTTATGTGGTGTTAAAATTTATCTTTCTTTTTGCTAATCAGTTCTTTTACTTTATGAATTCAGATTCTATAACAGAAGCATAGAAGTTTAGTATTGATGCTGATTTTTAGCTTTTTCCTTTAAGTGTTTTGTAATTTCCTCATTTATCTGTTTATACAGTGAATTTTAATTTTGCTTTGATAGACAGCACTTTTTCAAATTCTACTTATTAGACTCACCTAACCTAAATATTTTTCTGCTCTTATTTTTATTCTTTGAGTATCTTTTCTTCTTATGTGTTTCTTGCAAACAACAGTTTTCTTTCACTCATTCATTTCATTGGATTGTTTAATCTACTCACATTTAAATATGTGAGAATTGAGTTTCTATTTTCCTCCACTAGTGCCTATAATATTTTTCAAATAAAAGATTGGAGTTTTTTTCCCATTCCTTTTGGTTGGTTGTTGCCCTTTGTTCTCAGATAGGACCAAAATGACATCACTGTGCTAGAACCAAGTTAAAGTGTCTCTGACTGTGGCTGATCAGATTGATATGACCTTGGAAGAATCTGTAACAGGTCAGGCAGAAATGGTCCATGTGAACATTTGGTTGGGTTCTCTAAATTTGCACATCTCACGTTCTTTTGAACTACTTCATTTCTGTGTAGCCCACAGAGCACAACTCCTTCTCTGATGAGGGCATGTCATACTGGATGATCCTGTGCCAGTGCCTACCATGTCATGTAATCAATTCTAAAGTTCTTAAGAGACACTTTGAGAGTGTTCTTATAGTACTTCTTCTGACCACCATGTGAACGCTTGCCCTGTGTGAATTCTCCATAAAATAGTCTTTTTGGCAAATGTATGTTTTTCATTGGAACAAAGTGGTCAGCTCATTGGAGTTGACTTCTGTGAAATAAAGTTTGAATGCTTGGCAGTTTAGTTTGAGAAATGTCTGGTATCTTATCCTCCCAGGTTTTCGTCAGAATCTTCCAAAGATAATTCAAATGGAAACAATTCAGTTTCACCAGTTCTATACTGTCCAGGTTTCACTGGCATACAATAACGAGGTCAGCACAACGGCTCTGTAGACCTTCAGTTTGGTAGTCAGTTTAATACCTCTTCTCTCCTACACTTTTCTTTGGAACCTCCCCAAAACTGAACTGGAACAGCAGAGGCATTATGTGGTAGAGGATGCTGGAGTGATCATAGACTTATCCATTCCTTTTACTCTTTTAACTCAGAATGTAGTCCCTAGGATTAATTTTGCTCATTCTACTTTAATGCAGTCCTATTCCTATAGGTTCTCTCCATTCCTCATCCTTCCTACGTGTCGTCCTTTTTCTTTTTTTTTTTTTGTTGGACTTTGCTTTAGCTTATTCATTTTTTTCTTTTCTTTTGTTATCTATTCCTCTTTTCCCTTTCATATTTCATCAATTAAAGTGACTAATTAAAAATTCTTTCTTCTTGCCTTTTCCTTAAGTTCTTTTTTAGAGTTCTTTTTTAAAACTGTTTATAAAGAAAGATTTCTTAATCTTCTTTATTGTCTTTACTTTCTGTCCTTTCTTACCTTTTGTTCAATTCATGATATTTATAGCTATCCCTTTTTTAATCTATTTATATTCATCACGGAATTAAAATATCTGAAGTGCCAAGTTTGAGTTCCCTCTTCTTAGTAATTTACATGTTATTGGATGTTTCTGTTTCACCCATTTTTGATTGTACCTCACTCTTAGAAGTATAAATTCACAGCAAAAGTGATGAAAATAAAAATATTTCTCCTTGAAAGAATAATCTGTCTCCTAAATCTTACAATCCTGTTCTAGCCTCTCCATGATCATTCTTTTTCCAGTTTGCCATTGAATCTTCTCTCTGGGACCTTATCCTTCCTTCTTCTAGGTGTCTTTCTCTCCAAGGAGCATTAATTTGCCTTCTCCTGAAATAAGATGTCCACAGAGGCACAAACTTTTCTTAGAATTTGTCTCCCTGTGCACTAATGCAGATTTGACCCACCCTGTGATCCCCTAATGCACCTCCCATTTTATATCTATCTATCTATCTATCTATATCTCCCAGTGGGAGTGCCCTACCTGGCACCACCTCCCCACTTTGGATTGAGATCTTTCATTCCCCTTGTCACCTCTCCCATTCTATTCCAGCCACTGTTCTTGCTGAGAAAATAAAGAAATATCTTCCCTTTGTTATTGACCCATGGACTTGAGTATAAAACATCACACATTTCCCTTTATCCTCCACTCATGCAGCCTCCCATTCTGCAGCTTTGTTCTACAAAATACCTTGTCACTTGAAATAGTGAGGCAGTTTGTGCTGAATAATCCTTGGAATTTCAGACCTTTTCTGCTACTACCTAAGTCTTCTCTTTATTTAAATTCTGCTTTCAACTTCATCTGTTTGTGTACTTTAAAACAATCTCTTTGAGATTTCTCTTACTGATGTTGTTTCAAATAATTTCTGGAAATGTAGTCATTTATTTCATTATTTATTGTTTAGCTCATAATTCTATTAATTTACCTTGTTTGACTTTCTAGTTTTGAGGATGTTTGCAAATCCAGTATTCTGTTCACCTCTTGTCTTTGTTACAGCAATGCCTCAAATACCTCCTTTTTTTGATTGAATGGCCTTTTTCCATTGATTATGAGGCTCAGGTTTGCGGTATATATCATTTTGGTTTGCATATGGAGCTTCTTTTTCTTTCTAGTTTATATTACTTCACTCCCAGTTTGTAGTGGGCACTGAATAGTCTTATGATATTTAAACTTTCTTTTATTTATATTTGAAGGTCTTTCTCTTAGCCAGATGCAGAATATTTTCTTTGTCAATGGAATTGTTAAATTTAATGAAATAAATGAGGACCAGAGCGTGTAGACTGGTCACAAGCATGCTCTTCTTTCTTTCTCTCTCTCTCTCTGCATAAAAGTGTGTATATATGTATGTATAAATACATACATACATATATACACACACATGCAAATATATGCACACATATGTATGTATATGTTTACTGTAATTGTAGGTCTAATAGTACTGTCTAGATACTAGATTACTAGATTAGACAGACCATGAACTCAAGCCTTCCCATTTTTGAACTCAACTCTGTATGTGCTGTGTTCCTTTACACTTAAAGTATACTGAACACAATTTATTCTTTGTGGTTCCAAAGGTCTTTTCAAGCTCTAGCAGTTGTTAGTTTAGCATTCTTGAAGTTGAATTGTCATTGTAATGAAGAGTCTTAGGAGTACTTATGAGGAGATATTTCTTGTTAGAGTATTGGATAAACTAGCTTTTACTAAATTGCTTTAAAAATGTATTTTTTCTTTCTAATTTCAACCTTGGTGTGAAATTGATACTGCTTTTAGATTTTTTTGTAGTGTAAATCCCATAAAGACAGGGAAGAATTATGTTTCTTATTATTATATATACTACACGGGAACCTTATAAATTTTTAGATTGTAATAATTTAAAGTTAGAAGTGGCCTGAGAGAAAAGAGTCCAACATCCACTGCTATCTTAAGATGATAAAATTGTGATCCGGAAGTCTAAAAGAATTATATAAGTTGAAAAGGATGACATCATTAGCAAATGGCAAATAATCATTGATAGAGAGCTAGTATGGGATATTGAGAAGGGTTATGAGGGATAGATGTTTCCTCTGCAAATTATATAACAAGACTCATTTGTTTGTTTTTTTGTTGGGGGGGGGAGCAAGGCAGTTGGGGTTAAGTAACTTGACCAAGGTCACACATCTAGTAAAACAAGACTATTTCTAACAGTAATTTTGTGAACTTTCTGGGCTAGAGAAAGAGGCTAGAGATGGGAGTGCATTTACAAAGATTACGGTAGTCCAGTCATGACCCTGTAAAATAGTTTGACAGTATTGTTAAAGGAAAAAGAAACAGTAGTGCTTTGACAATTCAGAAATTCTCTATTGGTTGGTCAACGAAGATGATGATGTTCCAAGGGAAAAAACAGTGAAGTTCAGTTGAAAACCATATTAAAACAGTGTAGAGATATCCTGTATCACTTGAAGGTAGAGCACATAGAAAATCCCCCAGGAAAAGTACTTATTGGGAAAAATGGGAAGGACCCAGGAAAGATCCCTGCCATGTGACTGGCAGGGATAAGGACACTGAATCTGCAGTCAAGGTGAAGAGAACCAGAAAAATATTTAAGAGGACTGTGGAGAGAGGGGGAAAGAGAGAGAGAGGGAGGAATATTTGAAATTCGATTTAATTGTTTGTTAGGCCCAGTGGAAGTGATTGCTAAAATTGCACTTTGATGTTCCTCTAAAAGAGAGAAGATCATAGTAGTTTGGGACAAGTGATGAGTGAAATGCTAACAAGCAAAAGGAAAATATAGTCTCTGAAAAAGTACTGAGACATGATTGTTAGAGTTGACAGGTATTCCACTATTATATTATTCAGTTTTTTATTTCGCAGTTATTTTTGTACTATATAATAAGTAGTGACTTCAGACTTTGTTGGTATTCATGGTAGATCTATCTAAACATAATTAATCCCCCTTTATCTAATGTCATATTCTGCAATTGAGTTCAATGAACTGCATTATAGAGCCTCAGGGATTGCACCTGAATTTCATTAAGGAAGTTTAAGTAATATGCAGAAGAATCTTACCATTCACAGTTGCCTTAGACTGGTTATGACAAGATGAGTTGCAGTTTCAAAAAAAAAATCACTGTAACCACAGCTTTATTGCTTTTTTTTTTTTTTGATGGGTTAGATATTCGGTCAAATATGACCGTCAATGTGTTACTTTCTGTAAGTACTGAAAAACATGTTTCTTTTTCCAGTTTTGCCTACTCGTAGCTTAGTGTGATAAAACCATAAGAAGTTCTAGCAGATTAAAATTTTTAACCTGATTTGAAATGAGGAACAAATAAGAAGGAACTAAAGCTCTTTTTTTTTTCAGTTATCTGTAAGTTCATCTCATGTAGCTAGGGAGACATCCTGAAGTTTGCTATCATTTTCGCTGCTACCAGAATTAGTATTTTTGTTTTGTTTTGTTTTGTTGTGACATGTTCTTTCTATACTGTGGCTGGAGAAATCTGTCCACGATGAATGTGTTTCAGAAGGTGCCTAAGATTTCCAGGGTTTTCATTTACATGGATATCTCAGAAATAACAGGGACTTTTTCTTGTTTAATGATAATACTTATTACTCTTCCTTATATTGTCTATCATTTGAACCCTCACCAACTTTCTTTTTCAGACATGTTTAATTTGACTTCTCCAAAGTGGGCTTGGCAGATCTTGAAGATGATGGAATAGGTAGCCTTCATTGTACCATCAGATCTCTGCTAGCCCTCTCCCAGTACCATTCACATCAAAATGATAATATAGTTTGAAGCAAAATTTTTTTTTGGCATTATGTGTCTCTTTAAGAGATTTATGACATTTTGCTTGTGCATTCCTGTACTTACACTTGTATATAAAAATGTACTCAGCACACCTTGGAAATTCCCTTCAACACTTACTTTGCATTTTATTTGCAAGACTAATTAATGATATGACATTGAATTTCTCTTATTGCTTTCCATAAGCCATAACATCTGCCTTGTAGTTCTTGGTATGATAAACATGAGGCTGCTGGTACTTATTTCAATGAAAGAGTCTAATTTTTTCTTCACAAGGCCATAATAGAATAGATGTCCAAACCTGGCTAATATATATTATCATTTCTATTGCTTCATAAAGTGACAATTGCTTCATCTAAAGGATCTTTCCATTTGGAGAATTGGAAGTAATGCTGCCTTTGTTTATTATAACAAAGCATCCTTGTGATTATTTTCTTTTTGAATATTGGCTTTAAGTTCAGCAGTAGGTTTTTTGCATATATAATAGGCTGAAATAGCATGTGAGATTTTTTTTCTTTCTTCTGCGCCCCTTTCCACTCTATACCTCATATTATTTATAATAAATTGATATTCTGACATTAGCATATTAGACCATTACAAATAACCTAACACTTCCATTTGTCAGCAAGTATAGGAAAGATATAATGAATATAAATTGAAATTCAATGGACTACCTAATTATTAAGTCTTGGGACTCCATGTTAGATAGTTTATAGATAGTAATTTATCTATGATATAATATAAACTACCGTTTATCGAGATTATTAGGGTATGAAGTATTCTGGCTAGTTGGACCTCCTGGTTAGGTCAGAGTGATACCACAGACAGACTAATTTTCAAAGAAAATTTGAATGTAATATAATAGAATGTATAGAACAGCCTAATAGAAGGAAGTGTAAATTCTACATTCTAATTATGTGATTTCCCTTATACATGAAGGTTTCATACTGATATTCATACATGTTATTGCTATTTTCCATATGTTTACAGTTTGACATTTTGGATTGATTTATGGTAGGTTATCATATAGTTAATTCTGAGATTTCCTTTGCACATCCTTAAACGTATCTCTTTCAAAACTGCAGATTAGTATATATTTAGTTTTCGTCAGACTAGTTTTAACACACGATCTTAAATTTTTGGCTGGTGTAGCAGGCATTATTTGAGAACTGCTAATTTGCTTTTCAAACGTGAGAATAGAATAATTATGAAGTGTTCTGCAGATGAGAGGGCTAATGCTTTTCTAGGTATTTTGTGAAAAAGTGAGAGTGAAATTATAAAGGAGTTGAATTTTTCATGGAAATAACCAGTACTCCGATTCTTATTACTTAAGTTTATGCCAATAAGCCTAGAAATATTGCTTTTTCCAGATTTTGATAGAAATGTTGGTGTTTGTGGAAGACTGTGTGAAGACATTCAATAAAATGTCAAATTCTGATGTTCACATGTCTTTTCTAGGTTTAGGAAAAGCTCTATTATCTTTCTAGCCCTTGGTCTACATTTAAATCTGAATATCTTTAAACACAAGAAATGTTCAGAGACTTAGGTCAGATTTTTTGTTGCCGTTAAGGTAGCAAAATATTGTATAATATCCTACCAGTTAAATCATTCTTTAAAATAAACCTTTAAAAAATTCTTGTAGCACACACACACACACACACACACCTCTTTGAATTCACCAAACTTGGCCTTTTAATGGCTATCAAGGCTTTCTAGCCATTTACAAGATAAAACTTTCCAGGATAATATGTCATAGCTTCTTAAGAATATGGCATACCAAAGGGATTACTCAAGCAAGACTTGCCTATAAGGAAATTTGATTCAATTTAAACAAAACCTAGTTTGCTTACCTTTAAAGAGTTAGGGCAGGTATATATGGATATGTCATAAACAAAATCACTTCCAAACCCCTTCACTGTCAGATGATAAGACTGTATAACTTCTGAATTGGAAGCTCGACCATGGCTTGCAAATTAAAATGTTTATCTCTATTAAGTGTCTCCTTTTTTATTATTCAGACATTAGAAAGTTGATAAAAATACTTTTCAAAAATTTTGTTTGATACTATCGTCTGTGATGAAGATGCCCGTTGTTTGCGATGACGAAGAGCCCAAGAACAAAGAGGTCAGTAGAGCCCAAATAGACACGAAACTGATCCCTTTCCTCCAGTTTAGTCTGCCCACATTATCTACAAGTCAGCAATTCATAGACAAAACAGCGCTGCAAACTGTAATATCTTAAAACCACTTTGGATTTCGCATTTTTCTCTCTCTTTCTTTTTAAGGAAAGAGGAACCTTCACGTACCATGTTTGTTACTTCCCTTGGAGAACATAGGGCTAGACTTTACGGTTTGTTTAGCTGTGAAGGGATGACAGACTAGGGGGATGGTGAGGGGAGCTTAGTTTGGAATGTAAATACATGTAGAGCTCGTCTCCTTTGGTTTAGCATCTCTTTAAACTAAGACAAAAAAAAATCAGTGAATGAATGAATAGCGGCATGGTGAAATACCTAAATGTTTGAGTTAAAATTTTTGGATGTTTGAAATCCTATTTGGGTCCTTTTCCCAGATCGCAGGGCATTCATATGCACTCAGCAGGAAACTTCATGGAGATGCACATTTGGGCAGAAGGTCTTTGACGGTGCCTTTTTCTAAACTAGTGTCTTTTCTTCTTTTGAAGAAAGTAATGGCTTAAGTCTGACTGAAGAACAATCTTTTTTGTATGTTCCCTATAAGAATTTACTTCTGGTTCACAGCTTTTTACCCACCATCTATGTCTGCAATCCTTTCGATTTAAAATAGCATATATCCTACTGCAGACTACAGGAAACGCCAAATTAAAGACTTAATGACATACTGCTGAAAAAAGACAAAAGGTGACAAATTATAAAACAGTCAGCTACACTTCTGAAGTGAAACTGGGGGGAAAACATTGGAGCATTTGAGCAGCTGAAGAAAGAACTAAGCATTTCATTACCCATGAAACCAGGTAATGTTAATGGCACAATTGGATTTGAATCCAGAAATTGAAATTAAAATAATGTGTCTCTTCAGTTTAGCTGAGTAGGTGACCTGCTCAATTTCTTTGGGCTGATTGGCACTTCCAAATTGTGCTAGTAAAGGAAACATTTGTATTTCCCTTTGTTTTCAATTTCAGTGAAAATTGTGGTATTTCACAGTTTTACCTTATATACTTCATGTGACTGACTTTTCTTCTTAGTTTGGCTCTACTCAGACCTATTCTACTTTTCTTGATTTGTAAGGGAGTAGGGATGTCCTTTGTTCTGTTGCTTAAGTTCTGGGGAAGGGAG
>CM053769.1:651992267-652049603 GCA_028658325.1 Potorous gilbertii | reverse complement strand
CTATTAAATTTATATAAATGAAGCAAAACAACATTGAACTCCATTTCATTTGAGTTCATCTGAAGTTACTAAGAATGCTGCTCAGATGCACAGAAAAGCATTTTGAAAAATTGTTTCCAGCATAAGCTCTCCTTTGTGTATATGAATGGAATTCTAAGGTCAAATCTATTGATGAAAATTCCATAATTCATTATCCTCCTTATTGTTTTTTTTCATGCCCGAGGACAAGTTGTTTTATAGTATATATGAGACAAACAAGATGTCACTGAGGGAGGTTTGACCAAAACCATTAAATGAATATAAGGGATTTAATAAGATTGAAATGCTCTCAACATTTGTTGCTGGGGGTTTTCCCCCACTTTTTATTTGGCCTAAGGTTAGATTTTTTTGGTTGACTTTTAAAATAATATCATTATGTTCTTTATTCTGTGAAAATTATTTTTTTTAAATCGAAGTTAAAGAAAAACTTTGTAAAAAAGTATATCTTGAAAAGAGACTTGAAGAGGCTTCTTGACTTGGCAGATAAGTAAGGTAGAAAGTTCCACATGTTGAATGCAGATTGAAGGTGTTTACAAAACAGATAGCAAATGAGCAATGGGAAGATGAGATCAGCAATAGAATGAAACTTGCCTTATGTTGAAGTCATACTCTTGAGTCCCAGGAAGCGATACTGAGTGAACATATTTCAAGAAAGGACTCCCAGGAGAGCCCCAAACTGGCACATCAGGAGAATGCTGTAGAGTATATCTGGATTTCATCAAAGCATTCAACAACTGTTCCCAATATATCCTTGTGGATAACATGGAGAAATGTGGGCTGAATAACAGTCAAGTATTCTTAGCTGCTTGAAAGACCATATCCAAAGAGTGATGATTGAAGGACTGATATCAGTCTGCAAGGTCTCTAGAGGATTCTCGAGTACTCTCTTGTCTTCTTCAGCAATTTTTTAAAAATAAGTGACTTTCATAGAAGTGAAGAAAGCATGACTAACAAATCTGTGGTTGATGTAAATCAGGCAGTGACCTGCACTGGACATCAGTAAGCCTTGTTTTCTTTTCACCAACTTTTGTGCATTTACAAATCAAATACCCCATAACTACCTTTAACATCATCTCATATCTGGAATGGACTTCTTTCACATCTCTTCCTAGTAAAATTTTTCTCTTCCTTCAAATTCCGGTGCAGGAGACATCTATTCCATGTTGCCTTTCCTAATCACTTTTTCCCCAAGCTAGAATTGATCCCTCCCTCATCTTTTATCCTTTTCTGTATGCCCTTTCCAATCTTAAATTCCAAATTTTACCAAAGTTTAGCACATGTCCCATTTCACTGCATGATTATAAGTTCCTTGAGAATAGAAACAGAGTCTTTAATTTCTCTATTCCCCATTACTCAAAGCAGACATTTATTGCATATTCATTAAAGGGAATTTGAATACTTAAAAGTCTAAGAGAACTGGGCACAGTGTAGTAAAATACAGTTTAATAGGCATAAACATGAAGTGTTGCATTTAGACAAATCAAATTGCACAAATGTAAGAACAAGGAAGACTTAGTTTAGCAGAAGTTCGTATGAATTTTAATTTGCTAGAAATTACATATGAGCCAACAATGTGATATGACTGCCCAAAACGCTAATGTAATTTTAGGGTGCATTAAAAGAAACAAGACTGGTGATAGTTTCAATGTATTGTGTACTTGTTAGACCACATTTGAAATATAATGTACTATTTGCGGTATTATGTTTGCTGGATATTGGCAAACTGGAGTGCATCCAGGATGGTAAAAGATCTTGAAAATACATCACATGAAGAACTAGGCATTTTTAGCCTGGAAAAGAGAAAGTTTAGGGACCAAATGATGGCTGTATTCAAACATTTGAAATATTATATAGAAGAGGGTTTAGCTTATGTCTTGATAGCTCCAGGTGACATGCCAATGGGTGAAACTACAGGGAATTGGATTTTGGCTCAATATAAGGAAGACCTTTTTAATGATGAGAGTCGTCTAGAAATTGAGAGGAGTTGTCTTCTGAACATATTTCACTGAAAGTGAAGACACAAGACTGCTGGAAGTGAAATGTGCTCTTAAAAGCATATCACTAAAAGTGTTTGACCTGAGATGATTACTATATTGAGAGACTAGATCACTAGATCACCTCTGAGTGATCTAACTCCTAAGTTACCCCAAGTCTGTGATGGTTATTAGTATCATATAGATCAAAATACGTTCCCTGAAACATAACTAAACATAGAATAGGTAATGAAATATAAAGATCTAATGAGCAGGTAGTATGCCTGTCATCTAATAATTTAAGGTTAATTAATTAATTAGCAGTTTATGACTAATAGCTTGGTAAATATTAAGGGAGAGTATTTTTTAAAAATAAATCTTACTAAAATGTATTTGTATTAAAATATTGGATTATATGTAAATATTTTATTGGATAGGTACCTGAAAACAGAATAAAAAATGTCTATTTGTCAGATCTCAATTTACGATTGGGAATTTTGAGTTGGTTTACAGTGGGGGAAAATGACATTTACAGATTATTTCTCATGACTTCCTATGACCACGGTCCATTGCTTATAGAGAGGGCTCTCTGAATCCTCTTATAAAATAGTTGAAGCTTGGTCCCGTGATGAAGCAACATATTGCCGATGGGAAGGTAAGGGAAGCTCGGAGGTAATGCAATACTACCTTTCAACCACAGAAAGACCAGTTCACAATCTCTATGAAGACCTCATAGCACATTTCAGCTACCATGAAAGAGTACTTAGTTAGCTGACCTGAGATTAGGGAGAGCCATCATCTTTATGATTTATGTGTCCCAAGTTCTGAATTTTACATTTTTGTTTATATTACTGCCTCACGTTCTGGCTCACTTGTTAGACTGATCAGATTTATAACCCCATTTTCATAACACATTGTTTTAAATATTGGTTACGGTGCTCTATTCCGTCATCGTAAAAGAAACTTTCCTTCATCTGCCCTCCAAAAGAACACAGTACTCAAAAAGGAATATGATGATATACAGTGAAACTAAGAATCTGGGAGTTAATTAATAACTCACATTTGTACGGTGGTTTACAGTCAACAACTACATTTCATTAACATAAACTTTAAAATTTCTAATCTTAGATAAGAATAAGAGTTTAACAAAGGCGTCTGGACACAGCTTTTAAAAGTTTGTCAAGAATGTGAAAAACAAAGATGAAGCATGGGGACTGGTAAAAGGTTTCACTGTTTCTTTCTCTTGTTCGTGGGACAAAATATCAGTCATAGTATACCCCTGTGATTTGTAGCATCTGGTAGAAATGTTGCAGTAGCTAGAGAGGGACTATCGTTGGATTTGGAGAAAAAACGAGTAAACAAAACAGCATAAAAAGAAAGCTTTGGTTAGATAGAAGAGGCCCCTTTTCTCCCCAAACAAGCTCAAAGTCTGTGTAATGCCAAAACGAGAGGTCAAAAGTCTGAGGGAGCTGTTATTATGATGGGTGGTTTGTTTTCTGTTTTTTAAATTTTGGATTTATGTAGCAAAGTCTTATGAACAGAGGAGTGTGACCCTTGGTGCTGTTTAAGATCTAGTCAATCTTAGCAATTTAGTAGTGACCATTATCCATGAATTTTTAAAAACTGCATTGCATGCATAATGTTTCCTAACCTTCTGATATTTTATGGAAGACTCCTTTTCCCTTGACTGTTCCTGTTTTAAGGGTGGTACTTTTCTCTCCTTGCTCTCATGTGAAATGTTTTAAAATTTTGTACATGGGCCCAGAGATCTTTTGGCATCAGAACAAATTTCTCTGTGTTTGGGGGAAAAAAACTGTTTCTGAGTTACAAAATTTATTTAGCTCCTCTGACACAATGTATAAGCTCCATCAACTGCAAGAAAGTCAGAGAAAGAGTGGAACATCAGCCAATCTCCACACATTTCCATGACTCAGGAATGTACTAAGTCCCGTGCAGGGGTTAGCCCAGCTTCTCCAGAGGGTGATATTATTCCTGAGTATTCTCAGTTGCAAAGGTCAGAGTAGGATGAAAGCTACCATCCCTAGTGACATTCTTTGGTATTAGAGACAATATCATAGAATCCTACTTTTTTATTAAACGTCTTTCCATTTTTGATCTCAAAGCACTCCACCTCTCAAAAAGAATATACTTTTAAGCCTTCATGAAGCAGTCCTTGGCTTCTATACTAATAAAATAAAATCTCCTGATTTCTATTCTCTCTAAAGAAATGTATAGTGTCAGGACAAAAATGAGGTGCATCTTGACAAATGACATGAACGGAAGTTTGAAAACATCTTTTTAATGTAGCAAGAGTGAAAAGTATTTTAGGAAGTGTTGCTACTTTACTAAACATGGAAGAAAAATATAATTTATGTGGTGACAAAAATAGAGACTTTAAAGTTTGTCTTCCATTTTTCAAAAACAGTATTCTGAGAATAGGAATGTGTAAGCATTTTAATAAGGATGAAAATCTTAGCTGGAGTTGGGAGAAAATTACTGAAAGACTATTTGAATAAGATAAAACTTTAAACATACAAATCCAGAATGCTTCTATTCCAGGCTACTGAAAGAATAGGTTGATGATATATCAAAACCACTTTCCAATTTTGTGAACTGGAGAATTTGGAATCGTCCAAAGATTGAAATAGAAATCTTCTAAGGCCAGTATTTTCAAAAAGAGAAAGCCATAGCAGACATACAGATCTTTGAACTTAATTTGTGTAGCTAAAGGAATCATCTTAAGGCAGTTAGTTGGTATAGTAGATAAAGTGATGCAATTGGTGTCAAGAAGTTGTTAGTTTGAATCCTGCCTCAGACACTTAACTAGCTGTTGTGACCCCAGGCAAGTCAATTAACCTTTCTTGGCTTCCAGTTTCTTCCTCTCTAAAATGGAGATAATAGTCCTTTATCTTGCTGGGTTATTGAGGGGATCAAAATGAGATAATGTATGTAAAGTACTTTGCAAGCCTTAAAGTGATATGTAAAAAGTCAGTTATTATTGTTAATAATAAACCCATGAGAAAGCATCCAAAACAGAAGAGTTCTAATTTGTAAGCATCATGGTTTTTTCCCCTCCCTTTAAATACATCCCAATTAGATTTTAAAATGTTTTTAAATTTTTTTAATTGAGCCCCACATTCTCTCCTTCCTTTCCTCCTCTCCCCTACTCTTTAAAAGTGATAGAATATCATTGATGTGTTATCAATGATATATGATACCTGTGAAGTTGTGTGAAACATCTTCATATTAGCCATATTGCATAAGAAAACATATACATATGAAATAAAGAAAATTTTGAAGTATGCTTCAATTCATATTCAAAGTTCATCGGTCTCCCTCCGGAAGTGGGTAGCATTTTTCATGATGAATTCTTTCAGATTATCTTAGACCATTTTTTGATCAGGGTAGCTAAGTATTTCACAGTTTATCTCTTTAGCGTATTACTGTCATTGTATACGATGTTCTCCTGGTTCTGCTCACTTCATTTTGCATCAGTACGTGTAAGTCTTCCCAGGTTTTTCTGAAACCATCCTACTTTGTCAGTTCTTATAGCACAGTAGTATTCCATCATAGCCATATACCACAATTTGTTTAGCTTTTCCCCACTGGAGGGGCATCTCCTCAAATTCCAGTTCTTTCCTACCACAAAAAGAACAAGCAGCATGATTTTATAAAGAATGAAATTTTTAAAAAGCAAGATAATAAAATTTATTTTGATTTTAACAAGGTTTTTGGTTTTGTCTTGCACAAAATATGCATCAGTAAATTGTAAAAGTATGTTGTAGAATAGTCAACTATTAAACTGGTCACCTTCCTGTTTCAAGATTCATAATCAGTAGTTATCAATGGAATGGCATTTGGGTCCCAAAGCCTAGGAATAACAAACTTTTTGATCCATGTTCAGCATGAAGGATCAGAGAACACATTCATTGACTTTATAGAAAAATGAGATTTTAGTACTTAGATAGTACTCCCCCTGCCATTGTAAATTGGCACCATCTCTACAATTTATAATCTTAGAGAGTTGCCTAGACCCGTGGAATAGAATAAAAACAGATCCTTCCTGGCCACATTATTGATTTAGAAAACCACAAATTAACATTATCTATCTTGTACTGTATTTTTATTTGCTTTGTTAAGCATTTCCCAATTAAATTTTAATCTGGTTTGACCACTGTCAATTTTATAGGCTAATTGCAGCCCTGACTTGTGAGTTTAACACCTCTGGCCCCAGACCCCAAACGTAGAGGTTTAGTGATGTGCCTATGTTTGTGTAGTTTCTAAGTGTCAGAAGCAAGATTTGAACTCAGGTCTTCCAGGCTTCAAGGCCAGTTCTCTTTTCCATGTTTCATCTCAAATTATATACTATATTACTCTGCATCTTGAAAAACAAAACCAAAATTTAATGATTCATTGATATATTGGAAATAGGATCAGAAGGAAAGGATATATACTATTACTAGAGGGGAAATCAGAACTATAAAAAAGAAGCTGGGAAAAGTCTGTAGAATAGGAAATGATTTAATGTTAAAATGGATACCATGAACTATCAATAGCATCTTATAGACTAAAAACAACATAATAGAACCTAACATTTATCAAGATAATGTAGGATTATGGTTTCAGAGAACTAGCTAGCACTGTGGCTGGACTTGGGGCCATTGTTAATGCTTTTGAATTGAGTATTGCTCAAATGCCTTATAGGATACTCCAATTAGGTTTTGTTTTGAGAAGTTTCAAAAGGAGAATCACAAAGTTTTGCTTGTGGGCTACCCATAAATTTCTGTTTACAGACAGGGATGCCTCATCGAACTCACCAGCTGAAACCTGCCCAGAGCCAATGGTGCCTTCTTGCTTTTCCTTGTTTGTCTGATGGGGGTGAGGAGTGCGGTGGTGTCTTTTAGAATCTCACTTGCTTCTGTGCAGTGGGATTTCTTGGACTTTCTGTTAGAGCTTGCTTCCCCAAGTAGGAAGTCCAGGAGCTTCGCTAGCCTAGTTGAGAACATTTCAAGGACAGGCTCTGAAAGTCTATCCCACATCATTCTCTATGATCTGTCATTGTACATTCAGATTCTGGACGTTTAAAGGCAAAATGAAGATTTCCATCATAAGTTTGCATCTTGCATTTTTTCTAGGCCATTCTTTCTTTACCAGTGTTTAACCAATGCTTATTGCATACCATATGAGTGCTCTGATGCTTTCTGAATGACATATTAAAATCGGTGGCTTTTTAATAGATGGTTCTGCTGAACAAATAGTTCCTTATATATCATAGAGAAATGGTATTATTATTCCTTGGAAAGACTGAAAGATAAATTAAAATAATTGTGTGAAAGGCTTTTTTATGGAGGATAGTAGTCTTTATCAATGATATAATAAGGGAAGGGAACTTCAGTTGCTTTCAAGGAAATTTGGGTCAAACAAAGAATTTCCTAATCATGAACTTCGTTATATATTAGAATGCATTATTGGGAAGCAGGGTGTGGAAGGGTCTACAATCTTCTTTCTAGGTCTTTCAGGATAGAATAAGGTTATAATTATTTTAAGAGATGATACAGGAAATGAGGTAAGTGAACAGTTTCCTTTCAAGGTTCTTATTTTGCTGTCATGGATTCTCTGCATGAGTTTGTCTTATACTTATGATATTAACCCTGAGCACAGTTACTTGTACATAGTAAGCACTGTATAAATGTTAGCTATTATTGAAGTGCTTTGCAAACCCTGAAAGTATCCTCAAATACCAGCCATTTATTGCTACATTATATAATTACAGAGCAGCCGGGTGTGGGTCACAGTGGATAAAGCACTTGTTTTGGAGTCAGGAAGACCAGAATTCTAATCCAGCCTCAGACACTTACTGGGTGACCCTATTTGCCTCAGTTTCCTCATCTGTAAAGTGACATGAAGAAGGTAATGGCAAACCACTCCAGTATCTTTGCCAAAGAAAACCCCAAAAGGCATCACGAAGAGTCCGTCACTAGTGAAATGACTGAACAACAACATTGCTATAGCACACAACACAGGAGTTAGAGGTATAGCTCCCCTACAGTCTAGAAAATCCTGTTAAAATTTTTTGCCTTCTATTGATACCAGAGAAGAAGTCTAGATTCTTATGGCATTGAAAGTTAAATATGTGTTGATATTATACAAAAGTGTGTGTGTGTGTGTGTGTGTGTGTGTGTAATATGCCTTTCTAATTTTCTAAATTTTTTTCTGCGTCTTCTGCTGGCCTTCACATATTGACTATAGCTTCTGCAAAACTCCCCCAAAATTCCCATTTAATTTCTTATGCTGATCCATGGTATAGCGACACTGCTATGGGGAAAGTTGTGATGTCGAGGTGATGACTGTGTTAATATTACGTATAATACTTTATATATTATCATGTCAACTTCATCATCAGTATTATATGGTCATCATCATCATCCCAGATTAGTTTATGTCACTGGCCTGAAAACTGGTATCGATCTTTCTGGCTAAGTCTTTTTGGTTGTAACAGCCCCATTTTACGCCTTAAGATCAGCAGTCTTCATGTTAGACAAATAAACACACCTAAAAATATCAATTTTATGTTAACGTTGTGACTTTAAGGAATAGAGAACACTTGTATATCCAGGCTAATGATCTGAGGGACAAAAACTAATTCTTCAAGTAGCTCGTGGATTACAGGAACTTTTCCTTGTGCCCTCTGCTCCAGTGTGCCGCATGAACTGAAATAAGGCATATTTATAGCTATACCTTCTGTTTGGCACTTCAGTCTGGGTTGCCAGCAGCCTTTAAAAAAGAGCTCTAAGGTTCCCATCTCTGCTTTCTGTCATGCATAATACAGAAGGGTATGTCTTCAGATGTGTCGTTGCTAGCTTTTGACCATTTGGGCTGTGGAGGTTGTGAATGGGTCTGCTATCAAGAATCCAAATGTGAACTGTGAAAGTAATAGGCAAGGTAGGGTGGCCCCTTGAAAAGTAATCTGTCAACAAGAATGACTTGGTGACTTTTCAGTGGCTCTCACATTCCCTAAAAAATGAATTAATTTTAGGGGAGATGATAATTCTTAGAATGTCATGTTGTCACAGAAGAAGGACACTATATTGAAGTCTCCATGTAATATATAGTATAAACAAAGAGACTGGTAATCATTCATTGTTGTTTTTGAAGTGCCCAATGAATAAAGAACAACTGTAGTTAAATATATAGAGGTAGGAATGTAAAGTAAGCAATAAAATATGGCTCTTCCCCACTCAAGGACTTCAAATTCCAGTTATGAAAACAGAGCGTATCCACTCTTTTTATTTTTTTAAAGAAACACAGACTCCAAAAATTCCGTGTGAAATTTTTACAATGGAGTATTGAGGCTCTGGAGAATGCAGAGAACATTCATTCTGCTTGAGTCTTCTAAGGAAACTGGAATGGAAATGAGTTTTAAGCAGGGCTTCAAAAAATGAGATAAACATCAAATACCAGAGGAGGGGTAGAGAGCTACTAATTATAGACCAATGCAGAGTTTGGAAGAAGAGTTCCCAAACTCATATTATGCCATCTTTCTATTAAGAACCAAATGTAACCAGAACCCAGAACTGAGATTCCATTACAGTTGGATTTTACAAGCACACAAGCAGCAGCAGTAAGCAGGGCAAGGAGTGTTGGATGTGGAGTCAGAGACCCTGGTAGCAGATCTGCCCTCTAATACTTACTGCTATTGACTATCTGTGTGACCTTGGGCAAATTACTTAACCTCTGTCTCAGCTTCCTCCTCTGTAAAATAAATGGGTTCACTAAGTGATCTCTAAGGCCCTTCCTAGTGCTAACTCCCATGATTTCTTCTTCCTGAAAAGTGGGTTGAGACCACTCCTTCCTGTGGTCTATGCCATGGTGACGTTTGATTTTGATTTTTTAGTAGCCCTCTTGTGCAGTGCTGACGCTGTGTACATGTGGCCATTTTAGGATATTTTATGGTATGTAGTTTCCCATCTTGTTGAGTGTGGGCTGCTACCTCACTTTACATCTGCTGAAGTTCCCAATTGGCCTTAATAGGGGTGAATTACAGTAATCCACTCCAGATGTCTCCAAAACATGGAGCTAAGGGTTTCCTATACAAGTAAAAGCAAAGTAGGATTAGAGATGTGAACTAACACGGAAGCAACTCCCCATCTAAATGTGTGTTGGGGATTCCCTAAAAATCGAGATGTTTCTTATTTGTTAAACTAGAGTTTTGTTACTCACAGTTTCCACCCCATTCAGAGCTTCCTTCCATTTTAAGAACAGATGTTCTTTTTGCCTATTGCAGCAGAAAACAGGGCTAAGAAATGTGCTTACTCTTGAAGGTAGGTGACCAGATTTTTGTTGACCCCTGTGATAAGCTGTTTATGGTTTGCTTTATGTAATTCTTATGCCTTTGAGTCAGGAAGTTTCTGTCTCTTAGTTGTATTCAGAGTCATCCGATCATAAATTTGCTATTGTGGCTGATTTGTTTTAACATTACATACCCTCTTCAGTTCTGGATACAGAAAACACCTTTAATGCTTCTAAAATTCTAAAGTTTAGCTCCAAGCCAAAATGTCAGTATCAGTGACTTTGGTGTGAAAGCTATACTATAGCTGTGACTGACGTCTTGAGGTCTTTAATACAAAATGAAAGCATCTCAGGTGAATTCTTTAGCAGCTTAAAACTTTTCCAAAGCTTTGGTATTGTGGGTTTTATTTGAGGAAAGCTGCTTTACTTTAATGGGAATTTTAGCATTTCTCATATATGTGGTCTGCACAAGCCTAATTTCCTCATGTTTAGTTTTCTTTTGATATTTCCTTTGATAAACCAAAAATGAAAGAAATTTCTGACTTAGAAGTACAGTGCTTTGCTTTGAAATGTTACCAACTGGAAATGCAGGATGTCCTTGGAGTATTGTTGTCAGTCTCTCTCCTTATCCTTTGTAGCTACGTAGTTCCTACCTGTAAGTGTGGTTTTTGTAATGACTGGATAGGGTCTGTTTCTTTTATAGCTGTCTCTATGTTTTTTCCCTGCTCATAATTACACTTAGTAGCTGTTGTCAAAACATATTTTTATGTATCTCTTTTGTGTCAGCAGTGCTCCATAGTTGTAACTTTCACAAAAAACTGCTAAATGAATGGTAGTACAGGTTACCCATAAAGCCTGTCTCTGCAGGATATCATCAGACTATAGAAAACTGCATAGAAACTGTGCCTGCTACTCAAGTTCTTAAGGTACGAATTCAGAATTCGGTGAAATCTATGAAACTCTCGGTGATGTGGAGTCAGAGTCTTCTAAAGGCCACCTCTCTTCTGGCATATAGTATTCAGAGCATCCTTATGTAGTGGGTAGTTATTCTCTGAGTGACAGTCAGTAAGGTAGTGTTTTCCACTGAGTTCACTAGTAGTTGTTAACCAGCACTGGATTTGGATTCAGTTCACATCCTGATTGTCTTTTATTGTGTACATTTGTACAAGCCTCTTAGCCTCTCTGAGACTGTTTCTTCTTCTATAAAATGGGTATAATCATATTTTCATTACTTGATTCACAGGATCATTGTGAGAAAAGGATTTTGTTATCTTAAAATACATGCTTTATAAAGATGATGTTTAGGTGTCTCTTTAATTCTTTTGTGTGATTTACTTCAAGCCCAGTTTTTGGCTGTTGTTGTAGATACAATGTGAGAACTACCTATAGTATTTCTGATAAGGTTTGTAGTAGAATAGATTTATTGGAGACACTCAGAATTATTTGTAATGAGTACATTTTTAGGCATTCAAAAACATATATTTTAAGGCAAAAACCAAAACCAAACCCTGTAATGCATAGCTTGTAAACTTTGTTGAAGCAGTTTGCAAGTAAATGCATCTGTTAGCCATCAGTGTCTTGACTTAATAGGCAAGTTTAAAATTACTGATTACGCTGATGTGCTTCTGATTTCTTTTTGCAAAACAGATGAATAGTTTTTATTCCAAAAGTTGTTCCAAATCTCATTTTTTGGCAGTATTTTCAGTTTAGTCACAGTGTGAGTAAAGTATGCTTCCCAGGTCTCAATTGCACTGCCTAAAATATCTCAACACTGTGTACATTTGGTCCCTGCTTAGGTTATTACAACTAATGTTAAGCATCAACAGCTTCTTCTCTTAAACAAACTAATCAAAAAATTGTAACTGAGCTAGTGATTCCCCAAATAACCTCATCCAAGACCCAATTCCTATTATTGATACTCCATTGCTTCTGGCAGTGCTTCCTTCCTCTTCCTCTTCCTGCCACTCTCCTTTGGCTTTGCAGACACCCACTTCTGTTCACATTACAAAGAACTTGTTAAATATTTTCATTAGGCATCCATTTAGTAGATTTTGTTGTTGTAGATATGTATGCTGAGTCACTCCTCCCTTTTCATAGCTAAATATTCTTTTCTTAGTTTTTTTTCAACACAAATTCTGCCACAATTTATTAAGCATCTATTACATGTAACCTGCTATTATTAGGTGCTGGGGGAGAGATAATGTTTTGATAGGACACAATTCCTACTAGTAGGAAGCTTACAATGTAATAATTCACAATAAAATACTGGATATATGCATATGTAAATAACTAATACTTTATGATAAATGCATAGGAAAGGTTCAGAGTATTCTACATCTGCAGGTCATACAGGACAAAGTGTCATTATCCTAGGCATGAAGGAGGTGACATTTATACTGCAGATTTGCATAAGATTTAGGTGGAGGGAGGGCATTTTAATGGAAAACTTTCACAGACAGAAAATAGCATACTTAATGCACCAGTGAGATTGACTTTGATGTCTGTCAAAATAGTGCAAAATATTTATTAAATGAATGGTTTATGAGTATTCAGAAAGGAAAATAGTGAGTGCCAAGAGCCAGCATGAGGTTGATCAAGAATAAGTCATCCTCCGTGAACTTCATCTCTTTTTTGGACAGTATTATTAGACTAACAGCATACCTGATTTTCAGCAAAACATTTGACATGGATTCTAACATTAGACTTCTGGACGGAGTGGTGGTTTGTTTGTGGGCTAGTTCTCCCAACCAGAAAATGTGGTCTGGACACAGATCTCCAGAGAGCCTACTTCTCACCTTGAAGAAATGATCCACCTGGTTTTGGCTTTTTCCATAGAGTGTTATTGCCTGAGAGAGCCAGCCTTCACATTAAGCCATCTGTAGCTCCCTTGCACCCAGACTACTCCTTAATCCCATCCAGCCGCTAGGAGTCATGATATCCGTTCTGTAGCCGCATGTGTAATATTCCCCATCCTTTTTCCCCTCTTGCTCTGGAGATAATTAACAAATTAATTTTGCCATTGCTGCAGTAACAGGGGTAACAGGCTATTGCCCTGTGGCTCCACTCTAATTAGTCTAACAGACTAATGTTCCCTTCCCTATCTACTTTTTCCTGATATATATTTTATCCCCCAATATGCTGTGAGATCCTTGAGAATAAGAACTACCTTAATTCTTTATTTGTATCTCCATCAGTTTGCATAGAGTAGGTCTTTAACTCATGAGAGACAACATGCCATGACAGTCAGAAAAGCTAAGTCTATTTAGGTTGCATTGAGACTGAGAATCATCTGAAGTATTGTTTACCATAATGACAGAAATTTATAGCATGGTATATGAGAACTGGGAATGTTTAATCTGAGAAAGAGAAGACTTGGAATGGGAAATGATAGTTGCCTTCAAATAGTACCTGTAGTAAGAAACACATTGTTCAGTCATTGGGCTTAGTGGGCTTGGGGAGGATGGGGAGACTAGAGTTTCTGAATCTTCTCTCTTGGTGGGACCATCTTGTCACTGATCAGAGCTATATAAAAGAAATATCAATCTGGGAACAGTAAGAAGGAGGATTTAAAGGGAGAAAAGACAAGTTTGGTGGGTATTGAACTAGTTCAGGTGGTGGATAACGATTCGATAGGGTAAGTAGCGATAGAAATAGGGCAGGAATTGAACACGCGTAAAGTTAGAATCAATAGCAATTGGCAACTAGTTAAATGTGGGCAGCGTAAAAGAAAGAAGAGTCCAAAAGGACAAGAGACCGAGGCAGTCCCTGTGAAGATGGGAGACTCAGCTGAATGAATAGTGAGAAGAACACTTAGAGAAATGTTGCAAGAAGAAAGAAGAGCCCTTTGGAACACGCCTGGCCCTTCTTTCCCAAAGCCCCAAAATGCTGAACCAAGAATTACGTGCAATCCTACGAGAGCCAATCACTATTTCCCAATTAGTGGACAATTTATCCTCCGTCATATCATAAATGTAGCCAGAAACAGTCTGGTTTTCTGTATCCTTAAGTCTGGAGCTTTGATTAAATTACATGTTATGAACTTGACCATAAAGAGTAAATCATATTCCTTTTGAGTGATTTTTGATGAATTTTCAAATGGGCCAGTCCGATGATCCACCACTAATACAAGGTGGAACCGTGCTTAGAGTCTGAGTGTGAAATTTGAACTGAGTAATTTGTTCCTGAGCTGTCAGAGACTGGTCGTCCACTTACGCCCTCTGAGAAAAATGCTCTACGATGTTCTTTTTGGGAACCATGTGTTAACTCTAGTTATACTTTACTTGGAGTAACATCCAGCAACGTTTCGGAAGAAATCTAGCACTCTGCCATTTTAAAAAGATTAAAAAAAAACCATAAAATTCTTTAAAAGAAAAAGAAAACTAAGAACACGGCCAAAATAATCTCCTTATTTTTGCTAATGTCTACCAAAATGTTTAGCAAATGATATAGTAGTTTGCTTGTTAGTTAGAGTTCCATGTAGTAGAGAAACGTTACCTTCCTTTGAAAAAATACAGTTGTTGATCTCAAAGCAAGATCACCTAGATGTATGTCTTTGGGTATATTACTTAACCTTTCATAGCCTCGATTTCCTCCTCTGTAAAACCTTAGCAATGTACTGGTTTCTCTCACATAGTCTTCAGGAAACTATAAGTGCCATATAATTATGAGCTACTTTTTTGTATCAATCTGTGAGCAATAATTTATTAAGTAACTCAAACACATATCCCTGCCCTGGGCAACATATTGACTTAGAAAACCACAAATTAACATTATCTATGTTGTGTTATGCTTTTATTTCATTTAACATTTCCAAATTATATTTTAATCTGTTGGGTTGCTCTGGAAGTTTTGCCTTCCTCATGCAAATTTGACATCTCCAAAGTAATTGATATGTAGTGTTTGCATGCGTATGGTTTAGGGTTGGGGAATGAAACACAATCATAATAAAATTAAATGTATCTCAACATGGAGGTGCATCTTTCATTTTGTTGGGGAAGGCTTGGAAGAAAAGATGGATATCAAGCTTTTTTTTTTTTCTTTTAAGATGATTAATGATCAGGAGATGCATAGGGAGGAGTTTTCCGTTTACCTGGATGGTATTCAGCAAAGGAATTTACTAGCAGCTACAATGATTTTATTTGGTTCTCTGTCCTATGCAGTCCTTTTTTCTTTTTTGTAGGGTGGCTATTCTGCAAGGCTGTGAGGGTATCTCCATATGGATGTAGCATCTCTCCCAAACATACGTGACCAAATGGTTACAGTAAATAAAATTTCTCTAATCTTAAAATATAACATCTTGTAACTCTCATGGTTAGTATAAGTGATAGTATAAATGAATAGAGCAGAGGTTAAAAAAAAGAAAGGAAGAGATATAATAGGCAAAAGCAAGAGAGACAAGAAGTCCAAAGATAAAAAGAGATTGTACAACTGAGACCAGCCATCCTTACTCTAAATTCTGTTTTTGTGCTAAATTGAATGAAAGTTTGTCTGCTCATGTCGTTATCTTAATATTCTTACTCTCTTATGGAAAGGCACAGTATTGTAATTGCTTAGGAGGGATAGGGGAAAAAGGATGGTCCTGGCTTGCAAATAATAAATGCAGGCCTATTTATAGATATATCAAACCTGATTTTAGAGCTTCATCCAAATTTAATGGATAAAGGAATTGAGGCCCAATGAATTGTCCAGGGTAAGATAGTGCCAAAACAAGAGCCCACATGGGAACCTAGTTCCATATTCTTTCCACTTCATCACATGCTCTTTTCCTAGGGACCAAAGATACAATTGACTGAAGATTTAAAATTACTTCTTCCATTTTCGAGATAACCTCTGATATCATAGGATCTAGAATCTAAAGGTATTTTAAAATTTGCCTAGTTCAATGGTCCTGTCTTACGCATGAAGAAACTAAGGCACAGTTAGAGGTTGGGTGACTTGCGTAATTAGGGCAACTAGGTGGTACAGTTGGTAGAGCATTGTACTTGAAATTTCTAAATATCGTCCTCATAAGTTCAAATCCAGCCTCAGACACTTAATAGCTGTGTAACCCAGAACAAGTCACTTAACTCTGTTTGCCTCCGTTCCTCATCCATAAAATGATATGGAGAAGAAAATGGCAAACCTCTCCAGTATTTTTTCCAGGAAAAACTCAAATGGGGTCATAGAGAGTTAGATACAACTGAAACAGCTGAACAACAAAATTTTCCTAACAGTAAGTTGTAAAGTCTGGATTTGAACTCAAGTCTTCTGATTTCTAGTAGACTAGAGACAACAGAGCTAAATGGAATGAGTGCTGGATCTGAATTTTTCTTTCTTTTCCATCTCACCAGGCAGCTTGATATCATAAACTGGTTATTAGGAGGCATAGGAGTTTTAGCTACTTCCCTTTCTAACTGCATAAAAGTGGGAGAGAAAAAAATCTCATCTCCCTAGGTTTTAGATTTCTTAGTAAAATAAGAGGAGATACACTAGATAAACTGTAAAGGCCTTTCCATTTCTCAAGTTGTATTTGTTTATATGAATAGATGTATATACATGCACATCTCTTATTATATAAACATGTATTTATATTGTGTTGTTCTTGGTTTTGGCAGAAGACAGGGCAATGAGCATGGTTGAATTATGTGATCTCCAAGGGCCCGTCTGTTCTACATGTTTTTCTGAATTCTCTGTTGCCTCCTTGAAAATTACAGAAAAATGCAGGTTTGTTCAAAATAGGAAGACAGAATGGGAATTTTTGAGGTGATGAAATCTAGGCTTTATTCAGGAGGGTGGCAATGGTGAGGTACTATTTTGACAGTTTTCATATTTTTAATCATGTTACTAAAGTTGTTTGAAGAAAAACTAAAGAGGATAGAGGCTGAAATTAGTAGCGTACATTGAATTACAGTAGAAATGGAGGTGGACAGTGGGAAACGCAAGCTAAATAGCACATTTGTGTAATAAGGAGGTGAGCATTTGCAGTTGCCAGAAGCCTTTTAGTGTTCCTAGTGTCATCTTAAGGTTTTTCTGAGCCTTCCACAGCAATTTGCAAGGCCTGGTGCTAGTCACTGGAAGTGGATGATAGGGGTTGAAGAAGCAAATGGAAAGGAGTAGCAGGATTTTGCTCCAGCCTTAAAAAGACCTAGCAGGAGGTGCTGACAGTGTGGGCAGCACTCAGCCTCCATCTCACCCTAGGGCAGGAAAGAGATCAGTGGAATCCAATCTTCCTTAAAGCATCTAAGAATGGGGCCAAGGGAATTAGGTTGAAAAGGGTTAAAGGGGGTTGACCTTCAGGAGGTTGTACCAGTTAAATAGTGCTTTGAGGATGACCTGCAAAAGATCTGGAGACATTTTAAATAGTTCAGAAACACATTGGCCCAGGTGTTTTCTTCTCAGCTATGCTAGGAAGGAAGGGTAGCTCACCAGAAAGGAAAATATTCTTGGTTGCTGTCTGTGCCCTCCAGAATTCCATATTTTTGCTGTGTGTAATAAATGTGTTCTTCCTTGCTTGTTTGTTTTTACCTTGCTGGATATCTCAATGAGGACAAAAATTGAGTCGATTTCAAATGTTCCTAAGAAAATTCTGGGTTTTAGGAAATGAGTTAGAGAGTAATGCTTGTTAACCAGTCCAAAAAATGGTTCTAGGTCCTTGCTGATCCAGAGAAGTGCTTTCCTGGAGTTCTGAGCTCAGGTTAGGCTTGAAGGATAAAAAATTTAGGAAATTGTTAATGAGGACTCCAAGATTCAGGAAGATAGTGATGTCTTAATTTCTGGAAGTGGTCAAAAAGGGAAAGATGAGGAATTCAGAATTTCCTACCACAGGATATCAGTATTGGAAGAGTAACCTGCTATAAAGAAGAAAATAAATAATCTTGACTGAAAAACAATTAGAAGAAGGAAGCTTAAATTTTCTTTAGGATCAGGCAATGTTTCCTTTAATCTTTAAAAGTATTGAGTAGATGGCCTTGCTGAATGAACAACTAACTGCAAGTCATGCCTTACATTGGATTAATTGACAGAATTGAGTTTGTTTAACCTGAAGAAAATATTTTCCTCCCTGGGGGATAGCACTTGTCTTCAAAGTATTTGTTTGAAGAGTTGTCCTATGGAAAGAGTGGTGTCAGAAAGGAATTAAATTCATTCCGTGTGACTCAGAATGATAGATTGAGGAATAGTGGTTGGAAACTGGCAGAGAGGCAGATTTAAGGAAAACCTCTCTAACAGGTGGGGTTAGCCAAGAGTGAAATGTGCCCATTCAGAAAGTTGTGGATTTCACATTACTAGAGATCTTCAGGTAGTACCAGGGATACTGTAGAGGAAATTTCTGATCAAGAATGAGTTAGACTGGATGAATTCTAAAGTCTCTCCCACTGCTAAAATTCTTTAATTCGTAGGCTAATCTTTGTAAATCACCTTTATTCTAATAATCAAATAAAACTTTAGATGAATTGTGTATTCATATTTGTATGATTATTAAGCCCTTTCCAGGGCTAGGATTCTATGGAAATTGTGCTACAGGCTAAAAAAGGTCTTACATAACTAAATCATGTCACAATATTCCAGACATGGTACAGCCTGGTCAGAGTATATACATGAGGACTATCGTCTTCCTAGCCCGGGACATTACGCCTTTCGTGCAGCATAAGTTTGCATTAACCTTCTTAGCTGCTCTATCTCACTATTAATTAATCTTAAACTTTCAGGTTATTACAACCCTAGGATCTATTTTCAGAAGATCTGTTTACGAGCCACATTGTCCTCTTCTTTTACCTAGGAAGCTAAGTATTTTTACTCCCCATGTAAAATAATATATTGTTTTAAAACTACATTGTGGTAGATTCAGCCCCAGTGTTTCAACAAACATTTACTATATTTCTACCAAGTATCAAGTACACAAAGGTGAAGTATAGCACATCCTCGATCTACCATCTCAAAACTTAATATATAAGGAACAGGAGGTTGAAGAAGGTAAGATATTTAAGCATATATTATGTATCATAGACTGAAAAGAAAAAGACTAGATTATCAGAGGAAGCATGACGTCATGAATATAATTCTTGCCTCAAAGTCATAAAGACCTGTGCTCAAATCCCAAGCCTGACATATTGGCCACGTGACCTGGGGCAGGTTTCAATGCTCCAGTTGACTTTCTAAGCCAATTAAGTTGCAAACCAGTTGTTCACCTAAATTGCCAGGAGGAGCTTCCTCCTGTCTGGTCCCAGCATCATTGAAATCACAGATCTGGGCCCAAAAATAACAAGGGACATAGCCAGATGTAATCCTATGGAAAAGTCAAGGAAGGAGTTGAACGAGATAAGGCATAGGCTTATGGAAGAAATAGTCTCTGCAGGCAGCTTTTAAGAAAGGAAAAGACTTCATTCAGCAAGGAAGCATGGGAAAGGAATATCTTCCTATGTATGATGAACAGCAGAAGGAAACAAAAAGCATGGAGTATTGGATAGGCTGAGATATTAACCAACTTTTAAACAAAGATTAAAAAAAAACTTCATGTCTAATTTTTTTTTAAAAAATACCATTGTAATTTCCTGCCCAATTTTCTGACTGAAGGCCTCTTTTTTTTTTTTAAGGGTAATTCTCAGGTAAAATTTTTTCCAACCTTGCCTACATTCCTCTGTGTCTGGGCTCTGTCTGATCTCCTGAGCACTTGAATGTAGGTTCTTCGTATCTGAGCTATTTGTCAAATTTGGACAGTTCTACCAAAACACTTTTCTCTGGTACTTGGTGGGTGTGAATATTTCAAAACACTGGAAAAACACATGTAGTGAGGCATACAGTGTTTAAAATAAACATTTACTTCAGTGTTTTCTTCTTGAGTAAGAAGAAGAAGAATTTATTAGAGATTTTTTTATCATGCATGTACCTCGTGTATATAGATGTTTATAATTTGAACTAAATGCAACTAATGCAGCCATATACATAAATGTTCAAAATATGTCTGCTCATGTTGTAAACATCATTTATCATTCATTATGAAAATGTTCTAGTATTTTTATTTAGGTAGATCCAATCATGTCCTTAGCTCTAAAACAACTGTTAAAAATGAAATTTGAAAAATTAACAGTAAAACAGCTAGTATGGTCTACATTTAAATTTGACTTGAATTTTGAAAATGAGTTGTCACTGTTGGTGGTCTCAACAAAGCCAGAACAGACGTGAGGGGAGGGGGAGATGAGAGGAGAGAGTATTTTCATTTTCCTCATGTTAAATGTACATTATCAAGGTTCAAGTTAAAATGCTTCTAAGATAATTGGAGCCTTAGGAGGTACTTTGCTGGGAAGCTAATTCAGCTTGTGATCCCTAGAGAGGATAATTTTTGTTAAAAAACAAAAAAAGTAAAATGTGTTGTTTTCTCATGTAATTATGTAACTGACATCTTTATATAATAATACATTTGGGTGGTCTGTCCCTGAAACACTTGGTTTGTTAGGAAACATTACAGTTTCCACAAGTAATCACTTATTCCTAAATATTATGAAAGAATTTGGTATTGTTACATTGCATCACTGCATTAGTCAGAAGCCTAACTTTCTAAATGAACTTGGCAATGAAAAAGACTTCTAGGGTTCCCCTCCCCCCATATTCATTAATATAAGCTAATATAAGCATACTGTAGAATACTGATAGACAGTCGGTCCATTTGGTTGAAGGAAATTCTAGGGAGATCTAAAGTAGTTCCTTCTCCTTACTTTGAGTTCAAGGTTGCTTTGGTGGAAATACATCGAAATTTTAATGACTGTGGTTACATTATGGTGACCCCTTACTTGGATTCTTCTGGTTCATCCTCAATCAGCACACTGCTGTTGCCCGCACCAGATAGCACTGAGACCTATTCACTATCTTGTTTCATTGAACCGCAGAATTCTTGAGACTGGGCACATTACCACTAGAAATGTGTTGTTTTTAACCCATGTTGGTAACATGCTACTTCTGTGTCTTGTTGATTAAAAGAATGCCACACTTAACATAATTGAATGGCATTTTCCTTGTAACTTCATGCTGTCTGGGGTTGTTTGCTTCACTGGTACTGAGGAAATTTACTCATTGCTAATTCCAAATTTAACCAGATCCTAACTTGAACTAATTATAATGGCTGATTTTTCACCTGAGGGTAATTAGGTTTTTTGTTTGATGGGTTTGTGATTGCCCAGAATTATGAAGGACTTGCTTGGAAAGCCACAGAGAAGCAGTTATTAAAGCTGAAAAATGAAATATAGGGGACAGACAGTCAAAACAATGAGGAAGATGATAGCAGAGTAAAATGAACATGCCAAAGGGATCACAGTTTAATGGTACTTAAAACCAGACCGAGAAAACAAACTTTTAAAACATCCAGTTGAGGACTCCTTAATAGGAAAAGGAAGTTTATTAAGAAATGATGTGACACAGATGAAGGATTGCTGTCATTGACTTCACTGGTTTCCAACCCAGGGGCTTTGGAGCCTAGGAATTATTTCAAGGGATCCATGTCCAGTTGTTTTTTTTTTTTTCCAGTGTGCAAACACCAATATTATATCTGCTTCATTTAGGGATCCTTGAACTCAGACTTAAACGTCTGAAAATCACTAATCTATCCTGTGAGATTTTAGAGTTGGAAGATATCTGAGGTATTTGAAGATAACGGCAGGCTTTAACGTGGAAGGGAAATAGAAATGTAGGGACGTCATAAAAGGGCATCTAGGTGATACAATGGACTGGCCTTAAGTCTGGCCTTAAGTCAGGAAGACTCCTCTTCCGGAGTTCTGATTTGATCTCAGACACAAAGTGACCCTAGGTAACCCTGCTTGCCTCAGTTTCTCATCTGTAAAATGAACTGGACAAGGAAATGGCAAACCATTCCAGTAGCCTTGCCCAGAAAACAAGGAGTCGGACATGACTGAAAGACAGCAGTAATGCAATAATGAACTGCAGCAGTGAGACAAAATTGTGTAAAACAAGAACTAGGAAAGAATAAAGGCTTAGTTTTGGAGTAGAAAAAAACAGGAGGATTTCAATGTGTCCTCAAATTATGCTCCAGTGCATAGCCTAATATCTTCTAAGTCGGTACTTTTTGTAAATTGATTCCTTTTTACATTACCATTATATGCAGTGACATTCTAAGTATCTTCTAATGGAAGATCATACAAAAATCTGGTTTCCTGGAGAAGTTCATCAGTATTGCATACCAGTGCCAGGACAGCTTGCTTCTAATAACAGACAATACTCTCACACTTTCCTAGTCACCAGTGGACTGGAGCAAGGCTATATGCTTGCTTCCCTACCTTTTAGCAAGATGTTTTCAGCCATGTTTTTCAACTCCTTCAACAAGGATGAGAAGAACATCAAGGTCAGGTACTGCACCGATGGTAAATTACTTAATTTGGAAAGGCTACAAGCCAAGACTGAAGTAGAGGGAGAGTTGGCATGTGCCTTTTTATTAACAGATCATTGTGCACTCAGTGCAGCTTTTGAGGCTGAGGTGCAACAGAATGTGATTCCACCCTTCATTCTTGTGTCAATTTTGATTTGACAATTAGCAACAAGAAAACAGAGGTTTTCCACCAGCCAGAATGGCACCATCCATATGTGGAACCATTGGTTACAACAGATGGAGAAATTTTGTGCATAAGTTTGTTTACTTTGGCAGTATACTTTCCAAAGATGTGCACTTAGGTGATGAGACTGATGCACGCATTGCCAGAGCTAATTGAGTATTTGAGAGACTCCAAAGAAAAGTCTGGGAGAAAAGGGGGAAGAGCCTAATGACTGCCTACTAGACTGGAAGTCTGCAGAACAATTGCGCTGACTTCATTGTATGCTTGCAGAACCTGGACAGTAAACCACTGTCATGCCAGGAAATGGAATCACTTCCATTGAATTGTTTAAGGAAGGTTCTGAATAGCACCTGGCAAGATAATATACCAGACACTGGGGTCTTTTCTTGAGCTGAATTGCCAACCATTCAAACTCTACTGCAGAAAACATGACTGATTGGCTGGCCACGTTTGAATGCCAAACATGTTTGCCAAAAAACCTATTTTACAGAGAACTTACACAAGGCAAGTGTTTGCACCGAAGTCAGAAGAAACAATACAAAAACACTTTCAAGGTCTCTCTGAAGAATCTTAGTATGGATTATGAGACATGCAAAACACTGGCACAGGACTGCCCAACATGGCATACCTGCACTGTGCTCTACGATCAAAACAGAATGGCAGTGCTCAAAAAAAACACTAGATGTACAAATTTAATGACATCTCCATTCCAAATGTCATATGGACTATTTGTGCCTGACCTATAGTAGAACCTTCTGTGCTTATATTAGTCTGATCAGCCATAGTTGGACACAATGTACTGTGACCCCAATATAGTGATGGCATTTTGGTCATTCTCAAGCTTGAAGAACAAACACAAGTAACACAAAACTCTAGGTGGCATTTGGGAAGGTGGTTGCTTTTCTCTCATCTTGTGGTTCAAGTTAAATTATTCCCTGACAGTCCATCAGCAAGCATTTATTATGTACCTGATGTGTGGATATGCTAAGCAAATGGTGAGATACAAGGTGGAGATGAATTGGAGCCCTTACCTTTAAGGTGCTTACAAAATGTTAGGAGGCTAAGATAGAAGCACTGTGAAGACTGTAATTAGACTTAAGGTTGGGACCTGTGAACCTGTTTGCCTGAATGATAAATATATTTAAGTCTTAAAAGTGCTCCTACTAAGATCTTGAGTACTTAACCAACTGGATCAAGGGAGGCTTTTTGGAGGAGATAACATTTGAGTTGGGCTTTTAAGAGCTAAGTAGGAATAGGACAGGTCAAGGTCATGCTGTCTAAATTAATATATACAAAAGTAAGGTTGAAATGATGATGAAATATAACCTAGCATTCTTTTCAGGTATGTTATAGTACAGATTCCTTTAATTTATGAGTTGGACAAGATAGATTTTATAAATTACTTATTAAACACGAATCTATGTACTATCGGAAATATATTGCCTTAAAAATCTAATGAATCATTTCAAATAGAAATATCTCTGTAAAGAGACATTGCGTTTTGCATACATGAAATATAATTTTCAGCAGCCCATTAAAAAAAAATCTCCACAGGGTGCTCCAGTTTCGTGCATGTGTTTAGTAAGTATTGGAATTTTATGTGATGTCTCAATCAGATCAGCACCATGAGGTTGAAGTGTATCCTACTGTACAGGTCTCTGGAGTAAAAACACAAGGTCCCTTTTGTCCTGTCCACCCCTGCTTGATTGGGGTGATGTACAAAGCCAGGACCTCTGTATCCTTGCAGTAGCACTTTGAACATGTGAGTAGCAGCTGACAGCAAAATAAAATCCAGATTTCTCAAGCTTCATTGCCTCTGAGCTTGGGATATCAGCACAGCAATATTGGCAAAAAATAGTGTGGATACCAAGTTTCTTCAGAAATGTATCTCCTTATTGCCAAGATAGGTTTTATTTTGTTAGCCCTCATTACTAACATTCTTTTGCATATAGTACTTCACCCAAATTCCTGTCTTTTTTGCCAAGTGGAGTAGTACACATGTGCATCACTTAATGAGATAGATATCCTCCTGAAAGATTGCTTGCTTTTTGCAAAAATGTACTTCAACTCACCCAACAAATTAATAAACAGGTTACTTATTCTTGTTGTAAAATATCTGTACTTTATTTTAAAAAATTTTCCCAGAGTTTTTTTTTAGTAAGCTAGTATAATGAATTTTAAATAATTCAACTTTTAAAAAATTAATTAATCATTGACTTTCCTAAAAGATAACTCTTATGTAAAGCAAAGTTTATCTGCTGATATAAGCAAAGGTTCAGAGGTGGGAACACATAGACCATGTTCCAGATGTACTATATCTACAGTTTCTGTCTCAATTTCTTACATACATACATATATACTCGTGTATATATAACATTTAACCTTTATTTTATTTTTTCTCAGTTACATTCTATCTTGATCTCAGTCTCTGTCTCATGGATTCCTTATGAAAAGCCCAAGTTCTGAGTTTAAAATGTTTACATACTTTCTTGTACTTGATCCTTTAATTATTTAAGTACTTTTGTTTTAATTGGTTAATAATAAAAATAGCAATAGTAGTAGCTAACATTGCACTTTGAGGTCTTGTAGCAGTAGAGTCCTCATCTGACATTCAGACCTTCTAAGCAGCAAACTAAAACCTCCACTCGGAGTATTTCCACCTTTTTTAGAGCCAGAGGGCATTACAACCCTTGAGAACCAGTGTCTCATTAACAAAACACAAATCTTCCCTAATCAAACTCTCCTTAAGGGGCCGGTCCATTAATGTGTAGGGAAGATCTTTAATCACATTAAAATAATTAATACAAATATATGTATACTATTTCTAATTAAAGAGGCTCTTGTTTCTGTACTTTACTCCTTTGTAAAGACTCTTGATGGATAAAGGCAATCAATCAGAGGCACTTGATTATACTAAAGGAAAAACAAGGGAAGATCTTATCTTGGTCACCATTGCAGGTCTCCAAAGTGTTCTCACTCTCCAGGGTATCCCAGAAGCCTTAGTGCGTTCTTATGCCATATATGTATGTGATCTCATTTGCTTTTGATAACAGCTGAGTTCAGTAGGTGCTATTGGTATTACTATCTCCATTTTTTCAATGAGGAAAGAACTGCTCAGAGATTTTAAGAAACTTACTCGTTATGATGCTGTTAGCAATTGTCAGAGGCAGGCTTTGAACTCACGTCTCTTTTGACTTCAAGTTCCATGTTTAAATGTCTATTTCACTTTGTCTCTCAAAACTTATTCTTTCCAACTTTACTTTCTTTGGTCTTAAAAACTTAAAAGTCTGCCTGGCATCTTGGCAGAGAGGGGTTTCAGATGTGTTTCCTATTAAAATAGTCATTTACATCATCTTTTATTTCTCTGGAGTTTCCTTTAAGCTGAATATATCCATATATCTATCTATTCTCCAAAACTCTTTCCTAAATTTTAAAGTACTCCATCCTTTAACTTTAAAGTAGCCCATCCACCACTCAGACAGTCCTGGGAAGGGGCAGTGATGTGTCAGGGATGACAGAATCAGTTTTTGTCAGAGTTGCAGCCTGCCCCCAAGCCTTTCATTGCAGTGGCCATCCATTGCAGAGTACAGGCCTTCTAGACACAGGACTGTGTCCAGAGTCAAGGTGAAGACATGAGCAACTTCAGGCCATGTTCATTAAATAAGGTTATAGATATCCTCTTAAAAAGTTTCTTGCAGTATAAATCTTGGTCATTTTTTAATTCCAGTTTGGCTTAAGTGTCAAATAATCATAATGAGATAAAGCTGGGAAATTAGTGAGATAAATCTGAGAAAATGGTTTCTTTTGTGTACTACATGCATATATATCATGGATGAGTTAAAAGTGTGTCTTTTGCAGGTAAGTATTAAATAATCAGATTTACATTTCTGTTCCCACCCCTATTCCTGTGTATTCCTAACCCCTCCTTTCTGAATAGGGAGGGAGGAACCTTGAACTTTTTGTCTGATGTGCTTCCTTTTCTTTTTTCTCAGTAGATCCTAGCAGCTATTTATTTTGGGGGTGGGGGGGGGTTATGTTTTTTATTTTTTTAATTTTACACAAATCACTTTTGTTATAACTTTACACTTTTCCAAAGTCAAAAACTTTGTTGCCAGTTCACATTTATGTATCATTGTTAGTTTTACAACTTCTTCCATAGTACTTCTACCAGCTTTCATTCTGTATAGCCCAATTTTGCTTATTTGAGATTTTGTGGGGAAATTTTTTAAGAGGTAGCTAGGTAGCTTAGTGGATAGTGTGCTGGACCTGGAGTCAAGATCTGAGTTGAAATCCTGCCTCAATCTCCATTGCTAGTTATGTGACCTTGGGCAAGTCACTTAACCTCTTTTTCCCTTAATCCACTGGAGAGGCCAATGGCTAAACCACTTCATTGTCTTTGTCAAGAAAACTCTATGGTCACTCTGTCTGCAGGGTCACAAATAGTCAGACATGGCTCAACGACTACTTTATTTTTAAGGGCAGCTAGGTGGTACCATGCATAGAGCACAGAGCCTGGAGTCAGGAAGACTTAAGTTCAAATATGACTTTAGACAATAGTTATGTGACCCTGGGCAAGTCACTTAACCCTGTTTGCCTCAGTTTCCTCATCTGTAAAATGAGCTGGAGAAAGAAATGGCAAACCACTTCAGTATTTCTTCCAAGAAAACCCCACGTAGGGTCACAAAGAATTGGGACAGGACTGAAACAACTGAAGAACAATAAGAAAAGGGAAGTATATTTATTCTAACCAAGCAAATGATAGATTGATCAAAAAGTCACTCAAAAAGCATTTATTAGAGACCTATATAGAAGGCCTTATCTTTAATGCTTAATGGTCCCTTTGCAGTTTTTGTTAATGGAAAGTTCATCTTCTTGCTTATAAGGGGAACCATCTACCTGTCTATGATGTCTCATTTGTCCCAGGGAGATGATGTTTTTTTTTACCCAAACCTTGTACACCTCTGTTTATTATGGCATTAACCATTTGGAAAGGCTTTCATCTAACCCAAGATCCCAACAAAAAGTGCTTGAATATTTATTTTAATTTCCATCCTAATTGCAGGTTGAGCTATATGAATTTGCAAATCTTAGATGTTACCTAGATTTGCAAGTCTTAAATGTTAGCTAGGTTTGCACATGAAGAAATCAACATTTTGTGCAAATTATATTTAAAGCTATATAACAAACTCTCCCCTTTTTTTGGTAACAGTATACTACATTTATTTCCTTCTGCTTTCCTAACCTTTTCTCTGTCTTCTTAGCCTCTCTTTTGCCTCTCACCTCCAAAACTGGAGGATGGGTATTTCATAAAGTACTATCTTCAATCCTTTGACTTTCTGCTCTTATAGATTTCATCCACTCATATGGCTTTAGTTATCACCTCTATACTAATGACTCACAAATCAACATCTTTAGCCCTGACCTCTAGACTATGCTCTTGTCCCTTATTTCCAAGTACTTATAGGATGTCTTCACTTGGATCTCTTGTCATCACCATCCATCTCAGTATATACAAAACTGAACTCATTGTCTGAGTTTCCTCCACACCCACCCCAACAAATTCCTATTTTCAGCTTCCCCATTGGCATAATCATCTTTTCAGTCTCCTAGGGTAGAAACCTTGGAGTTCTCCTTTCAACAACTTCAGATTCAGCACTTACTGAATTTTTACTATGTTCAAGTGGCTATACAAGGTGCCTGGGGATACCAAGATGAACATCAAAAAAAAAAGTTTCTTTCCCTTTAGTTCTACTTGGGAATATATGATACATCTGCAACCAAATATACTGCAGGGTAAGATGCGATGGGACGAAAGAGCAATCCAAACAGGAGGCTCTGAATGTTTGTGGGCAAGATCTTTTTAGCTAGAGGAAGGAAGGACTATATCAGAGAAGATTTCACATAAATGTCATATAAACTTTAAGGAAGAGAAATCCTTCTTGAATTGGACTGAACTGAATTACAAAGATTTCAAGAAAGATCTCTATTACAGGCTCTGCCTAACTGCATGGAGATGGGAAATGGATGGACAAGACTGGGAAACAACTGGATTGTTTGAAGGGAGTTTGAATGGAAGCAACATGAAATAAATTTGGAAAGTTTGGTTTAAACTTTAGTCTATGGAAGGCATGAAATGTCATGCTACAGAGTTTGTTTTTGTTCTTGGAAGCACTGGCTGCAAAAAGTTTTTGAACAGAAGAATTATGGGGTCATTACCTTAGCATTAGGAAGAGATTTTGGCAGCTATTCTGCAGACCTTGGATCTAATGGAGAGGGAATTGACTAGAGGCCAAGAGACCAGTTATAAAGTTATTATAGTTCAAACGAAAGGTGATAAGGACCTGAGCTAGTGATGGCAGTCGGGGTGGAGAAGAGATTATCAGGTAGATACCAACCTCATGGAAGTAGAATCTGCAGTACTTGGCAGCTGGTTGCATATGGGAAGTGCCACAGGGTCTTGTGTGTAGGAGATATGAGGCACTCAATTATGTCAGTTCTTGGAATTTCCTTAAGTCTCCCCTTCTCTCCAAACATATAAAATTCTTTCCCATTAAAGCTCAACTTAAGCCCTGCTTCTGTAAGAGAACTTGCTATTTCCCTTACAGCTTCTACATTCTTTATTACTTAAGTTAGTACTCAGTTATGTAGTCTTTTATTGTTAGTACTTAGTTATGTAGTCTTTTATGGTTTTGTTGTTGTTTGTTCTGTGTCCTCATAGAGGACCATGACATCTGGGAGGTGATGCCATGACATGTAAATGAGTTGGATTTAGGAGAGGGAGGGCTGTGCAAAGTCATCAGCCTCTCTTCTTATTTTTTAGTCACTTTTTAAAAATTTATTTTCAGTTTTCAACATTCACTTCCACAAAATTTTGAATTTCAGATTTTCTCCCCATCTGCCTCAATCCTGCCCCACAAGACAGTGTGTGTTTTGATTACCCTTTCATCCAAGATGCCCTCCCTTCTATCACCACCTCCCCCATCCCCCGCCCCCCTGCCCTTCCCTTCTATTTTCCTGTCAGGCAAGATAGATTTCTATGCCCCATTGTCTATATATCTTATTGCCTAGTTGCATGTAAACACAATTTTCAGCATTCACTTTTATAACTTTGACTTCCACGTTCTCTCCCTTCCTCCCTTCCCACCTACCCTTATTGAGAAGGCAAGCAATTTGATATAGGTTATATATGTGTAGTCATGCAAAACACTTCCATAACAGTCATGTTATGAAGGACTAACTGTATTTCCCTCTATCCTGTCCCACCCTCCATTTATTCTGTTCTCTCCTTGCACCTCTCCCTCTACAAAAAGTGTTTTCTTCTGATTACCCCTTCCCCCAATCTGCTGTCCCTTTCATTATCCACCCCTCTCTTATCCCTTTACCCCCGCTTTCCTGTAGGGTACAATAAACTTCCATACCTAATTGAGTGTGTATGTTATTCCCTGTTGAAGCCAAATCCAATGAAAGAAGGCTCCCTTATTCCCTCTCACCTTCTCCTCCCCTTTTATTGTAAAAACTTTTTTGCCTCTTTTATGTGAGGTGATTTACTCCATTCTACCTCTCCCTTTCTCTTTCTCCTAGTACATTCCTCTCAACATTTAACTTACTTTTTTAGATATCATCCCTTCACAATCAATTCACCCTGTGCCTTCTGTGTGTGTGTGTGTGTGTGTGTGTGTGTGTGTATGTGTATATTTCAACCAAAAATTGTAATACTGAGAAAGGGCTTATGAGTCACAAATATCATTTTTCCATGTAGGAATGTAAACAGTCAACAATCCAACTTTAATTAGTCCCTTTGGTTTATCCGTTCATATTTACCTTTTCATGCTTGTCTTGAGCATTTGAAAGTCAAAATTTCTATTCAGTTCTGGTTTTCTTAGCAAGAATTCTTGAAAGTCCTCTATTTCATTGAAATTTCATTTTCCCCCTGAAATATTATACTCAGATTTTCTGAGTAGGTGATTCTTGGTTTTCATCCTATCTCCTTTGACCTTTGGAATATCATATGCCAAGCCCTTCCATCCCTTAGTGTAGAAGCTGCTGAATCTTTTGTTATACTAATTGTGTTTCCACAATACTTGAATTGTTTCTTTCTGGCTGGTTGTAATATTTGATCTGGGAACTCTGGAATTTGGCTACAAGTTTTGCTTTTGAGATCTCTTTCAGGAGGTGATTGGTGAATTCTTTCCATTTCTATTTTACACTCTGGTTCTAGAATATCAGGGCAGTTTTCCTTGATAATTTCTTGGAAGATGATGTGCAGGTTCTTTTTTTGATCTGACTTTCAGATAGTCCAATAATTTTAAAATTGTCTCTCTTGGATCCATTTTCTAGGTCAGTAGTTTTTCCAGTGAGATACTTCACATTATCATCTATTTTTTTCATCTTTTTGGTTTTGTTTTATAATTTCTTGATTTTTCATAAAGTCATTAGCTTCCATTTACTCCATTGTAATTTTAAAATAATTATTTTCTTCAGTGAGTTTTTGAATCTCTTTTTTTTCCATTTGGCCCATTCTGCTTTTCACGGTATTCTTCTGCTTTTTGGGCCTCTTTTGCCATTTGGGTTAGTCTAATTTTAAAGGTGTTATTTTCTTCATCATTTTTCTGCATTTCCTTTAGCAAGCAGTTGACTTATTTTTCATGATTTTCTTGTACTACTCTTATTTCTCTTCCCAGTTTTTTCTGTACTTCTTTTACTTGATTTTCAAAATCTTTTTTGAGCTCTTCCATGGCCTGAGAAAAATTCGTATTTTTCTTGGAGCCCTTGGATGCAGAAGCTTTGGCTTTGTTGTCTTCTGGTTGTATGCTTTGATCTTCTCATCAACAATGATGTAAGAAAATACCTGTTCACTGAGAAAGTAAGAATCTATAGTCTGAAACAGACTTTTTACCCAGTTTGCTCATTTTCCTAGCCAATTGCTGAGTTCCTTGCTAAGTGGAGGTCTCCAAAAGCAGCCTCCGTTTCAGCAGTGGCTGCTGCTACCCTGGCACTGGGGCCATATCACACTCCCCTCTTGACTAAGCAGTGGCTGCTGCTACCCTGGAACTGGAGCCATATCACACTCCCCTCTTGACCAAGCAGTGACTGCCGCTACCCTGGAACGGGGGCCATATCACACTCCCCTCTTGGCCAGGTGAGAGACCCTTCTCACTGACCTTCGAAGCTGTCTTTGGCATTGGCGAGTTAAGAAGTCTGGAAACCGCAGCAGCTGTCAGTGATTCAGTCCCCTAAGGCCTGGTCCAGCTCTCTCCATGCCTAGCACAGCCCACACCAAATTGCACTCTGCTCCCAGCCCAGTGCAATAGATCCTTCCTGTTGATGTTCCAGATTGTTTTGGGCTGGAATTTGCTTCACTCTGTCATTTTGTGACTTCTGCCGCTCTCCAGTTTGTTCAGAGTCATTTTTTACTGGCCTTTTTTTTTTTTGAGAGGTTTAGGGGGAGAGCTCTAGCAGGATCCTATTTCTATTCTGCCATTTTGTCTCTGCCTCCCAGCCTTACTTTTCCCTCCAGAGCTATCTGATTCCAATGGCCATATATAGATCAGGATGACTGGAGATGACACTGGATGAAATGGAAGACCCTTGACCTTTTTAAACTAAGATGTTTAATAGGTCTCAGTTTGGCTGAGGCAAGCCCATTCAGTGATTAAGGCTAGGTAAGAAATGAGGCAAAGAATGGCCTCTGTTACCTAGTTTAAAAAAAAAAAGCTAGAAGGGAAGACCTTCAAGTTTTCTTACCAAAACAGAAACTATTGCTATTAACATTCACTTCAAGCCCTCAGGGCCCAAACAGTGACTGAGTGGTACTTGATCTGAGATGGCTATTGTTGGCCAATCAACGAGAGCCAAAGTAATTTGGGTTTAAGGCATCATCCTTAAAAAGGAAATCTAGCCTGTGAACACCAAGATATCTTGTGAGGTTTCAGAAATCTAAAATTTACATTTTTTTTAAGGCTGGGTAAGAAAGGAAGCAAAAAATGACCTCTATACTTAGTCTAAAAAAAAAATCTGGGAGGAGAAGATGTAGTCTTTATTGTTTTGTAACCCTTTTCTTAACTCCCAACCTGGTACAAAAGTCTCTTATCAAATTAAGCATATTTAAGCACTACTAAGTACTAGGCTGTTATTTACTTCTCTTCTATCACCCTGCCTTACCAACACAATATTGAACATAGGATATTTTGTATATTTGCTCACATTTTTCCTTGCAATGGGAGTATAACCTCTCCTTTCCCATTCCAGTTATTCTTCAGGTCCCAACTCAAATTCTTCTCTTCTATCACCCTGCCTTACCAACACAATATTGAACATAGGATATTTTGTACATTTGCTCATGTTTTTCCTTGCAATGAGAGTGTAACCTCTCCTTTCCCATTCCAATTATTCTTCAGGTCCCAACTCAAATTCCATTTATTGCATGAAGCCTTCCTTGATCACTCCATCTGAACACTTGAATTTTCATAACATTTTGGTCATACCAGCCACTTCACATTTACAGTCTTCTTAATTTTGTTATTATGTCATTATATCTTACTTTTTCTAGAAATATTCATTGCTATAAATAACTCTTACAGTGTCAAATATAGTGCCATGTACATTCATTTCTTCACCAAAACGCAGGGTATTTTAGAGATGAAATAAACAAAGGTAGCTAGGTGGGAAATTTTACATAATAATTGCATTATCAAGTGACAAAACTAAGTGTCATATGAAGGAAGAAGGAAGTTTATTACTAATTCTGGCATCAGGGAAGATTTATCAAGAAGGTGTCATTTGAATTCAATTTGAAAGACAAGGAACATAATGGGTAAATTTATAAGAAATTTTGTGAATGAATAACTGAATTTTTGAATATTGATGTTAATATGTAATTTTAAAAAATAACAGCCTGTATAAAGGGTTTGTATTACTTGCATCTGATAATTGCAGAAAGTTGGTTTTGAGGTAATATGATTGCCACCAGAGTAGGAATGGCTGTTGGAGATTTGAGTTGAATTTATCTTCTTTTCTTACTCTTATATTTCTTGAAAGTACTAATGAGAAATGAAGTGGCAAAGGGTTATCAAAATAGAAAGGAGACCAAACACTAATCCATCCCTGAACACTTACTGTTATACCATTTCAGGTTTGTTTGTTTGTTTTTTGCTGTTGTTTTAACATTTTCTTTTGGCAATACCTTTTTTATAGGAAAAAAATTGCCTCAATATATTTGAAAATTAAAATTTGTTAGCCATTTTAAGCATCTGCAACTAAATGGAGCATTAACAACCATTCCGGGAAATAGTCATGTGAGAGATGTATGTGTAATTTTGAACTGGGCTGAGCAAAGCAGTGCTGTAGTTTTGTATTCAAAATCTCTGGTAGTTTTTATAAATGAAAAGGAGAAACTCTTGCCAACTTGGTGAGGATGTCTGTTTTCTTAGTTCTGGTTAAAGGGACAAGTTATAGAGATCCGAAGACTAAGAGTCACCCCCAGGGCACTTTGGAAAATTCATACTCATCCTTACTATTGTTACATAAGAGAAACTGAAAGTTAGGATTGGGCAGGAGATGTCGATATACACCATGACTAGAAGGAGGAGAAACTAGGGGGAGGTATGGAAAGGTTTTAATTAATAGAACACTTGGGAATGCCTTCAGTAATGCAAGGGGACCAGTCTGGTATTTATCAGGCCCTATTCAAGGCAATGTGTCATAGGAGTGACTGTGCCTCAGGAGAAAATGTTCTGTTATGTGATGTGATGTGGTGTGGTATGATTGTAGTGTATGAGTGTGTGTGTGTGTGTGTGTGTGTGTGTGTGTATCTCAAGTAAAGTGAAGCAACCATAAAACTACAAATTTAATTTTTTTAATGCACTGGGGAGGAGGGTCAAAAGGAAAGGAAAAGCAGCATAGATTTAAATTTAAAAATGACCATGGAAAATGGTCAACTAAAAAATTATAAATATCCTATCATACTTTGATAAATATTTTACATAAAACTTTTTTAATTTCAATGTCAAAAGAGCAAAGCAGTCTTCATAAAAGGCACCAAAATGTATTGCCTTTAAATAGAGAAGAAAAAAGGTTTTAGAATGTGTGGATGAGGTCAGCATCTCACTCCCCTTGTCCTCGAGGTCCAGCAAATTGATGTACATGGGTTTCTTCAAAATGCAGTGTTTCCAGAGTCAAATATACAGGAACGCAGTAAGGGAGTGAAGAGCAGGGAGTCTGCACCAGACAGCATCCGTGACAAGTGAGACCACACCGAAGACAGTGTGTGTCCAGTTATGGGTAACTTCATTCCAGATGTGGAACAGTTGGAGGGAGTTCAGAGGAAAGCAATGAAAAAAGAATTAGACTGAATAACAAACCGGAATGTAAAATGGGAGACAATTATGTTTGGAAGTTGAGTATATGACAGCAATGATCAGGGTATTTTCCATTTCTGATTTTTCTAGCAAGGGCCAAGGAGTTGAAGAGTTGTAAGAGAACTTAATGTAGTTTGATTTCCCCCCTTCTGAATGAGCAGAGAGACTTTCATTTTCAAATGCATGCTACAAGCCTAAGTGAGGAAAAGTGGGTGATATATACTGAAAATTAGATGAATAGGTAGAGGCCATGTAATATGTGAGAACAACAAATATGTAAATAAAACAGCAGGGAAAATTACTTGAGTGTGGGCTTGACAAATTATAGAGCAATCTACAGGGGAAGTGTTGGAAGCTCCATCCTTTGAGGCAAATAAAAGTAGGCTGAACTAAGTACTAGAAATTTTATTGTAGGAATAATCGTTGACTTGGCAGGGCACTGGGTGAGATTACCTAATGGGTCTCTTCCGTTTATTTTCTATGATTCATCCACCCTAGCCTGGGGCAATACACAGTTGAGTCATTGCAAATGCAGATATCTCATTAAAAATGAAATTAAATGCCATTAAAAATGAAATGCTACTAACTTCAGATGAAAAGAAATTAGGCTTCTTTGCACTTCTAGTTGTAGAGCTCTGAAATAAAACACAAATTGTAGAAACAAAATTGAGTAATTGCAAAGAAAGACTAATGAAAGTTGTAAGCAGCAGGGACGTAGAGGGTGTGATTTCTTTAGCAATGTGTTTTTTGGTTTTGTTTTTTTTTAAAGAGAAGGGTCCCCTGAAATGGAATATTTTGAATTATCTGAGAAATTGTGACTTGAGGATTTTCCCTTCACCTGCTGTTGAGACAGGAGTCCCTGAAGTGAAAATTTCAGATTAAAAAAAAAAAATCTGTGACACAAATTTGGATGTTGATCTTGACACTGAATTCTCTGTATTCCCTTAAGATGTGGATGAATTGAGTTCATTAATCATCATTTGTAAAAAGAGATCCTCATATCCAGCATAATACCCTCATAGCTACACTACATTATAAGTTGCTTTGCATGTCTTAGAGTAAGGTTAGAATATAGAAAGTAATAGTGAATTTCTTCAACATACTTTATTACTAAGAATATATTCATGCTTTGTAACATTTTTAAAAGTGATTGCAAAACCATGCTAACAGTTGATACTTCATGGTTTACAAATACTTCATAGTATTTGATTACTTCATGGTAATTTGATACTTCATAGTTTACAAAGAAAAAAATTATGAAATAGTGTGTTTTATGCCTGAAAAGTCCAATTAAAAATCCCAAAATCTTAGTAATACTATCTCAAACTCTACATGTCTCCCCCCAAAAAAGAACTCACACACCTATCCCTCTTTTAGACTTAACTGTTATTGTCCAGGGCACCACAGTCCTCCTGGTCACCCAGAGTTACAACCTTGGTGTCATTGTCAACTCCTTTCTCTCACTCATACTACAGATCTATTTGTCAGATCTTATCATCTGCACAACATTTCTTATGTATGTCCTCTTTTCTGTTCACATAGCTACCACCTGAAGGGTAGTATGACCTTTCTCCTAGTGTTCTACTTGGTCTTCCAGTATCCTGTACTCCCTACTGCAGTAGATCCTTTATGGAACTGCCAGAGTTGTTTTCTTAAAGTGTAGTCTGACCATGTCCTCTATTCAATAAACTTACCTATTAGATCAAATATAAAGACCTTTAGTTCTTAAAGTTCCTTATAACCTGACCCTCTCCAACTTTTCCACTCATCTCTTCCATGCACATTTTTTTATCCTTTTTAGTCATTTTGTCATTTATCATTTTATCATTTTATCACCAATGGTCACATTGCTGTCCCATGCTCATGATACTCCATCTTCTGAGCTTTTGCATGGCTATCTGACTTGACTGGACTGTCCATTCTCATCTCCATCTTAGAACCTGTGGCTTCCTTTAAGACTCAATCTGTGTACCACCTTCCTTTCCTTGTAATTCCAGCAATTAGAGCCTTCCCCCCTAAGGATGCCCTCACATACACATATACATACACATTACATTTACATATTATATGTATGTATGTCTTTATATTGCATGTATCTTTATTTACATGTTTCTCTCCCCCATTATAGTGTAACCTCCTTTAGGGAGGGAATCTTTCTGGCTTTCCTTGTATCACCTGCCTTGAGTTTGGTGCCTGGCACAGTTTTTGTTGTTCAGTTGTTTCAGTCACATCCAACACTTTGTGACCCCATATGAGGTTTTCTTGGCATAGATACTGGAGTGGTTTGCCAATTCCTTTTCCAGCTGATTGAGGCAAAGAGAGGTCAAGTGATTTGCCCAGAGTCACACAGCTAGTGAGTATCTGAAACCACATATGAACCCAGGTCTTCCTGTCTCCAGACCCAGCATTCTTTCCTCTGAGCTACGTAACTTCTTCTTCCTAACACATTGTAAATACTTAATTTAGGTTTGTTTGATCAGTTAATTTCCTGATCTCAAGACAGTTTTGAATAAGTGTACAGTGAGTTTGTCAAAGGCCTTCAATAGTGTTAGTTGCCCTATAACCTATATGTAAATACCTCTTGAGCAGGCTTCATGTAATTGTACCTCACTGAGCTACATGCTTCCCATTTACCATTTGTTCCCAAAATGACTAGAAATCTTGGGGACCTTAGGAAGTAAGGCAGTATTGAGAATGATGGATCACTGTCCTCTGCTGGTACTAACTTATGCGTCTATGGCCCTCACATTGCACTTCTGTATTGTAGGAGACCTACCTGGACTATGCAGCAATGTTTGATATCTGTCTCAACCCTCTACCAGGAAATGAGCTCCACAGTGAAAGCAGAAGCCGTACCTTTACCTAAACTTAAGAATTCCCAGAGAAGTTTACAATGGTCTGCTCAAGTAGAGTAAAAGCATGATAAATATTAGTTGAATTTCAATATATATCAAATCTTCTCTTGTCCTTCATCTGTCACCAGATCCTGCTGATTTTGTTCTTGGAAATGTCCCTCACATCTATCCCTTCCTTTCCCTTCCCACTAGCACCACCCAAGTCCACACCCTCATTCCTTCCTACCTGGTCTCCGTGGTGTTGCCAGCTTCATTTTCTTGAGACAGTGTCTTCATCATCTCATTCTTCCTAACTCAACAAACCTCTAATGGCTCTCTTCTGCCTACAAGATAGTAATCTAAACTTCCGAGACTTGCATTAAAATTTCTCCATCATTTGTCCTGACCATTTGATCCTGAGATGTTAGGCCAGTTCACCCAGGTTCCCAGCTTGAACTTTCTAGTCCAATCAGACCAGTGTCTCTGTTGATCCAGTATTCATTTCTTATTATAAGCTGTTATTCCAACCATTTACTTTGCCACCCTTTCTCTTCTCCTAGCCAGATACTTCTTCATCACAACTTATCTAGGTCTAGTCTGACATTTTCCACAAAGGTTTCTCTAATAATTTTGCCCCGCATTCCTCTTTTATTATTTGAATTTATTGCATTTTAATACCTGTATCAGTCACTTTGGTGCTTTATCACAGTGATAGTGATCACATGTAATTGTGATCACCCCTGTCTTGTTCTGCTTTCTCTAGTTTAGATTGGGTCAGTTACAGATCATCCACTGAAGTCCAGAATCTGGAATACTTTATTGAGATGCAGAGCCTCCCTTTTATGAAATATAATGGAGATGTCAAATGTATCATGATTTTATAAAAAAATATGTCATCTTCAGTGGTATATAATTTAATTGAGACAGTTAAATAATTAGCTTTATTAATTTACATATTTAGACATACTTTTAAAAATAAAAATCACCTGTTTCTCCTTTTTAAAAATAAACAAACATGATTTGGCATTTTAATTCAGAAATTTTTGATGTGATCTTTAATTCTTCATCATGAAATCACACTTTTACCATAAGGGATATAAAGTGTACCTTTGAACAGCCCCTATATCTAGCTTTGTTCATAGCCCATAAATTTTCAATGGGATATTAATCAGGTGAGTTAACATACCATTGATTTATATATAACTCAGTCTCTTAGATAAATTCCTTAATCTTTCATGCATTTGAAATGTGTCAGGGCCATGTTGCCACATTTCATTGCCATTTAAGAATTTCTGTGACCTAGAATAATTCTGCTTCTTGGTATAGCAATATATTTATCCCACACTTTTGAAAATTTCCTTGAAGTCATATCTGTTCTTAAAAAACACAGAATTTAAAGCCCAAACACAGCTAAAGAGGGCAATGAAATGTGCGTATGGTAATGTAATTTGGTTTCATCTGGTCAAGGTCAGATGTTCTGAGTCAGCTTGGAGAGTGGAAACACACCTGTATGACCATTACTTTCACAAAATGAAGTCATATCAAAATTATTGCTTGTCCCAAGTCATTCTTGTACCACTGTTGTCTGTTCCTAGAATTCAGTAACATACTGAGGGCTGTTTCGTCCATAACTCTGAGACTTCTTAAAATTTTTTTATTGATCGTATTTATTTTCAGTGTTCTACAATCACCACCGTATAACTTACACTTTTTCCCCCCAACTTCCCCCTCCCTCCCGGAGAGGGCATACAATTTTATATAGGTTCTACACATACATTCCTATTAAATACATTTTCACTATAGTCATGTTGTGTACAAGAGTGAGAGAAATCATATAACAAAACAAAACATAGTACAAAAGAAAATGATCTGCTACATTCTACGATTGAATTCCATAGTTCTTTCTTTGGATATGGAAGGCATTTTGCCTTAAAAGACCATTGGGAATTTTTTTAAGTCTTTGCATTGCAATGAAGTTCCAAGTCTAGTAGAAAAAACTGTCGCACACTATGGTCATTGCTGTGCACAAAGTTCTCCTGGTTCTGCTCCTTTCACTCAGCATCAGATCATGTAAGTCTTTCCAGGCCTCTCTGAAGTCTTCCTGTTCATCATGTCTTATAGTGCAATAGTATTCCATTACATTCATATACCATAATTTATTCAGCCATTCTCCAATTGATAGACATGCCCTTGATTTTCAGTTTTGGGCCACCACAAAAAGTGCTGCTGTAAATATTTTTGTCCATGTGAAACCCTTTTCCATTTTTATGATCTCTTGGGAATATAGTTCTAGAAGCGATATTGCTGAGTCAAAGAGTATGCATATTTTTGTAGCTCTTTGGGCATAGTTCCAAATTGCTCTCCAGAATGTTGGATCAGCTCACAGCTCCACCAACAATGAATTAGTGTTTCAACTCTGAGACTTTCAATAAATAATAACTATTTACTCTCAGAATATATTTTTAAAATATACCTCTGGTCAGAGTTTTAGAAACCTGAACAGTTATACATTATATCTGTCTAGGTCTTAGCAATGAGCATTCTGCACACAGTAAATGTTTATTTAATATTCCTGAATTAAATAATTATGTCTGATGGTGAAAAAAAGTCCATGGTACTTTTGAATTAACCACCAGATTTTACACTGAAGAACTAATAGAAAATAATGGCTTATTTTGTAAAGGCTTCAGGTATAATTTTCTGCCTGTCATTCCATATTTCTTGATCTGATTTCCCTTGTTTTTTTCAAATATTTTCTCCCTGAAATATAAGATTAGTAAGAAATTATGTGAGTATTTAGGTCCTGGTCCAGTGCTTTCCTTTAGTAACCTTTTTAAAAAATTCTTAAGAATCATATCTTCAATAATAATTTACCTAGAGTTTTATATCAATTGATGGCAAAGTTCTTTAGAACCAAAGACTCAACATAACACTTTTAGGTCAGTAATACATTTCTGAATAGAATGACAGCACTCTTAATATATATCTGTGAAATATGAAGGAGAATAAGTTAATGGCATAGATGATAGTGATGTTTTTTATGTTTAGAGCCATTCTTCTGTTTCTTCCAGTTTTTGGTCCTCAGTGACACCTTTCTTCCCACAAATAACATAAATATATACATATGACCATCTTTACCAGTACTGGCTGGTACCAATGATGCCTTTTCTCATACTCCCCAATTCATTGGCCATGGTGGAGTCAAAAAAAAGGACTTGCTTCTTATTGCCGCTTCCAGACTTTCTTTCTACTGCTGTCACTCAGCAATTTCAATTCTGAGTTTCATGCTATTCAAATTTATCATTTAATCTATATCCTGGTGGGAACTATCTACCAACCACCAGCACATTACCTCTCTCCTTTTTCAGTGAGTTCTGTTTCTTCCTCAGTCTCCCTTTCCACCCCAACTCCTGCTCTGATACTAGGGGACTCCAAAGTATACATTAATTTTTGCTTAATTTCCAAGTTCCTCAATCTGCTAAATTACCATGAACTATTCCCTGCACTTTCATTTTATCTCAGCAACACACAGGGATAGTCCTACCCTTCCTTTGACCATCACTCACAACTATTCCGCTTTCACACTCAAGAACTCAGCCCCGTCATCTCTCATTCCTTGCCAATTCTTCCTCTTCTTACAAGCTTTTTTTTCTCTTGTCTTGATTACACACAACTCTGATGTTAACCCCAACTGTTTCTTCCTTTACTAGTCTCTAATAAAGAAATGGCCCTTCTTGTCAATGCCAGCTCCTATATATCTACCATTGATTCTATCTGTTCCCTTTCAATTCCTCCATCAAACTGTCCCCATTTTGATGCTTTCTCGCTCTTTCTCCTTCTCTCCCCCCTTTCCCTTCTCACTTGTCTTTGCTTCTTTCTGTCTTTCTCGTCTTTAATCTCTCCCAATCTACTTATTCTCTCCTTGTTGTACACAAATATGTTTATTTCCCTCATCCTCAAAAATTTATCAGTTGATCACCACCTGTATTAGCTGTCTTTAATTCTATTTGCCTCTCCCTTTTCTTAGCTAAATGCCCAAGTGAACCGTACTTAGTGCCTTCACCTCCTCTCCTCTCCCTCTCTTTTAAACTTCCAGTCATAAACTGGCTTCTGATTTCGTAATTCAGTTTAAGCTGTTCTCACCAAAGTTACCAGTGTTTTTTTTTTAATTGACTAATCTAATGACTTCTTTTCAGTCCTCCTCCTTCTTGACCCCTCTCCAGTGATTTGGCCCTGCTGACCACCTTATTCTCCTGGATACTGTCTCTTCTCTGAGTTCATGTGACACCTTGGGTCTTCTCTCCACAGTCTTATTTGTTGAGGGCCAAGGTGGAGTGCAGGTAAAGTCCAAGCCAGAGTTTCTCTGAAGCCTGCTCTATAATCTGTGCTCACAAATATCTCTTATGGCTCTCCATGACCTCTTGCTTTCTTGTATCCATGGGAACCCAGAGAACGTGCAGAGTACAAGAACCTTGAGTGAAGTGATAGGAGTTCCTGAAGATATCTACCCTGGGAATGGGATGTCTAAAAAGTAAACCAAAAATGTTCTCATGGGAGACACTTTGCTTGCTTGCCTGTAAGGGTACATATAAACCCCGGGCCTCAGTTAATAAATGGGAATTGTCCTTTACTTTCCCTGCCTGACCTGTTCTTTTGTTCATCACCGCTTCGCCGAACCACTCAGGGACGCTGGACGTCCCCCCACACTTATTGCTCCTTCTCGGTCTCCTTTGCTGAAAACTTGCTCACTAGTTCTAGATATATTTCTAGTTTATGTTCTGGGCCCTTCTCTTTTCTTTCTATATTCTCTCACTTGGTGATCTCACATGCTTCCAGGGATTCCACTGTAATCTTTATCCATCTCTAGTTTTTTCTCTTAGACTCTAGTCCCACATCATGAAAATGTCTATTAGAAATTTGAAAGTGGATACTACCTAGCCATCCCAAAGTCTGCATGTCCCAAACAGAACTCATTCTCTTTCCCTCAAACCCATCCCTGTTACTGTCCAGGGTGCCACAGTCCTCCTGGTCAACCAGGTTCACAGCCTTGTTTTCATCCTTTACTCCTTACTCTCATTTACATCATATATCCAGTTGCTTCCTGGGTCATCGCTCCATGCTATTTCTTGTATGTGTCACTTTCTCTCCATTCATGCTGCCACTCCTCCACTTCAAGTCTTTATCACTTCTTGCCTGGATTCCTATAATAGCCTCCTAATTGGTCTGTGTCATGTCACTCTGCTCTCTAGTCCATCCCCCATGTAACTGCCAAAGTTATATTTCTATTTTTAAAATTTTATTTATTTTATTGTAAACTTAAGAAATAAAACAAGCATTTCCATAGCAGAATAGAAGAAAAAAAAGATGATTGCACATGAAACTGCAAATCTATTTTGTACAACTTGGTATTCCTTCTAAATATATTATAAAGTGATAAAGTAATTTTTCTAAAGCATAGATCTGACTATTCCACCCTCCTACTCGGCAAGCCCTAGCCATTCCCTAGTGTATCTGGGAAACAAACAAAAATACAAAATACTCCCTTTGGCATTTAAAGCTCTTCACAACTTCTCCCCTTCTTATCTTTTCAGGCTTCTTATGTGTTCTTCTTCTCTGCCCACTCTATATGACATGTCTTCTTGCTGTTGTACACTCTCTGTAGTCCACCTCTCCTCCCTTCTCTCCTTCCCTTCCCCCCAAATCCTGAAATGTTCTGTTCTTAGAATCTCTGGCTTCTTTCTATACTTATGTATACTAAGTGCCACTTTTTGCTGCAGGCTTTTTTAGATCCCCCATGATGCTAGTGCCTTCCCTTCCTCTTAAGATTGCTTTACATTGACTTTTCATGTACCTTGTATATATGGAAATGTATATGTGTCTGTATCATTAAAATATGAGTTTTTTCATATTTTACTGTATCACCAGTGCATAGCACAAAGCTTTGCATATAGCAAATGTGTGATAAATGCTTGTTAATTGATTGCTTTGGATTTGCCTTTGTATCCCCAGTGGCCGAAGCAAAGGGTGTTTAATAAATGCATATTGATGGATTGAGTATTCACTTGGATCTACTTGGGATTTTCTTTCCTTCCAAGATTTGGGACTTTAGCACTTTTGATTTAGAGACAGTAGTAATAGAAATTTTTTCATTCTTTGTGAATGGTTTGAAATTTCTCCTTGGGTTGTTAGAGGTGTATTGAAGAATCGTCATCTTTATCATTTTAGCCCAAAGTAGACAAAGTTTAGAGAAGGAAATGAAAAAAGGGAATGAAAGTCACTTAGCAGAAGGAGATCTGCCTTCTATATAGTTCTGTTTTCCCTCTTGGAGAGTGTGACTAACTGTTATATACCTCTTGGGACATGTTAATTGTATCCTCTCTGGAGGACCTCTGCTGGGAACAGAGTTTGTTGTCTGGCACATAGTAGGTTTGTTGACATAGTTATTTAGAAGTAGTGGGAGTAAGAATATTTCAATGATCCACGATTTCTGCGATGTGTGTACTCCCTCCACTGTTACAAGTTCATTCCCTCTACTCTTTAGTGAGTTGCCATAGCAAAAAACAAACAAAACCCCGTCACCCAGTGCCCAACTTTCTGGTGTTGTCTTTCTTAACTTAGCTAAGCTGATCCTCAGACAGCTTAACTGTGGCAGACGCAGGCTGCTTCTAGCTGGGCCCACACTCGAAGCCTTTCCAGCTTGGCTGGAGGTGGGGTGGGGTGGGTAACCTGCCAGGGCTTGCTGTCTTCTCTCAGAGGCTTCATGGTTATCACACACAATAATTAGACATGATTTTCTTTGATTTATTTTTTTTAATAAAAATGTAAGTTTAGAGAAAGAGATATTGGGAAATAAAATGTGTCAATGATATAGTAAATATGGTCATTTATGTTTTATAAATATCTACTGTTAACAACTCATTGAAAATCATTGATATTTAAGGTATATAATTTTGGGAGATGCAAAGCTAGTTTGTAGAATCATAGGTATCATTTTTGTCATACCTGAAATGGATAGATTCCAAAGCAGATCTTCTATTATTGTCAGAGCCTTTAATGAGGAAAAATGGATCTAAATTCTGCATAAAAGTGATTGAATTTATTCTCTTCTTATGTGATTGGACACGTTTCAAGGATTCTTGATAGGATCTTAAGAGAAAAACCCTCATCCTTGTGCTTTGCTTTCTTGGAAGAATACCAGGAGCATTCACAGTTACCAGGTTAGGAACCATGTAGATAACTGACAATGTTGGAAAGATTTTCAGGCCCAGAGCATCAGCTACTTTGGCTTGCAGTCAGAAAACTCTCTTGCTTCGATAAAGACTCTTTTCTTAAGACTTAATTTATATCTTATGGAATCTTAAAATGTGTACATTCATTCAACAAATATTTTTTAATATCTGCTGTAAGTATGGCATTATCCTGGGCAACAGAAGATGAGCAAAACATTTCTCAGAGAGCTTACATCATGGGACAGAACTGAGAGGGATCATGGAGACCATATAGTTCAGACTTGCCCCCTCCTCATGAGGTAGTAACACTTTCTACTGTATCTTTGACTACTGTATCCTTCCTCCATTTGAATGTTTCTATTGATGAGTGGCAGGTAAGAAGCTACCATACAAGAGTGGTACCAGGGGGAATAGAAAGGAAGCAATAAATGAAAGATATATTATAGAAGTAGAATCAATTAAATTTGGTAAGTGATTAGACATGAGAACTAAGAAGAAGAATGATAACTCCAAGCTTTTGAATGTAGGTGTACAGGTGAATGGAAGTGCCATGCAAAAATAATAGTTTGAAAGTGAAAGAGGTTTAAGGAAAAGACAATCAAGCATAGATCTGGATATAATGAATTTGAGGTGCCATTGTGACATTTGATGAAAATGGTCTATAGAAAGTAAGGAATGCCATTCTGAAGCCTTTACAGCAAGGTTAGTATTGAAAACCCTCTGCACAGAAGCAGTATATGAAACTGTGGGAATAAGTGAGATTGTCAGGGAAAAAAATGAAAAGAACAGGGCAAAGATAGGCTTTTGGAACAAGGTCACTCTAAATGTTTGGGGAACAGATGGCCTATCCTGAAATATGTATATTATGTGTTTTAGAATCTGCACATCGAAAGGAGTGTAGTTTGTAGTGGGGTGAATGAACGAGTGTATGGTTTGACAACACCAAACAAATTTTCAACATTCTGTGCTTGAATGGTACATTTGACTGATATCCTATGAACACCATGGGAAGTAACATTGCTGTCTCAAACCCACTGGGCACTTACTGCTGACTAGTTTTTAATTAAATCCAATGGAAATTGGCCAACAGTGGTTGCTCTTACTGGGTTTTAGTTATTCAAGAAGTCAACATGGATGTCACAGGTTACTGTATCAAATAACTGGATCAGTCATGATGAAGGAGACATTTGACTTGACTGTGACATGATTTCCTAGTTTTCACATTGTTCTTGAAAGAATCACAGTATCTCATGTCTCTTTTAGCCCATATGAGCATATTTGTCTTAAAGTATTTCTTGTCAATATATTATAATTCCATTTTATATTATAGAATTAGTCCTAGTAATAATTACAAACTCTCAATTCATATAATACTGAACAAAACACTTCCTTTGAAACACCCCAGCAAAGCATAGTTTCCCTTCCACATGGGGAGAGTTAAGGGTTTAGTGCCCTTGCAATCTGGAAAATACATGTAAATTTTTTTTTTTTTTTTTTTGCTTTTCTCTTTGTACCAGAGAAAAAGCCTAAATTTTTCTTTTTCTCTTATGGGGTGTTTACAGTACCTTATTTTTTTTTTTATTAATTTCTATATTTTTAGTTTTTAGCATTCATGTCCTTAAGTTTTATATTTTCTCACCCTCCTTTCCCCCTCTCTCCCCAAGATGGCATGCAATCTGATGGGCTCTACACATATATTCCTATTAAACACATTTTCACATTAGTCATGTTGCATAGAAGAATTCTAACAAATGGGAGAAACCATGAGAAAGAAAAAAAAAAACAAAAAATAAAATAGTTTGCTTCATTTTGCATTTCAACTCCATAGTTCTTTCTCTGGATGTGGATGACATTTACCATCGTAGTCCTTTGGAATTGTTTTAAGTCCTTGTGTTGCTGAGAAGAGCTTAGTCTATCAAAATCAGTCCTCACACACTGTGGCTGTTACTATGTCTATGTTTTCCTGGCTCTGCTCACTTCACTCACTGTCAGGTCATAGAAATCTTTACAGGATTTTCTAAAGTCCACCTGTTCTTCATTTCTTATGGCATAATAGTATTCTATTACATTCATATACCACAACTTGTTCAACCATTTCCCAGTTGATCGGTATCCCCTCACTTTCCAGTTCTTGGTCAAAGAACTTACTATAAAAACTTACTACAAAAAGAGCTGCTATAAATATTTTTGTACATGTTAGTCCTTTTCCCAATTTTTTATGATCTCTTTGGGATATAACCCTAGAAGCGATATTGCTGTGTCAAAGGGTATGCACATTTTTATAGCCCTTTGGGCATAGTTCCAAATTGTTCTCCAGAATAGTTGGATCAGCTCACAGCTCCACCAATAATAAATTAGTTTTCCAAGTTTCCCACATTTTCTCCAACATTTATCATTCTCCTGTTTTGTCATGTTAGCCAATTTGATAGATGTGATATGGTACCTCAGAGTTGTTTTGATTTGCATCTCTCTAATCAGTAGTGATTTAGAGCATTTTTTTATATGACTAGAGATAGCTTTAATTTCTTCCTTCGAAAACTGTCCATTCATATGCTTTGACTATTTATCAATTGGGGAATGGCTTGTATTCTTTACATTTGACTCAGATCTCTATATATTTCAGAAATGAGGTCTTTATCAGAGACGCTGGTTGTAGAAATTCTTTCCCAGTTCTCTGCTTCCCTCCTAATCTTGGTTGCATTGACTTTGTTTATGAAAAAAAAAATTTTCAATTTAATTTTAAAGTACCTAATTATAAAATTTGTGTTTCTATACACATTAATGCCTATATTTGGTGCATTTCTGAGTTTTTAAACTTTTTCCATGTCATCTGTGACTTCTACAAAACTCCCTCCAAATTCCCCTTTAATTTCTTATGTCAACCCTCATTATATTGAAACTTTGATGGGGAAGGTTGCAGTGTGGAAGGGATAACTATAGATAGTTGTTGCAAGTATTAATCTTTTATGAGAATTAGGCCAAAGCAGTATTTTTCCAAAGCACAGATCTATTTGTGATCACCAAGAGTATCTGAGCCCTCACAGTAACAGCAATGCTCCCCCAACAGTGGTTCTCATGTTGGTATATGGGAATGATAGAAAGTATCTCTAGTTTCTGTGACAGTGTCTATAGCTTTGCCCTCAGACATAAGATTCAGTAGGCACATTATGAAGGAAATCTTCAATACCTGTAAACGTGTGCTCCAGGTCTACTTCATAACTGAGGATGATGAATGGTGGTATTGGGAAGGAGATAACTAGAAGGGAGACAGTTTACATAAGACTATGTCCAACTCCCAAACATCTAGCTCTTGAATGCTGAAATGAGCAGTAGAAATGGGGTGCAGTATATAGTTAGTCCTCCCCCATAGGTATGACCTCTCAGTTTCCTATTTGCCATTTCATTTTGTTACACAGTTATTCTGCCAGATAATCCTTGCGGAGCCAGGGATGTTCGCCAAACAGCTGTCCTGATGTTACTAAACCTATCAGCAGCCTTTGACTGAGTGGATCATCATGTACTGCTAACCCACCTGCAAACATTGTGGTTGGAGAGGATGGTGCTCTCTTGTTTGGCTTAGTGCCTTTTCCATTTTCAAGAACCCAGAGGACTCATATGGGCACTCTTCCTTTTCTTTCTCCTACTCTTTTAATCTTTTTACTTTTTTTTTCTTCAGACAACCATTTGCATTTCAGAGTCCCATGGGTCTGGATTCTCTCACCCCTTCTGTTCAGTTTCATTAGGCAAAAGCTCTGAATTTTACAGAGAAAAGACAGGAATTTGAAATTTACTAACTCAGTGCTATAGTCTGTATCCTCATGTCCGCATTTAATACTAACCACAAGAAATAATTATGGAAGGAAAGGAATTTTTGGAAGGAAGAGATAATTCAATTCAGCTATCCTTTATTAAGCATTAATTGTGTGCAAACGCTATTCAGCTCAGTGCCCAATATACAAAAACTAAAAATATTCTCTTTAAAATTCTAGGGGACATATTAAGTGTAAATAAAAATAAATTTGAGGTAGGAGTAAATGCCCACAACTAGGAGGAAATCATAGGATCATAGATCTTGAGCTGGAAGAAATATTACAAGACGTCTAGTCCACGTCCTTCATTTTACAGATCAGGAAATTGAGGCCCTGGAAGATAAAATGATTTGCCAAAGATAACAGTGGGGAGATTTAAACTCAAGTTGTCCGACCCCAGAGGTACTGTTCTTTATGATGGGCCATGCTGGATCAGCAGGTAACACCTGAATTGAGACTGAGGCAAAGGAATTGTAATTTGTACAAAAAGAAGAGCTGCTGAGTGTAGAGGTCAGCACGCAGGTTGCTTCTCATATGTCTCTGATGTAAATAACTGAATTACCTTCTTATTTCTGCCAGTACTTATAGTCTAATACTAATGTCCATAGAAATCAAATGCAGAAGTTGGTAGAAAATGTATTCTAATAAGGAAGTTAGCAATACTTATTGGAAATTTAGCTTTTTATGTTGACATGCAGCTCCCAGCCTTTTCTTTTGATTGAATTGAAGTGTGACTCTAGGTTGTATCATTTTTTTAAAATAACTGAAATGTTCTTATAATAATGGTTAGTTTGAAGATTTGAACAACAAAAATTCTGCAATGTAGAACTGTAAGTAAATTATGATTCAGAAATAGCCCTTTAAGTTTTATATTCTTTGTGTCTAAGTCCATTTACTTTTTAGCATCAGTTCCTCCCACCCAGTGGAGATGGATCCACTAGAACATTTTGGGCATTATTATGGCCAGATAAAATCATTGGTTTCAGTTCTGCTTCTTCCCTGGTTGAGGGAAGTATGATAGTGCTGGAGCCAACTCCTCATTTTGACCATCCCTTCCCATTAAAATAAAACAGAACAGCCTGCTATTATTCATTTTTGGTGAGGAACAGCATTTATTACCCTTCTCTAATCCCTTGGAGATTCATGTGTTTGGATGAACCAAAGGTTGAGAACCTAGGTTATATACTTTCCTATATCAGATCTTGGGATCAGTGCGCTCTGTTATACTAAATTCCATTTCAAAACAGTTAAAAATAGTTTAATATTTCAAGGGACTTCTCAGACCATAAGCTCTCTTCACCTTAGCTAATATTGTTATAATTTTCTCTAGTACTCCCTTTCTCCTCCCTGCCTCCAAAGTTCATCACCTAATGGTTAATCCCTTGGTAATGAATCTCTTGCTTTGACTGGTTCTGAAATGACATAAGCAGTCTATTGCTAGCACATAGTGGACGCCCTTCTATGTTGGTAGGACTTGCCAAGTCATGCATCTTTCTTGTGTAGTCTTTAAACACCAAGAGTTATTTCCATGTCACAATTAGGCACTAGATTAGGATTTTGGTTTTTTAGGTTTTTCAAAGCAGTCAAACATTAGAAGATTGTAAATTGTAAAATAAACATACAGGTGCGCTTGTTACAAATAGAGTTGAAAAAGCTCACTTTAAGAGATAGCCTAGTGTAATTAATGGAAAGAATACTAGACTGAGAATCAGTTCAAGTGGGTTATCATTTCGTCTTTGCCACTAAATTTCTGTAACCTTGAGCATGTCAGTTCAACTGCCATTTCACCAAAATCCTTCCCAAAATGTAGTAGCCTTAATTGACAAAACTCCAAACATAGTCTCGGAAGCTCAAGGTAGGTAGAATTATTATTGCCTTCCTTGTTCTAAGCTTCTCGTAGTGCAGCCTAATATTTCATTAGCAGAGGTATTCACATCACACTATAAAATCAAAATGAAATCTGAATGTTTTTACATGAATTATTCTCTAGTCATATATTCTCATTTCTATACTTGTATAATTGATTTAAATGCACAGTTTCTGACTGCCAGATTAATCATTAGATTGAATCCATTTAAATTTTTTAAATTAAGTCCAATTTTTAAAAAGCGATTTGAGATCCTTTCAGGTCTTGGTCCTGCTCTTTGACGTATTAGCTGTCTCTCAACTTCATATCCTCCACGGATTTGGTAAGCATATTGAACAGGACAGGACCAAGGACAGAACCCTGCGACATGCCAAGAATCATCCCCTTCCATTTAATATTGCTTCATTAATAACACTCCTTGTATCATAGAATGTTAGAAGTAGAGAGGTTATTAAAAGATTATTCTTCATTTTGCAGATGACAAAACTGATGCCCAGCCATGTCAAATGACTTGTCTAAAGTCATTTAGACAAGTGGCAGATTGGAATACGAATCCATTAAACCATACTTAGCCCTCTATTTATCTCCCTAACTGGTTACCACATAGCCCACCCTTCTCCATTTTGTTGATATTTCTTTGAAATACTTTCTTGATAGCAGTTTTCTGATCTTCCGGTCTAACATCTCTATTAGGTTACCCCCTGAATTAGGTTACTCTGGTGTGATTTGTTCTTAGTGAACCTGTGCTGGTTCCTCATGATCATTGTTTTCCCTCATAAGTATTCAGTAATAATCTGAAAATTTCTAAAACTTTGAAATGTAACCCAGAGTGGATATCTCTTTCCAGATATATATTTTATATGTCTGCACACACACATATACCTTTATGAATTCATATTAACTACTTAGCTTTTAATTTTATATCATGACTGTGGCTTTACTAATTACTCAGAAGTGTTTGTCTTGATTTGAAACTTAATGATCTTAATGAAAAATAGGATAATAAACAGTTTTTGAAGTATCTTATTCAAATACTGATTTGTATATTTAGACAAATCTAAACTAAATTGCTTGATTAAGAAATAGTTAATTTCAATATATAAAAAATAATTAAATCAAAACATTTATGTATTTAATTCCTGAAACTTGATAAACTTTCAAAATGATATTTTTTAGATACAAAAATTTATGGAGAAAATTGAACATCTTTGTAGTTCAGACTACATAAAAGAATACATATAGAGTGCTTTTATAGAAAGTAAAGATAACACATTCAGGACATGAACATTTTGTAAGACCCTTATAACTATTAGTATTGTAATTGTTTTAAACAATAGTTTGTGTCTTGCTTCAGCAGCTTTGGAATTATCAGAATATTGCATTTGCTATTAAAATTTGGAAACAGTTACAGCTCAGACTTTGATTGCTAGCCATATCCCTTAAACCATGCTTATTTTCCATTTTAGATTAATAATTCCCTAATGGAATATTTTCTGGAGGAGTGAAAGTGTTTACCGTTTAACCTTAGAGTGATATTGTTCCTTTTTCAAAGTATCCAATTAGATTGTGGTATTGGGAAAATATTTTTTTCAATTTTTAACAATGATATTATCTTGATTTAACAAATTTAAAATAATTTTTATAAAAATTTTCGTCATTTGCCCACACTAAAAGAGTAACTAGAAATAGCTGTTACATATACTTTAATTTTATTTTAATCCCTAAAAAAAACTTGTAGTAGATTATCTTTCCCTTTGATTAATCCTCTAAGTTATTAATTTCTTGATAAAATTTCCAAAAGCAAGCGAATATCCAGTTCATACATTCGTATATTTATTTTCTGGACCATTTGTTCTGTTTGACTGTGCTTGCAAGTGACCATCACTCAGACATCACTGTCATTTTCATCACCAGTAAATAATATTTATTTACTGCCCACATGCTCTCTCTACAGCTGTTTTCCCAAGTAACAGAATCCCACAAACCAGATGAATATGGCAAAATAAAACACATTACTATCTGCAGAAATTCTGCTCAGATATCTTTGGACAACTACAGATATGGCAGTTAGAAGAAAAATAGGTCATGTAAACCATCAAAGAAACCAATCACAGTAGAAAACAACATGAACCTCCAGTTAGTTTCTATTCTTATTTCCTCTTCTCTGTATTAGAACCTCACTCCCTTGCCTTCTAGAAGGTGTTCTTACTCAAGCATGAGAAATAACGTCCTTATTACATGTTGTGCTGTAAAGAACAGGTTTCTGGTTATATGTAGTTATGTTATAGGGCAAATCCTTTCATCCATAGTGGAGCCAAATCTATTGCTATTGTTAATAGCAATATTATCGGTCTTGATATTCAGAAGAAATAAATTAACTTATGTAAGTTTGACAATTTTCAATGTCCTATTAATGGAGTCTATAACAGCAACATTGATATTATTAATAACAACAGCTAATATTTATATAGTACTTCCTGTGTGCCAGGCACGATGTTAAGCATTTTACAATTATTATTTCATTTGCTCCTTACACCAGTCATAGGAGAGAGGTCCTAGCGTGATCCCCTTTTGCAGAGGAGGAAACAGGAGCAAACAGGTGAAATGACTTGCCTGGCATCGCAGAATGAGTAAGCTCCTGAGGCGGAATTTGAACTCTAGTCTTCCTGACTGCAGGCCCCAAGCTCTAGCCACAATTTCACCTATTGGCCTAAGTAAATAACATGCCTACAAATAGGTAAAGTGAACGAACCCCATTTTGAAGCCGAAAAAATTGTGGATCAGAAAGATTTAGTAACTTGTCTATAGTCCTCCAGTTAACGAATGGCAGAACCAAAATTAAAATCTTCTGGTACTCTTTTTTCCTTTGTCACACTGCCCTGATCAAACAATTTTGATAACTGTCACATAATAGAGGCACTCTTTCTTTGAGATTATTAAAATCACTATCAAATTAATCCCAAGGGCATCAGTAAAGATAGAGCTTTCGGAAAAGTTGCCTATTATTGTTACCGATAAATGATGAATTAAAAAAAAAACTTAATATTGTGCCCATGCAAGGGTTATTTTGGAAACAAAAATTGCATTACTTCAGCAAGAATTCAATTACTGTGTCTTCCACGTCTGGCCCCTCTGCATCCCACACTAGCTGTAGATTTGCCAAAAAAGGCATAAGGAAATTTGGTACTGTATTCATTAGAAATAGTGTGTGAGTGTACTGAATATTGAATTTAACATATTATCCAACTTAAGTAACAGATCTATTTTTAACACTCCATATTGTGTATGTGTGTGTGTGTGAATGTGTTTCAAGAAATATTTGCATGTACTTAAATCATAGAGTTATAAGAAGAAAGTTCTGGGGGAATAGATGTTCAAATTATTAATATGGAGAGATCATTCATAATTTCTAAATATTTTTGTAATTCTTTAGGTTCTTTTGTTGTCTAATTGGAAAACTGGTAAAATACTATCATTTTCCAGATAAAGTTCTTGGCAATTACTCCTCTCAGGCCCCATAGGACAGTCCATAGCTCCATGAAAACATGAGTCAAATACATTACAAATTTCCCAAGGAGAATCAACATATTTTCCAGCTGTTTGGATAGTCTGTCTAAAATCTGACCAAAGCTCTCATCTCTTAGTATTGTTCTGGACTTTTATACTTTGACTTTGATTTGTCCAATGTTTTAATTTCCATTCTGAGCCAATGGTGAGAGTCTTCACTTTTCTTCTTGAAGTTTTTTAACTCTTATCACATATGAAAAAAAAAATTCATTAACTAAAAAAAATCATTTTTAGGTACTTTCTTTTTGCCAGCCCCAAAATTCCTGCTCAATATTATCAAGGGTTTTTTTCCCCAGATACTTTATTATTTATAGAATTGAACTGTGTCCCAAATATAACATCAAAAAGCCTTAAACTTGTTTTGATTGATTAGTTTCAAGTTTTCTATTTTAAATGTCACTTGGCACAAGCCAAAATCCTTTAATTTATTCAGAAGGAATGCATTTGTGATCATTCCAATTAATCCCTTGTCTGTTTTGTCTGGCATGTGCATGAACCTAGTTATCATAACTTTAAAGTTTGGCAAGCTGAATAGTAAACTGCCCAAGGTGGTATGGAAAACTTTCAGGGCCCAATTAACAAAAGTCAACTTGTCCTCTGGCCTATCTACACAAAATCATCTGCTGCTCCAAGTTGTCTAACTGTTAATAACTTGCAGTGACTATTTCAGGGCATGAAAGTTAGACTTAGCAATTGTGTCAGTAAGAATGAATTCCAGGAGTGCAGCCTTAAACATTTGGGAACAGATATAATGTACTTCTTCCTGCCTCCACTCCCACTTTTTTCTTTTCTTTCTTTTTTTAAAAATTTGTTGCAAGAAGAAAAAAACAATCCATAGTTACCCCAAGACTTCGATAAAATTTTAGTTGTCATTTTATTCTGAAATGTTTTGCAGAATAAGTTGTTGTACATATTATAGAGATATCCTCTCCATCCATCCAAATGATACTAAGTAACTAGAACAATATACTATTACCAAAAAGAAAAAATTGCTTCTGCAAGAAAGGAAGAATTTAGATCAATTGGAATTCTCTGTTTAATAAAGCCGTGGTTTCTGTTTCCTTGTCATTCTCTGTCTGCCTTTGTTTCTTTCATCCTCTGCTCTCTTTCCTTTATCTTAAAGATGGAAATTTCCCCCAGGTGCCATGATTGCCAAATTCGCCGATATTTTTTCCCCTACAGGTTGTTAACATTCCATGCCTCATGACATAGAACTGAATATGTGAACATCTTGTCCCTTCACCTCCCTTGGGAAGGGACGGGAGTGGGAATGCATGCGTGAAATTAAATTGTAGACTTTAAATTATGCCATTATACATATTTTGATTTTGAGCTATCATTCATGATTTTCATTTAGGTTTACTCACTTAACAAATGAAAAGATTACCCTAATTTATAGTATTTTTAACTTCTCTGATCAAACCTATTTGGAAATGGAAAACATCTTAAAGTATGAATTATTATTTTCCATAAAGTACTTCCATTATTTCAAAGGTTTTCTTAGCTAAAACGCTGACAGGGAAAAAAAATCTTGTACTTACTTTTATTTGGAATATTTTAGTCTTTTGAGGGAAATTTAATAGGTCAATAAATTCAGAATACTGTGTTATTCAAACATCTCTACCATATTTCTAACTTCCCAGAGGATCAATACTCTATTTCACATTATATAAAAAAGTACAGAGAGCAGCATGGGATGGGCGCTGGATTTCAAGTCAAGAGGACATGGGTTCAAGTCTTACTTTGGTCACTTCTGTGATTTCGGGCAAGGCACTTAACTTCTTGGGCCTCAGTTTTCTCCTATGGAAAGTAAGGGAATGAAGCTAAATGGTCTCAAAGGTTCCCTTCCACCTCTAAATCCTAAATCCTTTCATGTTATTGACAATACTTTTAATATAATCTTGAATTTCATGTCGTAAAAGAGGTTAAGAAAATTAGAAACAGGAGTAAACCTGCTCTTCCCTTCTTCATAATTCCATTTTATTTACCAAAATATACACATAAATTAATTAATGTTGCTCATTGTAAAATCAGCATTTTGTTCCTGGCAATATGTACTGAAATTATCGTTGTCACATGTTTTTAATTTTCGAAAATCCATCTTTCTAAGATAGACATGGAAAGAAAAAGTAACTGCTCAGAACACCACATTAACAGGAAAGTAGTTGAAGTTCTGCCATGAATAGTTACAAAAAAAAATGTATGATACTATTTGGCCTCATCTTACTAGCTGGGGAATTCAAATTGTTGAATACCTAATAGTGCTTTTCTAAGTATTTTAGCTTTAAAAAAATATGCTGTGGTAGACAAAGCATGCCTGTTATGTAAACATACAGTTACTAAAGATACTGGGATACTAGCAAGTATTTAAATAGCTATAAAATGTACTCAGTTAACAAGGGAAAATAACTCAAGTGTTTTGTGTTTTTTAAATGCCGTGTATCAAAAAAAAAAAGTGCAAAGTTTTGTGAGATGAGTAGGGTCTTACATTTAGTAAAATATATTATGGCATAACTGGTATATAGTTGACTGCATGATGCCCAAGGCCCTTTATGTCTCTAGAAGTCCCTTATTTGAGCATGTACAGTTCTGCATTTATACTTTTATAATGTCTTCCGCTTCTAATTCCAAGTAGCTAGCTGTACTTACCCGAATTACATTTTTCAAGATTAGATCATACTATCTAAAAGAAAAAAATTATTTTTAGCACTGTATCTTTACAAATGAAGAGAAAAATTCAGGTAATCAATTGCTAGTGTTTGTTGCCTGCTGTGTGTTCAGCCCTCGTTGCCGAAGAAGACCATGTCATCAGAGAAATGATGACATGACTTGCATTTGAC
>CM053769.1:651920235-651991767 GCA_028658325.1 Potorous gilbertii | reverse complement strand
GTTTGGGAATTTGGGGTGGGGGGAGAAAGAAAGGAGGGGGGAGAAAGAAAGAGATGCCTGCCAAGTTGGCATCTTGCAGAACATTACAAAAGGGGAACAAAATGTTTTAGCATTCAATCCATTGGGTTACAAGTGGTTTTATTGTATTTCAAAGAAGACTGTTCATTCTTAACATGTAGGCAAAAGAGTTGACCTGTACTTATTAGAAATATTGGAGTCTCCCAAAATGTGTGTGTGTGTGTGTGTGTGTACCCAGCCTAATTTATTTATTTCCTCACAAAGATAGTTCCCAAATGTGTATATCTAGCCCTAATCATCTCTTGATTACCAGTTACCTGCTGGGCATCTCCATCTCAGATGGTATTATTACAAGTCAATAGATCAGAATTAGAACTTATTAACTTTTTCTTTAAAACTATTGTTCCCCCAAACTATACTGCTTGTATTAAGGGGACTACAGTCTTCCTAATATTCCAGGGTCATAACTTTAATGTCATCTTTTATTCTTTCTTGTCCCACCATATCCAGACAATTGACAAATCTTGGCAATTCTGTTCTCATATCTCTTGCATCCATTTTCTTCTCTTTACCCTTATTTGGGGTCTTGTCACTAACCTTAAAATATTTCAATAGCCTTGTAATTGTTCCTTCTACTTCCATTCTTGTTTTTCTACAATCTGTCCATCATACAGCCACCAAAACAGTGTTCCTAAGGCATGAATATATCTATTTTACTTCCTTACATAAAACCCTTCAGTGACTTCTTACTGCATCTAGGATCTGATATAAACTATATAGCCTACTTTTTAAAATGCTTTTTGATCTGGCCTAGTTCATATGACTTCTATTCTTTCAGTTTTGCTGCAAAATTCATCTTCTAGTTCATCATCATCATCATCATCTTCACACCCAGCATGTCACCTTTTGGCTCCAAAAATTTTTACAATCTTATCTCCTCTCCCCAAAGCCTAGTAATTCACTGTATCCTCAGCCTTGCCTTTCCAATGCTTTCCTTTCCTAAAGGTTGAACCTCACGTGCTACTGCCTCCATGAAGCCTTCTGCCTCCATGAAGCCTTCTCTTCAGAGGTCAATGTAAATTATAGGAGCCTATTTGCATATAGGTTTCTATCCCTAGGCACAAGGTCAGGGACTGCCTTATTTTTGTCCTCTAGCCTCAATGCTTTGCACATAATACTTAATGAATTTTTGTTGGATTAAATTGAATATTCAGAGAAGGAAATGGGCATTCCTACATGACTTTAACCCACTCATGGAATATGAAACATGAGATGTCATGGACTGAAATTAAAGCCCATCAGAAACATAGCAGAAAGTATTTTCCTATTGTTTCATTCCACATTAAGGCAATTTTGGTGTGTAGATGATACCCTGCCTTGTCATAATCACTTAGAATCCTGATAACTTTGATTTTCAAATGTCCTTTGACAGTGTGTCTATTACAGATGAGTTTCTCCTCCAATCCCTATAGTTCTTTATAGAGCTCTCTAGCTTTTGTTTCTTGCTTTCCAAGGTGATTATAGCATGGAATTTTGAATTGTTCCAAAGTTGGAATGTGGGTCACATTTAGAAATATGTTTTTCATTGTTGTTTTCATATAGGAGTGTAAATCTTTTGCTGAATATCATCTGGCTTAACTGTATAACTTTTTACTATTTTCATTACAAAGTTAACAACTGGACAATTGGTTTGCTTGGAAAATGGTTCAGTCTCACAGCTTCTTTTCCCCTATTTCAAAAAACCATATTACTATTTTAATCATTGTTGAGCAATTGATTTGGAATGAATATTATGTTTCTCTTGGATCTTAAAAAAGATCCTTTTTTTAGCTCAGCTGTTATGGGTCTCCTATACCAAAGATATTTGATACTTGGGATAAAAAGACAGAACAAAACAATCTGTGACCTCCAGGGGCTTCCATTCTGTTGCCATTATAAAATACTAACATATTATTGTTCTAATGGAATACCATGTAAATTATAATGGACACATTAAGCTCTGTCAAAGAAAATAATGGATGTTATATTTTTAGGTTAACTTTTTAAAAATTAAAGAAGATAGAATATCTTTGGATTTGTTACTGTGATGTAATTAATTAGATAGCCTTAATGGAGGAATTCAGATATAGTTGAAAGAATATTGACCTTAGGAATTAAGAGACTGGGTTCCAGTCATGGCTGTGGCATTTACTAGTCCTTAACAACTCAGGGCTTCAGTGTGCTCATCTAGAAAGTATATCTAGGGATTTTTGCATTACATATCGTATAAGTGGTGGTATATCCTGTGGTTTTTATTTAACTTTAGGTCCTCTCTCCTGGTATCTCACAATCATCTTGATGTATTAACTGGTAAACAGTAAACAACATGATTTTTCTGGAGTTGAGAAGGAGGGGAAATCTTATAGAATTTTATAATTTACCAATAATCTTCAAATTTACAACTATTGTTTAGAAATCTTGTCATTTATACCATAAGTGTCCCTCAGTTTTGTCTTGGGCGCTCTCTGTTTCTCCCATTATACTACTTCACTTGGTGATCTCATCAACTCATAATCTCAGATCTACCTGTCCTACCCCAAACTTTCTGCTGACCTCCATTCTCACATCTCCAACTGCTTTTTCAAACATCTCCAACTGGATGTCCTGTAGACATCTTAACTCAGTTATGTCCAAAACAGAATTCATTATCTTTCCCCTTATTCTCTTCCTTGCCTATTAGTGTAGAGGGCAACACCATTTTACCAGGCCCCAAGGCTCATAACCTAGGAGTCATCCTGGATTCCTCAGCACCTCTCCCCCCATATCCATGCTGTTACTAAAATCTGTCACTGTCACCTTTGCAATATCTCTCCTACACATTCCAGTCTCTCTTTTGACACTGCCACCCCCTAGTACAGGCCTTTATCATCTCACACATACATTATTGCAATAACTTGCCTGTAGGACTACCTGCCTCATTTCTCTACCCATTTCAGTTCATCCTCCTCTTGGCCATTAAAGTGATTTTTCCTGAAGTGCTGGTCTAATCATGTCACCCAAACCCTTCCCCAACTCAATAACATCCAGTGGTTTCCTGTTACCTACAAAAGCAAATACAAAATGTTCTATTTGGCATTCAAAGCCCTTCGCAGCCTTGCCCCCTCCTACCTTTCCAGTTTTCTTATATCTTCCTCCCCAAAAAGTACTCTTTGATCAGTGGCATTGACCTCCTGACTGTACCACCAACAAGACACTCCACCTCTTGACTTCAGGGTGATCTCACCAGATGACCCCCATGCCTGGAGACTCTCCCTCCTCCACCTCAGGGCAGACCTTCCTTTAAGTCCCAACTAAAATCTCAGCCTCTACTGGAAGTTTTCCCCAAGCCCTCTTAATTCCTTCACTGAAGCCTTCCTCTAGTTAATTATTTACTATTTATATGGGTCTAGCTTGCTTTGTATACATTTGTTTGCATGTTGTCCACCCCATTAGATGTCCACTCCGTAAGGACAACCAGAACTGTGTTTGCCTCTTTTCGTATCCTCAGCATTTTCCATAGTGCCTGGGTCATAGTTGGCATTTAATAAATGTTGATTGATTGACTGATAGTGAAGGCAAACAAATAGGAATATTTCATCTTAGTCAAGACTTTATTGTATATACAGCAAACCCATGATATAGAATGTTGAAATGACTGACCAAAGCAATACATCTTTCTTACTAACTAGGTCACTAGAAATGAGCTTTTAGTTGTAGTCTATTATTTATCTTGTATTCAGATTATATTTTACATGTCGGTACTATAGGTATAAATATATCTATGTAGCTAAGAAATTTTAATCCACAGAAGTTTTTACAAATTCCTTGTGCCTTTGAAATTTTCATTCTTTGTCTAACAACAAGATTCTTATATAACCACTTTATAAAGAAAAGATATTCCTATTTTCTACCCAAAAAAACAGGTTTAGGGATTATTTCCCCATCACTTCCCAAACTCAGTAAACACTGGACTCTTTTTCCACAAACATTATTTCTGTTTTTATTGTAAAACCACAATGCAGTTTTTCATTTGATTATTTTGTCATTTGATTCCTAATAATAAGAGATGCCAAAATCTATTAGAGAAGTTATTTGGCAGAAAATATATTTTTATTCTTTTTTGATTTATCTCAGTATTTAAATGGATTTAAAACTACTAACAAATGGTGTGGAAAAAGCATGTAGCCATTTCTCCATGGCTTTAAAAAAAAAGAAAATTGAAAGTATTTATTCTAATTCAGAATGAAAGACGTGTATACATGATAACATTAGGTTTGCCATATTCGTTGTCAGAAGGCAGTCTGTATATATCATGTTAAGTATAAGCTAAAGATATGCATTTAAACTGAGCAGGACTATTCCTTGCTGTTCCCTTTTACATATAGGAGGACTATACTAATGTAGACAGTAGAGATCAGTCCTTCAGGGATACTTTTATTTCAGTACTTGGATAAATCTGTGATTTCATCAATATGGGTGTTCCCACCACCATTGTAAAATGCTGTATATAGTTCTTTTCCTGGCTTTCCCATAAATTCTCCACAGAAGATCTACCCACTGAAGACTTCCTCTAATTGTTTTAAAAATCACCCAACATGATTATTTTTTTTTGAAATAGAGATTTTTTTACATTGAAATCGAGATTTGTGTTTATGTGCAAGATTTTTTTACATTGAAATCGAGATTTGTGTTTATGTGCAAGATTTGATTCTTACAACATGGAGACTTCCTCATTCTGGACTGACCATCAAATGCAATGACCCTTTTGTTGTTCACTTGAAACAGAAAAGGGAAAAAAAATGAAGCTTCTTTCAGCCGTAATCCAAAATTCTGTGGAATCACTTTGAAGATCTCTCCACACAGCTACTCCCAAGATTATGGGGCCACATGAGCACATTTAGACCTATACACTGTACAAATGAACTCCAGGCATATAATTTGATGGACAGGAAAAAAACTACAATTAAGTTCTGCATAAGCATTTGAGTTTTATATTAAATTATATGACCCTTCTATTCTACAGTAAAAGAAGACATCCTTTTCTAATGCCTAGGAAAGAAAAAAAATAGTGCTGGTGAAAGGTGATAAGGGCTTGAACAAGAATAGTGACTGTGTGAGTGGAGAGGAATTGGATAGATGTTGAGAGGGTAGGAATGACAAGATTTGGTGACAGATTGTATGTAGCATCAGGAAAGGTGGGCAGTCAAGGATTTTAAACCAAAGTTGAAAGTTTGGGTGACTGAAGATGATGGAGCTCTTGACAGTGATAAAAAAGTTAAAAAGAAAGCATTTTGGGGGGAAAGATAATGAGTTCTATTTTGGAACTGTTGAGTTTGAAATGTCTGTGGGTCGTCTGTTTTGAGATGTTCAAAAGGTGTTTAGTGGTGTGGAACTGGAGCTCATGTGAGAAAACAAGACTCGATAGATAGAACTGGGAATGATAATTCCCAGAGATGATCATTGAATTCATGAGTGCTTATAAACTTAATAAGTGAGAAAATATAGAACAATTCTTATTCTGAGGCCCATCATCCCCACAGGTGTTCATGGATAGATTTCAGTCCTTGTACTTGACTGGATGAAAAGAAGCAATCTTCATGTTTTCTGGCCTTTGTAATTTCATATATTTTAATATGTATTTTGGCAAGAAAAACTTGTATGTAAGCATGCACACAATAAAGAAGTATGTTTTAGGATGAAAATAGTTGTGAAGAACAAGCCTTCAATTTTATTTATACATTTAATTAATTGTTATGAATAGAATACTCATAATTTTATTACAAAATATCAAAGATCTTTCAAATAGATAGTTCCTAAAATAATTTTAAATTTTTTTCTTTTCCAAATAAAAAGTTCCAAATCATTGACTCTTACTTATTTACTGCTATGGAAAATACATATTCTTAAAACCAGATTACTTCACTAAAGCATAAATCAGTACTTATCCTTTAGTTACATTGAAATTGCTAATAAATTGTAATTTCTTAATAGACAAGGCAAGACAATTTCTTAAAATGGTCTAATAATCAAAACATTCTTTTCATGCCTCCTTACTATAAAATTTATTTTCCAACAAAGCTTATAATAATGTTGGGTTTTTCTTTTAATGCCTTTGTCAGAAGGATTGCAAAAAGCTTCCTGTGGAAAGTGAGATTTTAGCTTGAACTTGAAAGGCAGGTCAAGTAGTAAAGGAGGAAGAGATGGAAATGAAGAACATTCTAGGTATGGGGACAACCAAAAAACAATGCCCAGAAATGAGATGTAGTGGCTTTTTAAGTGTTACTTTTTATTAGTTAGTTATTAAGTTATTAATCCAGTGTTACTGGATTGAAGAGTAGTGGAGGAAGGGTCTAGATTATGAAGGGCTTTAAATACAATACAGATGATTTTGTATTTTATCCTGGAGGTGATAAGGAACTACTAGAGTTTATTAAAGGGTGGATGGTGGTTGGATTGGTGCTTTCAGTTGACCAAATGTAGGATGGTTTAGAGGAGAGCAGTCTTATGGCAGGAAGAGCCACCAGCAGGCTATTGCAATAGTCTAGGCTTGAGGAAATTAAAGTCTGTACCAGAGTGGTGGAAGTGTCAGAAGAGAAAAGGGTAGGCATATTTGGGTGAAATTGATAGGCCTTGGCAACCAATTGGATGGGGTGAGGGGAAACACAGAAGTAAAAAATGACACTTAATTTGCAGTCCTGGGAGACTGGGAAGATAGTGGTGTCCTCAACAGTCAGTAACTGAGTCGTTTGGAGGGCGTGAGGAAGCCTAGGGGAATGATGAGTGCATTTTGAACATGATGACTTTAGCATGTCTACTGGACATCAGTTTTAGAAGTCTAGAAGGCATTTGGAGATGGTAGATGGGAGGTCAACAGAGAGGTGAGGACTGGATAAGTAGATTTGAGAATCGTTGATATAGACATTATAATTAAGTCTGTGGGAACCAGTGAGTTCACCAAGTGAAAAAGAATAGAAGGAGAAGAGAAGAGGGCCCAGGGCAGAACTCTTTGGTTCTAGGTGTGATCTGAAGGAAGATCCAGTGATGGAAATTGAGCAGTGGTCACTGAGGTAGGAGTAGAACCAGCAGAGATTGGTCTCTTGAAAACATAGAAAAGAAAAGAGTATCAAGGAGGAGAGCATGGTCAGCAGTGTCATCAAGGAGAATGAAGACTGAGAAAAGACCTTTGGATTTGGCAGCTAAGATCATTGGTTACTTTGGAGAGAGCAATTTTGGTTGAATAATAAAGTTAAAGAACTTAAATTGCACTGGGAGGGAGGTAACAGCATGTGCACAAACAGACAGGCACAACCAAGTAATTTCAAGCGAGACAGAGATGGGTATATTGTGAGTTGATCTGTGATTTCCCAACTAGGAACTTATTACCATTTCAGGGATATCCCTTCTCTGCAATTCACAATATGACCTTAGAGAGCTTTCCTAGAGCACTGAAGAAGTGAAGAGATTTGCCCAGTGGCACATAACAGGTGTGTGTTAGAGTTGGAACCCTAGTTTAGGTATATGGTATTAGGGGGAGGAGGAAATATAAAAGACGGGACTCATGTAGAAAGGGGGGGTCTGTATCATACATCAAAGAAAGCTGAGAACTCCAAGAAGTCAATGTATGGGAGTCTACTTTTGCACAGGTATAAAGGGTTTAGATTCAATGTGGAATTAGAACAACCAGCAGGTGAACAGGACTAGAATGCAAAGTAAGTGAAAGCAAGTAATATTTTATAAAATAAGACTTGAAAAGTAGGTGGGAAACAGGCTACCAGTGTCCAAGGGATTGAGTTGAGTAGGTGAAGTAGTGTAGAGTTGTCAACTCAACTCAGCTCAACAGTGTAGAGTTGTAGAGTTGACCTAATCTGCCCAAGGTCTTAAAATAAAAATTTAGGGAGTGCAGAGAGGTATTACTCTTCCAGACTTAGAGCTGCTCTATAGAAGCTTAAGTCTTGTTATCCAGAAAGAAGCTTCATGGCCTTACCCTAACTTGCATAATTCCAGGTAGGCCTTCTTGTCTCTAGCTGATTCAGCCATCTGAGCTGAGCTCATGATCTGCACAGGTTATCTTGTTTAATTTAATTGATCAACAAGTGTTCACTAAAGTAATGAAAGAGTCTCTTGGTTGTTGATTCAGCGATTCCTTCTATTTATATCTTTCATATAGATGTTTTTCAACAATACCTAGATTTGCTCCCACTTGAGAAAACGCAAACTTTTATTGTAATATAGTATCAAACTTGGAGAAAACAAGCCGAATTAATAGCGATATTGAATTTAAAATGTCTGGACATACTGTCAGAGAATTTCTTTCCCTTTTAAGTTGTTTTTCATGATAGTGAAATTTTTGCATGTTAATATCTTGGTATGAAGAAATAAACCAGTATTCTAGATGACAAATCTGAAGGCTATGCACTCAAACCACTATAGGATACTTGGAATTTGGTACCTTGAATTAAGCTTCATCCCAAAATTTTGAATGAGAAAAATATCTGAATATATACATCTGTTATAGTATTTAATATTTAACCTCCTGTTTCTAATCCTTTTGTGATAAATTCTTTAAAAAAAGATTTAATCTCTCCTACCTTTATTTGCTTTGTTTGTTGTGTCCAAAGAATGTATATTAGCCTTCTATAATTTCTCTGTAATTTAAGTTAAAACTTTCATTCCCTTTATAATTTCTTCATTGCCCTTATTTGATTACATTCTTGATCACTTTGCTTTATTTATAGAGTATACTTCAGTGGATCTATGACCTTTTCATTGTAGATTCTCCAACAGTGAATATTGTAAATCGTCCACTATTTTTCATCCTACTTTTATCTTTCATCATACTTTTATCACAGTTCTATTTTAAATCCTTCAAAGAACAACCACTTATTCCACTGGAGACCTTTCTTCACATCTCTTGACATATAGCATATGAGTTGTTCATCAATTTCTTATTCCTTGTTTTCACTTCTTGACCAGGTGCATTTTTTTCATCATTCATCTTTCCAATGCTATCCTTTATGCCACTTATCTTGCACAATTTGATGGTAATATTATCCCTAAAGTATGCCTCTTCATTTCCTTTTGGGTGACCTCCAACTGGAAGTTTTTGGAATCTCTGATATTGTATGATTCATAGTAACAGTGCATCACCAGAAGAATATTGGTATTAAAAAGGTGGGCATTAGTGTCATGGAGAAGTTTAGGTTGAATGGAAGTGTTACATTTTTCCAAAGGCAATCTAGACTTCTCTTTTTCTCCTGTTTAGTTATGAACTTAGTTTTTTGTGCATCTACAGAGTTCAAGACACATATGCTTATAGATGGGCATTGTTGTCTTTCCAAATGAATGTCATAGTCTGGATAGTAGGTATTCATCCTCTTGGTTTTGTACTTTATGGGTAATTAGACTAAATTCTTGCATGGTTATGACTGTCATTTCGGGAGACCCTTTAGTTTTCTTGGGCTTGATGGCCATCAGCACAAGGTTATCTGACACACAGAGTCATCTAGACTATTTCATCACAGGTGATGACTTCTCTTTGGACTCTCATGTGGGCATTCTCCATGATAGTAGCAGAAACTTTTGATTAGAATGTATGTCCCTGTTTTATGTATGCCTCACCTGATATAAGTAATCAGAATTTGTTGAAAAAAAATTCTTCTTTTGTTAAATCTTTTAAGGACTCTGCATGCACTAGAAGAGAACTGTTGAGGAGAATTGAATCAAATACTTTATTATAATCAATAATCAAGAACTTTTTTTTACCATTTTGTGTACGTACCTTTCATTTAGTATTGTGATTGTAAACATGTAGTATGCTGCATAATATAAGCAAACCTGCTTTTTCTCTTCTCTTTTATTCCTCTAGGATGCCCCTGAAATCTATGTAAATTATTTTCATATAAATTTTATAGATATGAGACAGTAGGCATATAGGTTGAAAGTTACCGATATTTTTTCAGTAGCCATTTTTGGAGGGGTAGTATGATTTTGTGTCTCTTCCATCTTTCAGATATCTTAGGAATCACCCACCCCCATACACACTTGTACCACACAAATGTCTCCTGTTTATGCTGTGTTTAGACTACTCATTTCATGTCATTACTCTTTAGTACCATTTCTATTCCTTCATGAAACACATAGATTGCAAAGATAAGAGTCTAAATGTGGTGATATTGCCATCACTGATGCAGAAAATAGTCTGTTATATAAATCTTCACAGATTTTTTTTCCCTCCAGTTTTCATCTGTTATCTATCTACTTTCACCCTTATATGTTCTCAGGATGATCTGACTTGGGGCCCTTGTCACCCTTGCTGGAAATCTGTTTTTTTCTTTCACTGCTTCTCAATATTCTGTGAGACAGCATTTCTTATAATCTTTTGGCATCTTCCTGCTTAAGATTTTACAAATGTGTTTATGTTTTAAACCACTTTTTGCCTTGGCTGCTCTATGTCTCTCCTTGGCAAAGAAATTAAATATTTGCTGGAAGACACAATTTCTAAGTCTCTTTGGCTTCCCTTTTGTGGTGATTGCTTTACATATGTTAATTGTTCCTATCATTTTAGGAAATTATTATAGTCTGTGCTTAACGGGTGGATAAAAGGTAGGTATTTTTGACCAAGTGATGACTGGGTGGAGATATTAAAGATCAGTTATATCAAGAAAAATTTGCCAGCTAGGAAATACCAATTTTAAGATGTCTCTCTAGAGAGCCTTAGAATTAGAAAACATCAAAATCAAATCAAAATCTAGTGTATTAGAGAAAAGACTAAAAATAAAAAGATAAGATATGTAAATGAAGCAGCTCCAACCAGGTCCACTGAGTTGTTCATTCAAATCATGACTTTAATACACATGTGCTGTTTAACATTCAACAAGACCTTCAGCCTCCAGTGACTAAGTTATAGATGAGTTATTAGTATGCTAATGTTTTATGAATGGACCTTCCTTACTAGATATTTTCCGTACTAATAAAATAGCAGATCTAGACAGAAAATTATTTATACATACATACCTACATATATATGCATTAATATACACACACATGTACGTATGCCTGCATGCCTGCCACATACCCACATGTATGCATACGTGCATACATTCAATCTATATTTCCACTTACTAATAGGATCAAGTTTTTTGACTATAGCAGTTTCTAGGCCCTTTTGGTCCCCTTGTTCTACCCATTGATTTATAATAGTTAAATTTCCTTAAAAAATGAAGAGAATCCCTCAGTTGCTTATAGGATGAGAAAGATTAAATAATATTTCAGTTACTCATGGCATTAAACATCTTTTTACTCACTAAGCTATTAATATTAATGATACTAATTATATTTTTAGTAAAAGTAATGTGATTGAATATATGCCATTACTTTTTTTTATCTTAGTTTAACACTTGATACAGAGATGGTGTTATCTGTGTTAGAAACAAACCCATGATTGACTGTGGGAGTCATGTGAGGACATACCTTGAGAACTAATGTTCTAGGTGAAGTCAAAATCAAAATACTCCAGGTTCTCATCATGAATTGTGTTAAAAAGGATTGGAGAAATCCAGTCACTCTGTTAAATCTGGGTGGTTATCAGTAGAGAACATTATAATATGGAGCTTACCTAGCTTGTCTGATAATTAGTCAAGGAGGTAAACACCCTACCTTTCTTGGCTGATTTTTTTTTTTAAAAAGGCAGTCTCATCTCTCCCAGACCTCCACTCTTTCTCCTGCCCCTCCCCTCACCATCCCCACACAAGTTCCTACTTCTGCCTATTCACTCTCAGCTTATTTTCTACTTCTGGAATTTTCTTATTTGTCTTATTTATGACACCATTATGGTTAACTGAAATATTTCTATGTCCTCTTGAGGTTTCTAATGTTATCTCTTTATCATATTTGCCTTATAATTGCTATTTATCTTATATTTTTTATTCATGTCATGTTTCTTTTTCCCATTTTATAAACTAAATTATATTTTTTCACTTAACAAAAATTATTACATAGTCAAGCAAAACAACCTCCTTTATTGATCATATCCACAAAATTATGTCTCATTCTGTACTATGAGTCAATCAGTTCTCTATCAGGAGATGGTTAGCATGGTCCTCTGGAACCATGTGTCTTTGCATTAAAGAGTTCTTTGACTTTCAAAGTTGTTTGTTTTTACCGTGTTGTTATTGTAGAAATTGCTTTCGTGATTATGCACACTTTCCTCTCCAATAATTAATACCAACTTTCCTTGATTTCACTAAAACTCTCAGTCTTTCTTATAGCATAATACTATTCCATTATGTTTATATTTTATAATTTGTTCAACCATTCTCCAACTGATGAGCATACCTTCTTAATTTCTAGTTCTTCGTTACTACAAAAAGAATTGCTCTAAATGTCTTCATACATCTGAGTTCTTTCATTCTTTCTTTGATCTTTTTGAGTAATAGGCCTAGTTGTATTACTGGGACAAAAAGAATGATACTTTTGGGACAGAGTTCCAAATTGTTTTCCAGGTTGGCTAGACCAGTTCACAGCTCCACCATCAATGCATTAACGTTTCTGTTCTTCCATAGCTTCTCTGAAATTTGTCTTTTTCATTTTTTGTCAACTTGACCATTCTTTAAGAGCAAATTTTTCAAATTTGCATTTCTCTAATTATTAGGGATTTGGACTTTTTTAATATGACTCTTAATAACTCATTTCTTCTCTAGAAAAATTCTTGTTCATCTCCTTTGATGGTCAACTGGAAAAATCCCATTAATTCTATTAATTTATAGTATACTGAACCCATATCTGTGTAATTCTTGTCATTTAGGAACCATGTCACTTTAGACATAGTGAAAGGTATGTTTACTCACAGAGAGAAGCTAGATAGTTCAGTGGATAGAGGACAGGGCCTAGAGACAGGAAGACATGAGTTCGAGCATGGCCTCAGACAATTACTAGCTGTGTTACCCTGGAGCAAAATCACTTAGCCTTTATTGCATTAATCCACTGGAGAAGGAAATGGCAAATCACTCTACTATCACTGCCAAGAAAAACCCATGGACCATATGGTCTACCACATGGTCACGAAGTGTCCGACACACTGAATGACAACAAGTGGAGAGAAGAGAAAGGAGAAGAAACTAGAAGAGAAAAGCCAGAAGAGTAATTATTGTACATAGTGCTCACATTCTTGATATTTTTAAGTTTGATATCTTGTCCTACTCTTCTTTTAACCCATGATGTTAAGTGACCATCTTCAAGTTGCTGTTAGGATTAACTGATTTTTTCTTTTAATTCCATTGAAGTTTGTAGTTTCTGAATAGATTATTGAATTTGATTTTATGTTTTCTGTAACAGGAAATGGATACTACTTCTTTTCATTAATCTTTAGAGGAAAAAAAGATTTTACTAATAAAGAAGAGGATTTAAGGCCAGTTTTTTATTATTCCACCACATAGTGACTTATGAAAATCTACACGCACACGTGCGCGCGCACACACACACACACACACATCTCAGACTTGGGGATTGCTTACTATCTCTTTCCTCGTCTTCACCCAGTACCAGGAAGTCATTCATGTATTTCCCTATATCTCCAATTCTTTTGAAAGAATTGTGGGTATATTTGTTGATTTCATTGTTAAATCTAGCTATGAAATAGTAACATAAAATATTTACATGTTCTTATATTTTATAATTTTGTAAGAAAAGGCATGTAGAATTAAAGGAGATAGACAAGATATGAAGAAAAAAGGGAATGAGTAATGTCTTTGATTGAAAAAGATAAACAGCATTGTGAAATATTAGCCATTAATTTTGTAAGGTAGAATATTTTTGGAGCTACTGAGGACACATTATTATGAAAATAAATAATAAAAGTATTCCTCTTACAGACAGCTCAAAGACGATCCATTAACTAAACTTGGTAATTAATTGGTAGATTTTAATGAGCAATAGGATAATAAACATTTTCTTGTGAGAGCCTGACCTAGTACAGGTTTTTTTTTGCTTTTACAGAACAATAAAACTACAAAGAAATTATGAGAATGAAATCATCGGCATGATGTGATTACTAAACTATTTGCAGTTAAATGTATAATCATATTATTAGAAGTTCAAAAGAACTAATAGCACTCTAGAAAAACTGCCCCCCTTTTCAACCTAATACTCAGTGATTTGAGGTTTTCCATGTTTATATGCTTTCTTTTTATTGATCGCCTTTATTTAATTTCAAGGAGTCATAGAGGAGTAACCCCACGTAGTGGGTTTTCCGTGTTAAACATAGACATTTAAACTCCAAATTCAATATAATAAATATATAGACATATAATAGACAATATAATCACAGAAATCATGTTTGTAGGGAAAGACATACATAGTAAATGTTTACACCAGAAGTTGCAAAGAAAGTAAAATTCTAATAGCTTTACATACTGTGAAATATTCCTTAGTCCTATATAAGTAATTGAAAAAGCAAAGTGTTTCTTTTTTTCTACCAAATGTTGAGACTTTGTCCTCTATGCTTTATGATCTTTCCTGTTGTTTGAGCTTATTAAATTGCCAAGGGATGGAGGGAAATGATTGTGGAATTTTTTTTTTTTATTTTTAAATATGAATGCCCTGCTTTCCTGTGGGAAAGTATCAAGTGGTGCTTCAGACCTGGTAGAACAATGGGCATTTTTAAAAAAGCAATTAAGTGGTTTTCATCTATGTCAAATCACATATCTATGTATAAGAAATTAATAAATTCTTGTTCTTTATTTTTTTTGAAAGACATTAGATATGATGTCTGAACTTCAAAGACCTCTATACTGTTCACTAGATACTGAGTTTCAGTCTTTAGGGATCATTTATATACAGAAAACAATTATGAAGGAAGTTGGTAGCAAAATCTCTTGTTTTCTATTTTTGGAAACCTGTAGAATCTCCTCCCAGTCCATAAGCCATATTGTTTCTCTGATTGGTGCTGTCAAGGTCTACTATTTTTAATATAATTGATCCCAACTTTCAAAGAAACAAATTGCCTGAAAGGGTTCAGGAGATTATATCCTCACAAGTGGTGGGCATCATCGATGATTAAGCAAAAATATCAATTAAGATGTGATTACCAATATTCAATTTAATAAACATTTTAAAACACCTACTAGGCACAAGATACTGTGCTTCATTCTGAGAACAGAAAGACAAAATCCATAGTTCGTTCCTTTAAGGAGCTTGTGTTCTACTGGAGAGGAAGCAACATGTACATTCAATTTGATCAATATTGATTAAGCATTTACTATGTGTCAGGCACTGTGCTAAGCACTGGAGATACAAAAACAGACAAAAGACAAGATAGTCCCTACTTGCAAGGAGCTTACAGTCTAAAGGCCAACAAATAGATGCAAAGCAAGGTACATAGAGGATATATGGGAAATAATTAAGCACTAGAGTTCAGACCAGTTGGGAAAGGGTTCTGGTAGAAGATGGAATTTTGGTTGGGACTTGGAAGCCAGGAGGCAGAGATATTAAGAGAAAGGGGGACAGCCAGAGAAAGTGCCTAGAATGGAGAGATGTAGTGTCTGGTTCATGGAAAAGCCAGGAGGCCCTATCACTGGATTGAACCTCAAAAATTAGATACAAAAAATATACAAAGCAACTTCCATGGTAAGAATGCTGACAAGTCAAAGGTCCAAGATAGCATTCTTTTAGGAGATGGCACTTGAGATGCGTTCTGAAGGAATGAATGAATTCTAAGAGGCCCAGGCGAGGAGAGGACATTTGAGACCTGGGGGATGGCATGCATACATCCAGAAAACTGACAGGGGTAACAGAGTTTGGCAGATATCAAGCTTGGTGAGGATGTATCTGTCTGGTAAGCAAAGGAAGGTTATGTATAATACTCCTGGAAAAACAGTAATAAAAATAGCTAATGTTTATATGCTTTTAAAAAAATTTCCAAAGTACTTTATATGTATTGGATATTGTTTGATCTCATCAGTCCTGTGGGCTAGGAAACATTCTTATCCTGTTTTACACATTGAGAGGTTAAGTTATTAGCTCACAGTCAATAAATATCTAGTAAGGTAGGCAGGGACCAAAGGAAGACTTTAGCAGGGAAACAGAAGAGTTTGTTTTTGATCTTAGAAACAAGAAAGAACCCTAGAGTTTTTTGAGAAAGGGAGTGACACGATTCAATCGGAGCTTCAGAGATATCAATTTGACAGTTATGTGGAGGATGGATTGCTGACGGTTTCTGCACAGGAACCTGATGTGTTTTGAAAGGATGGATTGTTTTATTTGTAGAAGGTATTTAGTAAATATTTGATTGAATTTTCAATGAATTGAGTAAATTTCAATTAAGCATGACCAACTTTTATATATTTCAGATTTTAGATGGTTGTAAAAGGCTTAGATATTTGTTGAATTAGAATGCTTTTTTTGGTAGCTTTAATGTCTTACCAATGTTTAAAATGTCAACCTAAATGTTTTCTGTAACACCAGGAGGTCAAACAAGATAGGTGAATTTTAGTTATATTTCAGAAAGTAAATGATGCTCAGAATATAAAGGATAATGTTTATTAATATAAAATATGTGGATGAAATATTATATAACAGGATGAAGTAGCAGCAGAATTCTTAAGGCCAGAAAGTCTTCAAAGACATTTCTGATACACAAGAAGTTCAAATTGATTTCAGTATGCCCTGTGATATTATAATGACAATTATTTATAATTAGCATTATACAGTGCTTTTATGTTTGCAGACATCTGTACATATGTTATCTCAATTTCTCTTCACAATGACCCTAGAAATTAGGGGCTATTATAATCTCCATTTTAGAGATGAGGAAACTGAGGCATGCAAAGGTTAAATGACTTGCTCAGAGTCACATAGCTATTAAAATGTCTGCGGCTAAATTTGATGCAAGTAGTATGTTCGACCCCCCCAAGTAGGATAGGCAATGCAGTCAGTTCTCAACATCCATGGAGTTAGACAAGACTGAACAACCACAAGATTTCATATGTTGTGAAAAATGAATATTGTCTGAAATTAATTTTTTATTTAGATATTAGCAAAAAAGATCACAAAATTCTAGGGAATTACTAGTGAGAAAAAATATTTTGCATGTTTATTTTGTGTACTGCGTTTTATAACTCGTTTCATGATTACTGTGTAAAGAAAAGTACATATTCTCAGAATTAGTTTTATTATAAAGAATTATACCCAGAAAAATATTTTCAGTGATCTGTATCAAAATATTCTAGTTTTTGGTGGTTGTGGAAACCTAGCCCCATATTTCCTATAAGTTCAGTGTATCAATATTTGCATTTTATATTTTCTTGCAGTTTTCTAAGTACATTGCCCCCAAGTTATCCTATGACAATGCTATGTTAAGAAATAGGTGTACTCTTATAAGGACAGTTATAGGGGATATACAGAATTTGTTCAATAGTTTATAAATGAAGAACAATCAGATTTGTTTTAACGGAAGTTTCTGTTGACTTTCTTTCACCATGATGACTTTACTACGTTAGATGGGCTTCCTAGACCTAATCCAATTTAATTAAGTTTGAACTACCTCTGCTTCAGGGGTGGTGGATTATAAAGACTTGTACTCAAATTATCATCAAGGTATGATCCTCAAAGGAAGCTATGGAATGTTTGCCAGCCTGTTTATTTGTTTGTCCTCAGACAAACTGATTCAGTGGAAATCTATAATACCTTAAAGAATTTTAGTGTAATTTTATAATCCTGGGAAGTCTACAGTGGAAAAATTGGAAAGACTGACAGAAGATTCTTCTTGAAATGCATCCTGATTAAGTGTAAACACAGAAAGGGTAACTGAGGCTAGTGTGGTTAGACAGGGATGTAAACAGTAGTAGAAAGACTAAAGGAAGCAGGTTTTTCAACATGTATAAACAATCTGGCAAAAAGGAAGCATGGAAGATCTGAAACCAAAGGTTTATATGGAAAACAATGAAAAGAGATGAAGCATGAAATCACATAGAGACTATTTCAAAATCCTATAAAGATGTCATAATTCTCTATGAAAAGAAGTCACAAGAAAAGAACCCACCTACATGACATGGCTCTGAAAATCTCTTAGTTAATAGGTCTTTAAGGGGTCAATTCCCCTTAATTGATCAGCGCTTAGCTATTTGTTAGCACCATATGGAATGGAAGAAAATGAATATTTATTAATGTCTGTTATGTGCCAGGTACTGTCCTAAGCTTTCTGTTTTGTTTTGTTGTACAAATACTATCTCCTTTGATCCTCTGCAAAGTGGGTATTGTAATTATCCACATCTTAAAGTTAAGGAAACTAGGATTAAGTGACTTGTGCAGAGTTGCATAGCCAGTGTGTGTCTGAGGCTGGATTTGAACTCATTTCTTCCTGACTCCAGGCCCAGGGCGCTTTCCAATACACCACAAGCTTCCCATTATATTTTATATTGAAAAAACAAAATGAACTAGCCTTGCTAAAATAGGAACATATCTTTACATAGTGTTATAATGGAAGCATGAATAGTTAGGAAGGAATATATGAAAAAATTTATCCTCGTACTATATACTGTGTGTTACTGAAACAAAGATCAGAATAACAAAATTATTTTGATTTTATGATACCTTATAATTTTGCCTCTGATGTTGAATTAATACACAGCACCATTTCTACCTTTATTAAAATTAATGAATGTGGAAACTAATCTGGCCTTGATGTAAGCAATATTGAGAATTTGTTTATGCCAGGAATGTTGATGACATTATTACTGTTAAATAATTTGCGTACCATTTGGGTTGGCATGTCCCATAACTGTGTTCCAATGCTTTCCCTTCCATTCCAGTTTCCACTACTGATTGCATGTACTGAAGTAATTGGCAATCTTTTCACATGGTTGGCTGAGCTATTAACTTAAATACTGTTTTGGTTTTTTTTATTTTTCACTTCTTTTAGACATTGAAGCTTCTTGTATAGTGAGATTTGTGTTTAAAATTAAGATGAATCTTTTTTTTTTTAATTGCCACTTGAAGAAGTTTTCTGTACTATATTCCACAATAACCATTTATCTCTTGGACACTTAATTTGTCATTTAAGATGTCTGTGGTTAGGAATAAGAAGGTCTATTTTGTAACTTTATCATGCCAGAGGTGAAAGCCATCATCATTGATCCTCCAAGGAAGGATAACTTTTGGCTGGATTCTTTTCTAGTGGGTGTTTTTTTTTATTTTATTCTATTTTTTGGTTCCATCAGGTCTATGTTCCCTTGGGGGAATTTGTACCCAAAGAGTGTTGCATTTTTCTGTTGATTTTTTTCCAAAACTGTGTTTTCTGCATTCCTCTGTTATGGTTGCCTGACTAAGAAGAACAGTTTCTTTCCTTATTTGGCATGATTTTAATTGGAAGTGTGTGTGATTAGTTGGTTTTTTTGAGCAATGTAATCAAGAAGAAATAGTGCTGGGGAAAGGGCCCTAGACACAAGAAGTCAATAGACAGACCAGGGTTCTGTCCCTGCTCTTGTTCTCAGTGATGGTGTGACAGTGCAAACCATTCATTTCTCTGGGCCACACCTTAGAGAGGAGATGCATCTGTGAAATGAAAGGGTTGGGTCCTTAACTTTTTACAGATTCTGTGATTCTAATAAAAAAGCCATGGCAGCTAGGTGGCACAGTGCATAGAGCACTGGCCCTGGAGTCAGGAGGACAGGAGTTCAAATCCAGCCTCAGACACTTACTAGTGGACCTGTGCACAATTCATTTAACCCTGATTGCCTCAAAAAAGGAAAAGAAAAAACCTTCAACCCCAAGAAACTTATTGTATACCTTCCATTTCTAACATTGAGACTTCACTATGTCCTCTGGTTAAATGTCATTATCAGTAAGAGAGTGTAGAACACACAACATGTAAAAAGCAGAAGGTCTCACTTAAATTGGATAAACCTCCACACTGTACTAGGGGATCGACCATCAAATATTCATCTGCATTTTGAAGGCCAGTTTCCATTTCTGTTCCTGAAGAACATTGTTTCCAGAATGTGAAACTGGAATTATATTCTTCACGTGAAGAAATACTGTTTTTTTGTCTTGTTATATTTCAAAAACAGTTCGATCCTTGCAATTGTATCTGACTTTTCATGACGTTTAGGGTTTCTTGGGGTTTGCCATTTCCTTCTTCTGCTCATTTTTTACAGAAGAGGAACTGAGGCCAACAAGGTCAGATAGGTAATAAGTGTCTGAGTCTAGATTTGAACTCAGGTCCTCCTGACTCCAGGGCTCATGCTCTATCCCCTGCCTCACCTAACTCTTCAAAAACTAATTCTTTCCTACATCTTTTTTTTTTCTTTTTTGTCTGAGGAACTCCCAATGAATTTCTTGCATTATCCGGGGTTTCTTTAATGTTTTGAATGTGGCTATCAAGATATAAATGAAGAGTAAACTCTCCTACCATATCACCTCCCCATTCCCCCCTCCCCCATAAAAAATATTCACAGACCCAAGAAAATTCAACTACATTTCAAAGGATTTAAATACTTGAGATAATTGGACTCCTTGCTGTAAATGTAATTCAAGTAGACTTACTGAGCTAAAACAAAGTTAAGAGTAAGGTGTGGTTGAGTTAAATTTGAAAAGAATAGGTTTGTTTTTACACTGTATAATCTTCTAGTAACTGAATAGGATTTTGCTGATGACTTCTACTCTTTGGCAATAAATTAAACTATTTAAGTCAACAACTTGTTACTACTTATATCCCTTATAAGCAGGTATCTAGGTAACAAGCAGACATTGCTCCTGGGTGAGAGTGGGAGGAAGAAAAAATTTCTCCAGTAAAAGGAAAAGGAATCCAAGAAAGACTTTATAGGAGTAATCTGTGTCTACCAAGAAAATTAAAAATTCTGTGTACACTGTACTATACTTTATTAGGTTTTTTAAAGAGTTAAAATAGATCAAATGGTGAGTGGTATGAGTCGTGATTCTGTTGTAAGCTCTCTCTTTCATCCCTTGTCATTTTACAGTCCTATGTCTTCATTAAGAAGGTCTCTCAAAAAGGCCACATGTGGGAAAAGGCTGGTGATTCACCCATGGGAGAAACTCTTTTCTGCATAATTAGGTTTATTTTTTTAATCTGATCATAGGAGTCATTGTCCTAGTGTGTTTTTGCTCTGTGATGTTACCAGTTTGAATATTGAATTTGAGGCAGTAAACCTTCCTAAAGAAAGATGTACACTGTGCTTTATGCATCGTTACTGAAAGAATTTGACTTTGAAGCACAGAGTGAACACTTAATTTTTATTTGCTATTATAAAAGAGACTCTTTGAGCTGACAAATATGAAAATATGACTGTGATTTGGGAAGGAGTCCAGAAATTTTAGAGAGAATGATGCTTTTATCTTTTTGAAAGTCTTTTGACTACTGCATTATTCTATTAATAGATGGAGAACGGGTAATGTCATCCTTTGTGGCCTTCCTCTGTAGGAGTTGGCCTTTGCACAAACTATAGGAAAAGATGTATTTGTATGTGGGAGAGTTTAATATATATCTGTCTAAATCTCATGTCTTTCCGAAGTCATTAGATTATTTTCTTGAGATCTACATTTCAGATTCTTATTCTTTGAAAATTTATGTGCTGTTTTCCTTGAAAATACAATTAAAATAATATTTGAAGTGTAAATGTATTTGCATATTTGGTTTTTTCATGAAGTGCCATTGTGTAATCCTTGAGTGGAAACGAATCTAATATCAAGGAATCCTACATGAGTATTTATAGAAGCGACTGGTGTGCACATAACTGAATGAGATAGGCATGGAAAGCTAAGATGCACTGCCAAAAGATCTTTAATTCATTAATGAAAATGGTTTTAACAGTTTGCATTTTGAGCCCTAAGTGAAAGCTCAATAACTTCCTTCTTAGTCAGTCAGAATTTTCAGGTTGAAGGAAATACTTTACCCAATGACATGTACTTAAGAAACAAAGATCTTACAGATTGAGTATTCACACACATTCCTGCATGTGCCACGCTTAAGAAGAAAACAATTGCAGTTATTATTATAAAACTTAGCCACCATTAATGATCTTCCCAAAGGAAGGAAAACTGAATGGGGAATACAAAGGTATTCCCAAAGCCTATTGCTATCTGTACTCCTTAACAGTGGATTCCTGTATTCAGTGGAAGTATACTTTCAACATGTAGAGTATAACATGCTGAAATGTACACAGGAGAGTTTGGAGTGTGTGCATGTGTGCGTGTCTAAGTGTGTAAGGGGAAAATGGTTTACCTTGATAAATGGAAAAGTTTTGTTTTTTTTTTTGTCATAAGCTTTCAGGGAATATCCAGGATACACTTTCTCTACTCTCGCTGTCTTTGTTGGTTCCAGATTTTCATTAACTTCATCTCACAAACAGTAACTCTTTTTTTCCCTAAGGCTTTTTTTTAATATAATTTTTTAAAATTTCTTTTTCATTTTCAGCATTCATTTCCACAAGCTTTTGAGTTTTAAATTTTCTCTTCCTTCTCCTCCTCCCATCTCCCGAAGATAGCATGCAATGTGATATAGGCTCTACATATACATTCATATTAAGCATTTTTTCACATTAGTCATGTTGTAAAAAAGAATTAAAGCAAATGGAATGAACCATAAGAAAGAAGAAACAAAACTAAACAAAACAAAAAAGAGAGCGAGCAAATATGCTTTGATCTGCATTCAGACTCCATATTTCTTTGTCTGGATGTGGATGGCCTTTTCCATCATGAGGCTTTTGGTGTTGTATTAGAACCATGCCTTGCTGAGAAGAGCTAAGTCTATGAAAGTTAGTCATTGCCCAATGTGGCTATAACTGTGTACAATGTTCTCCTGGTTCCTCCCTCAGCATCAGTTTGTATAAGTCTTCCCAGGTTTTTTTTTTGAAGTCTGCTTGCTCATCATTTCTTAGAGCACAATAGTATGCCATTACATTCATATACCACATTCAACCATTCCCCAATGGATGGGGAATCAGTTTCCAATTCATGGCTACCACAAAAAGAGCTGCTATAAACATTTTTATACAGGAGGGTCCTTTTCCCATTTTTATGATCTCTTTGAGATACAGCCCTAGAAGTGGTATTGACAAGCAGTAATTGTTATTACGCTATTACTTGCTTGGCATAATTTAGGGAAAGCATTTTGGAATGGTTCAAGCAAATCTGATGTAGGGAATTATTTTGAAAAGGAACTGTGAGGTTTCTGTTGAGAAGAAATATCAGAGTATCCCCAGTGGGAAAATGTTTTGATTCTAAATGAGTTTTCATTTGCCTGTTTGGTACAAATCATAGCACCTACACTATACTGACTAGGTTTAACTAGTTTCGCCCATTCGTAGTTTGAGGATGAAGGAGTGGCAGTACAAGGAAGTGGAAGAACCAGAGGGTAAAAGAGTTTGTTTGGTTTTTTGTTTGGTTTTTTACTAGACGTGACAGGAACAGTGGATGGAACCCTGGGTCAGGAATCAAAAAGACCTGAATTCAAATCCAGCCTCAGACATTTATTTGTCTTGTGACCATTGAAAAGTCATTTACCCATTGTCTGCATCACTTTCCTCATTTGTAAAATGGAGATAAATAATAGAACCCATCTGTCAAGGAGATAATGTGTAAAGCACTTTGCCATCCTTGAAGCAGTATAGCAAGCAATCACTAGGATGATTCTAATTATTTTTTATTAGACCTCTCTAGTCTCTCCAGTCTTACTTCTTTAGAATTACTTGATTTCAAGCAGAAGCTTAGAATCTCATGTCCATTATTCCTTTGTAAATGTCATGCCATTTGTTTGGTGCTAGCAGTGATACTCTTTGCTTTTATTTATTTAAATTATTAAATTATTTTATATTATTAAATTATTTTTTTTCCAAAAATTCAGTTATTATTGACCAGGATTATATGTCCAGCATTACCCACTACCTGTAGAAATAGCCTTTATATCATCTAACATTGTTTCTGAATTTAGGCAACATAGCTTATCTTTTCGGTTAAGGCATAGTTCTCTCCAGAAATGTAAAGTTTGATCATGATCTCATTGGCATACTTTTGTTTCCCAACCCAGCCGATGATCCATTTATGAACTTTTCTTTCTTCGTTGCTTATTTGTCATTTAGGATGTCTGTGCTTGAGAGTAGTAGGTCCATTTTGTAACTAGTCTCTGTGCCAGAGGTGAAAGCCATTGGCAAAATTCCTCCAAGAATGGAGAGCACTTTGGCAAGGAGAAGAGCTAGTGGATGTTTTTTTAGTTCTGTTAGGTCTGTGTTCCCTGGAGAGGATTTGTACCCAAAGCATTTTAATTTTGATTTTCAACCCTCTCCTTTTCCTCTATTCCAAAAGCGTACATATGTTTTCTGCATTCCTGAGTCTCAGTTCTCTGTTTTTAAGAGGAAGTTTCCATCCTTATATGGTTTAAACATATTTGGACAGACTCTTGGTTGTGTTTTTTTTTCTAATGTGTAATAATTTGTGGGCACTGTGGCTAACCCTCCCTCATTCACTAAAGAAAATATAAACATCAGTTCAAGTAGCCAGAATTTGAGATTGGGCAAAATGTGACTGGCTTTTAAAATTTTGTCAGGTAGGTGCAACAAACAAGAAAATGAGTAAAGTTTGAATGCTCAAAGGAGTAAAACCAAAAAGACTTGGTGCTAGAGATGCACTAAGATCTTTAAGCTGCTAGTGATGCACTAATTTGGGGGACAGTGTGTATTTTCACCCAGATCAAATTAGTCTCGAGTAGACCTAATGCAGTCTTCTAACACAGTGCCAAGTACTGTCAATAATTCAGAAGCTGCATCCCAAAACACAGTGTGTCCCTTTCCTTACTGTCTGGTTGAGAAAGCCAAAGGATCACATAAAAAAAAAAGTATCGCTAAAATGTTATGATGCTGATTGTAAAGTGCACTCTGAGTCCAGAGGAGGGAGAGGTCACTTTGGCTACAACTGTAAACTACAGAGATAAATAACCCTCTTTCTTCTCCTTCTTTTCTCTTTGAGTTTCCAATGGATTCTGTGCCGAAAAGATGATTTCCAAAGTCCCTTCTGACTCTAAAGTTAGGATCCTGTGATCTAGGCATTATGGAGGAAAACAGTAACCAGTTCAATTCCAAAAAAGCATTTATTCAGCATATGCTGTATACAAGTCAATGTACTAGTCTCTAAAGATAGAAAGAAAAACCCCTACCTAAACAGCCCTTTTCCTCAAAAAGCTTCTATTTCAATGGAGAGAGGGGTAATTCAGTCTACATATAAATAAACACTGGTTGTCCCAAAAGTCTTGCTATAGTTTTAAGCTGTTAAAGCTTGGTCCAAAAGCTTGAAGGGTTTTTTGTTTGTTTGTTTTGTTTTTTTACTGTGGATGCCAAGAAGCAGCCCTTGATTCTAATACTATTAATGTCCTCTAGATACTTTGATCATAACCTTGAGAGGATACCAAAAACTCTTATTATCATCTCCAGGATGGGGTAATTCTTTACCCTGAGATACCTTTGTGCTAAATTGCTCCCCTAACCCCCAAACCGTCCTTTGCCACTCTTCCCAGGTTCCTCTGATCCCTCTAGCTGCTTGGGAGCTTCTGAGACTTGAATTATGGTACTTCACTGGGAAATGATAGTTTAAATGAATGGTCATCTCTTAAATTGTAGATTTCTTGTAATTATGCTGTTTTTCTATGATCAAGAGTTAAATACCATCAGAAGAATATTTCTTAAAATATGGGTTTTTAATGTCAAAAGCTAGGCTTAAGATCTTTCAATCCATTTTATCACTCCCTAAATACAACATAGAGCCATTTCCATCTTTTTCTTGTTCATTTCTGGTGTTTTTTGTCTGAGGTAGATTGTTTGGCCAGGATCATTCAGAAAATCAATGATATAGTCATTAACCTGCTCCATCTGCTTACCTAAGCCCAAGGAGACTGAGGAATTTACTTAGGCAAATAAAACTTGTCCATGGTTTTGAGTGGATCTTATCCATAAGGAAATCACTTGAATGTTGAACGTTTTGAAGTATTTTTAAAGCTCTATAATTCGTATGGTACTTGAAGCTTTTGAGAAAAAGCTAGTTTCTTCCTTTGGTTGCTTTTGTTTATAGGAAAGTTTCCCATGATCAACATGCAGATTTAGTTGACCTATGAAAATATTCCCTTTGTCTTGTTGAGCAATGTAGAATGTATTCTTTGCAGACTTAGGACCTTTAAAGTATCTTTAAAAGTAACATCTCTTGCATTCTGATGGTGTACTAGGTTTTTTTTTTGAAAAATATGCATTCACATGATTTAATCTCCTCTGATTGGGACAAATGCTTAAAAGGGATGACAATTTCCTAAGTAAAGACAATTTCCATTTCCCTCAAGTATCATACTAACTTTGAATTTTCTCGTCATAGCTTATTAGTGACTTCCAGTCATTGCAACTCTGAACAAATAAGTTCAGACTTTCTGGCTTCAGGGTGCATCTGGTTGAGGAGAAAGATTCATTACTACCCAGGATAGTAGCTACAGGGCTTTTGCTTTGGTTGGATGTCAAGATATTATTCAAATCGTTACTTAAAAGAAAAAAGGAGAAAATAATCATCCCCATCTTCTTTTGTTACAGACATAGAATGTGCTTTGGTGTGGTGAAAGGCAACCCTTATGTGTATGTAGGATTAAAAATAAATGGAATTAAGTTGAGCAACACTGGGTTTATCCAACTTCCTTTATTCTGGATTTCCCCTGTGTTTACTTTCATTGGGTTTTGGTCAGAAACCAACCTATGAAACATTTTGGACCCTCATAAGAGTTTAACAGGAAAAAAGCCAATAGGAAAAGAAGCAACTCAGCCCAAAACCATGGTAGTGATGAAGAAAGAGAGACCTTTATAACAAGAGCCTTCCCAGCATCCTGTGCCTCTCTTGCTTTTGAGGCTAATTAATCTCTTGTAAGGCTCTGTCTCACTGCTGTATCAGATGCCTCACTACACATTCTCCACAGCTCAGCTATGACTGTACAAATTTAGTTTCATCTAGGGAACAAGTCAGAATAGCCAACAGTCAGTGATGGTCTGTTAGCCGTCATTTTGAAACAGTTCACTTAGTCAGGATGAGTTACCCAATATCCATGTAGAGATATTTTCTTGACTTATTTATGGAGATATTTATATGTATGTCAAATTTTGTACTGCCCCCACACATGCATATATATATGTATGTGTGTGTCTATATATATATAGACACACACACACACACACACACACACACATACAGAAATACACAAAATTACAAATTCCTTGAGGTCAGGGTCTTGTGTCAGTTTCTTCATATTTATGTCTTCAACATCTCCCACCGTATCTTGTATATAGTAGATGCTTAAAAAGATTATAAGATTTAAAACTATAAATGGTCTTAGAGTTCATTTGGTATTCATTTTACAGATGAGGAAACAGATCCAGAAAAGTAGTGATCTACCTAAGGTCATTCGGAGAGAATGCACTTGGATTTCACTTCGCTTTTCCTAGTTTCAGATTAGGTGTTTTTCTCCTATACCTTACTGTCACAATATTGTACTTTCCATAATGAGCAGAGAAGTGTTTTGTTGCTGCAGCTTTAGACCTTAGTTCACATTTGCCTTAGAAGTATATACAGCACTTTTACACACATTGTCTCATTTCATCTTCATGACTGATAGTCCTCTGAAGTAGGTGCTATTATTATTTTTGCTGTAATCCAGGGAGAAGTATATTGTCCAGGAGCTAAGTAAGTGTCATTTAAACACAGAGTTGTTGTTTTTTTTTCTCACTCCATCATGCTGTTTCTGTTATGTAAGTAAATTATTTTTTAAAATCCCATGTGGACAGGGGCGGGGCCAAGATAGCCAAGTAAAAACAGGGACTTGCTAGAGCTCTCCTCCCAAACCCAGCCAAATACCTGTAAAAAATGACTAAAATTCTGGAGCTGCAGAACTCACAGAATGATGGAGGGAAACAAATTCCCAGTCCAAGACAGTCTGGAAGGTTGATGGGAAGCATCTGTCCTGCCAGGCTTGGAGCAGAGCATAGTCCAGCATGGGCTGCGCAGGCACAGAAGGGACCTGAACATGCCTCAGGGGACTGAATTTCTGACACTTGTGGTACTTTCCAGACTTCATGACCCCAAAATGCCAAGGACAAATTAGAAGATCAGTGGAAAAAAACCTGTCAGACCTGTGTGAGAGAGTAGAATGTTCTAGCCCCAGCCCCAGGGCAGCAGAGGGGCTGGAAAAGCCTGCAGCAACAGCATGGGTACTGGCAACACTTGTTTCTGGAGCTTTAGGTCCAGGGAGAGGATCGAGCAGCTGAATACACCTCCCTCCCTCCCCATACTGGAAGCAGAGAACTACCTTGACAAAGAGCTCAAAAGTCAAGTAATGACTGGGGAAATGAGCAAAAACAGGGGGAAGAAAATCACACCATAGAATCTTACTTTGGTGATAAGTAAGATCAAAACATACAACCAAAAGGAGATAACAAAGTCAAAACTCTTGCATCCAAAAACTCCAAGAAAAATATGAATTGGTCTCAGGCCATGAAAAGTAGGGGGAAAATTGGGAAGCAAAATGAGTAATGTGAGAAAATCATGAAAAATGAGTCAACAGCTTGCTAAAGGAGATCCAAAAAAATACTGAATAAAATAATGCTTTAGAAATAGACTAACCCAAATGTCAAAAGAGATCCAAAAAACCAATAAGGAGAGGAATGCTTTAAAAAGTAGAAATGGCCAAATGGAAAAGGAGGTCCTGAAGAAAATAATTTCTTAAAAACTAGAATGGAGCAGATGGAAGCTAATGACTTTATGAAAAATCAAGAAATTATCAAACAAAACCAAACAGATGAAAAAATAGCAGACAGTATGAAATATCTCATTGGAAAAACAGCTGATGTGGAAAGTAGATCCAGGAGAGATAATATTAAAATTATTTGACTACCTGGCCATGATAAAAAAAAAAGAGTCTAGATATCATCTTCAAGAAATTATCAAAGAAAGCTGCCTTGATGTTGTAGAACTAGAGGGTAAAATTAGATATTGAAGGAATCCACTGATCACCTCCTGAAAAAGATCTCAAAAGGAAAACTCCTGGGAATATTGTAGCCAAATTCCAAAGCTCCCAGGTCAAGGAGAAAACACTGCAAGCAGCCAGAAAGAAACAATTTCAGTGCTGTGGAAACACAATCAGGATAACACAAGATCTAGCAGCTTGTACATTAAGGGATCAGAAGGCTTAGAATATGATATTCCAGAGGTTAAAGGAGCTAGGATTAAAACTAAGAATCTCCTACTCAGCAAAAATGAGCATAATACTTCAGGGGAATAAAATAGACATTCAGTGAAATAGAGGACTTTCAAGCATTCTTGATGAAAAGACCAGTTCTGAATAGAAAATTTGACTTTCAAGTGCATGAATCAAGAGGAGCATGAAAAGATAAACAGGAAAAAGAAATCATAAGGGACTTACTAAAGTTGAATTGTTTGCATTCCTACATAGAAAGATACTATGTGTAACTTCTGAGACTTTTCTCAGTACTAGGATAGTTGGAGGGATTATATATTTATAGAGAGAGAGGGCACAGAGTGATTTAAATATGAAGAGATGATATCTAAAAAAAATTAATGGGTGAGAGGGATATATTGAGAAAAGAAGAAAAAGAGAAATAGAATGGAGTTAATTATCTGTCACATAAAAGAGGCAAGAAAAAGCTTTTTCAATGGAGTGGAAAAAGAGGGAGGAGAGAAGGAAAGAGTGAAACAGTCTCATCGGATTTGGCTTAAGGAGGGAATAACTTGCACACTCAATTTGATATGAAAATCTATCTTAACACTACAAGAAAGTAGGGGGGAAGGGGACAAAAGTAAGGAGAAGCTGGAATTCAAAGTTTTAAAAAGAATGTTAAAAATTGTTTTTATATGCAGCAGGGAAATAAGCCATAAAGATATTGGGATGTAGAAATCTATCTTGCTCTTCAAGAAAATAGAGAAGGGGTAAGAGAAGGAAGAGTTGTGATAGAACGGAGGCTAGATTAGAGGAAGGGGTAATTACAATGCATGCTATCTTGGGATGGGCAGAGGTGAGAGTTGGGGAGAAAATTTGGAACTCAAAATCTTGTGGAAGTGAATATTGAAAACTAAAAATTAATTAATTTGAAAAAATTCCACAATGGAGCTATAAACATAGGAGTTTTGTATCCCCTGGCATATCAAGGTCATCATGCTTTACAGTGTTACTGACACTTCTTTAGTCAATTATAAGACCAAAGTGTCAGCCAAATGATAAACAAGCTGTTTGTAGAGGAAGAAACAAACATTATCCTAACCCATTGAAATAATTTCCCAGAATGCCTTTCTACAAGTAGACTATATAGTTTGGTTACCTGGCTAACTGTGGAATTGAATTGTTAAATGTTTAGATTTCTAAAAAGGTTAATCTTTAAGGACTAAAATGCCCCCAGAGGGAAGGATTATATTTATCATATGTCAACAAAAAACACTTTTCTAAATAAGACGTTTATCATAACTGACATAGTTAATTGATTTAGGTATTCACAATTCCTCTTTGCTGTCTGGAGTTTGTGACAGATAGCTTGACTCTCCTTCTCCCTTTCCATGTCTCATTTTCTTGCTTTTTCAGTGTATACCCTTTATTTTAACTTTTTAAAATAAGTATTGAGAAGGGTTCTTGATAACAAAAACACACCCAGCCAAAATGAGTTTCCTTAACTGCAGGCCTGATTATATCAGCCTCCCCCCACAATTAATAGATTCCAATAGTTCCCCATTGTTTCTGGTGTCAGTCATAGACAGTAGTTTGACTAAAAGTCCTTTGACAAAAAGTAGTTTGACTAAAAGACCTTTACAACCTGAACCCAAACTACTTTTACAGCCTGAATATACATCACTCTTCTCTGTGGTCCAAAAAAAAAAAAAATCCCCTTTCTGCTATTACTCCAGCATGACATTTCAATTCTGGTCTCTAGGCTTTTCCATTTGGTTGTGTCTCATGCCTAGAATGCTCTCCATCCTCATTTTGCCTCATAGATTTCCTTCCTTCAAGAATCATCTCCAAGAACAACTTTGATAGAAAGCCAGCCCTGATTCCCCTGCCCCCTTGCTAGTGCCCACTATCCCTAAACTACCCTGCATTTATTTTGTATTTACTCTGTATATACTAATATATAGACAAGTTGTGCCCCACCTTGGGAGTAGTCACTTTTATTTTTTTTTTCCTTTGCATCCCCAGTAACTAACACAGTGCCTGGCACAGAGTAGATCTTTAACAGATTTATCTTGATTAACTTTAGGACTTACATTCTACTAGATACACAAACCAAAAACATAAAAACAGATAATTCAGAAAAACACCAGAGATGATCATGTATTGAAACAATTTGTGCTCTTTCTCCTCTTTTGGACAAGGTCCTACATTATCCAGAATAGCAAGTTGGCCAAAATCAGTACTCAAGAGTATTGAAGATCTTTTGCCAACATTTAAAGAGAGTACTTAACTCCTTATCCTCATCCTGTCTCTCACCTGCTCATACCCTGGCTCAGTTTGCAAGGAGGTAATGTGCTTTTATACTAATTTTGTCTCTAAGCACAAGGTTCCCAAAAGCAAAGAGGTATTTTTTCCCCTCCTCCCCAGAGAAAAACCACAAGATTCATCAAGACCAGTAGAACACAACAGGCCTCAAGGTAATTACCTCATATAATGAGCTATTTGGTCACACTGTCAGTCAGCCATGATCTTTTTTTTTTTTAATGTGTCCGTCTAAATACAGAGATCCCTAAATCAGCTTCTCTACCTTCAGCCTCTCTCGCTGTGTATAATCTTTAATCTCCTAACTTGCATTGAATATGCCAACTTAAGCTCAACATAGCAAAGACTGAGCTCCTCAAATTTCCTACTAAGTCCTTTCCTTCCTTTGTCACCGTTGACAACTTCATTATCTCTGTGTCTCTCAAGTATGCAATCTTGGCATTATCTATAACTCCTCCCTATCTCTCTTAACTTCATAGTCAATGCTTTGCCAAATAATATTTTTAAACTTGGTAACATTTCAACAGTATCTCCTCCCTTTCTCTTAACTAAAAACACTTTTCTATGCGTTGGTACTTACCCCTATTTTCCTATTCAGTTCTATTTGTGTCTACTCATTTCCTTGTACCATTTCAAGATGTCCTTCTTGCCATCCTCACCTAAGTCCACATTTCTGTTCTCCTCAGCTCTAATTCAGTTCATTTTATTTTAATGAGTGAAGCATTTTCCACATACTTAAAACTTAACTATGGCTTGTGAAGGATCAATAAGAAATATAGGACATATTCCTCATTTACCAGAAGCTCAACATTTTTCTGAGGAACCAGGACTCACCCATAAGAAACTATTTGTTGCCCATGATTTTATATTATTCATTAACTGAACATAATCAAATATAAGATAAGAAATGCCTGAGTGGTGTAGTGGATAGAGCACAGTCCCTGGAGTCAAGAAGACCTGAGTTCAATCTGACCTCAGATACTTACTAGCTATGTGACCCTGGGCAAGTCACTTAAACTTTGTGGGCCTCAGCTTCCTCATCTATAACATAAAAATAGTAAGAGTACCTATTTCCCAGAGTTGTTGTGAGGATTAAATGAGTTAATAATTGTAGAAGTTCTTAGCACAGTGCCTAGCACACGATAAGCACTCTATATTGGCGGTCATCATCGTCATCCTCATCATTGTTATTAAGACTGATAGGTGAAATGATAGGTTAAACAGGATCAATGCCGGCAGAATTATTAAGAAATACTTCATGGATGCCAAGGGACTTGAACTGGATCTTAAAAGAGTAGATAGAAAAGCCCTTGAATTCTAGAGTGAAAAGTTTAGGCTTGATTACATAGGCAATAGTAAACCAATATACATTCTTGAGCAGTGGAAATATGTAATGTAAAGGATATTTACAAAGCTTGTTCTGGCAGCTTGCACACTGGATGTATGGGAGGGGAAATTTTTTCCTGTTTCTCCCTCCATTCTTCTACATGAACTTTTTTAGGGAGCTATTACTATACGTTTCCAGAATGATAATCTAGCTTTTCCTAAACCATCCCTCACTTCCTCATTCTTTCTTTTCTCTTTCTCTTTCTTTCTTTCTTTCTCTCTTCATGTCTTTTTCTCTTTCTGTCTTTCTCTCTTTCATCTTTCTGTGTCTTCCAAATTTGAAACTGGTCAGATCAGTATAAGAATTTAAGTTGGGCAGCAGTGCTTAAGAGAAAATAGATTTGATGTACCTTTCCGCAACCTGAATAAAAAGAATGTCAGTTATGATCATGCAGATGGAACACTTGTGAGTGGTGGTGAGGGTATGACCATTCATGTGTGGGACTGGAGTAGAACGGAAAAATTGGTCATGGTGTCTTAAAAGGTTGAGGACCTTAGAGTTCACATGTTAGAGTGTGCGTCAACATGTATATTGAAGCTCCCTAGGAGCAGGGCAGAAACATGGAGGAGGAGAAAAGAGTGAGCCAGGCATTGAATTCATTGATTAAAAAAGAAAAAATTATGGTTAAGCAGAATAGATTATAGTCACAGTGATCTGGTTTGGATCAAAAAATTTAATAAGAGTACAACTTCAAGAAGAGATGTTATTGATGATACCCTATGTGGGCAGGGACTGTCTTCCCTTTTTATACCTTATGCTTAGCACTGTGTCTGGGCCTACAATAAATGCATGTTAAGTGATTATAGATAAAAGAATAAGAACACAGACCATCAAACAGAGTTTTTCTCATAATCCAACATCCTTATCATGACAGCCAATTTCTAAGCCACTACCTATGATTTCAGTTTTGAAACCATCAGTTTTCAAAGGTTTTAATGAATATTTTATGTGACATAGCCAAAAAAAATATCATGGTAGAACAAAAATAAGAGAAATCACCAATGTGGCTGGAGTTATTGGAAGTGACTTCATGGAAAGAAATAACTATTGCTCACTAACCAGATGACAGGGATATTATTCTAGAATAAAGACAAAGCTAATTTCTCATAATATTTGTGATGGCTCTCTGTGGTCAAAATGAAGGATTGAGGTCAAGGATAACTAAAGGAAAAGGTTGGGTTTCATGGGGTCATTTTTACCCAAATAACTGACATAGATGACTACTTCACCTTACTCTCAGGAGTTACCTTCTTTCCCCCTTTCTCTAGTTTCTTGTTTATTACCTTGGGCTATCTTTCACACTGTTTTGCCAGATGTAAGAAACCTAGCTGTGTATTTGGTAATTTATTCTGAATGTCATATTAATACATTGTCAGAAAACTACTTTCCCTTAAATGTGTCACTTTAAAAAATGTGCTTTTGGAGGTAAAAAAAAATATTGGAGATATCATGTTCAATTAAGGTGAAAGACAACAGGAAAAATTGAATTTAGTATTCCAAGATTTTCTTTGCAGGACAGGAACCCATCTGTAAAAACGAAACCTATCTATAATTACATAAACTCCATGCAGCAGTTTGTTAGAATCTTTAATAGTATATTCACTAATGTTTTCCAAGAACTAAGGCAACAGTTTGTCTATGTACATTCTCTGACAATGTTCTTATATTGTGTCTTGTGAGAGCCACATTGCAGTGTTTTATCCCATCTCCTTTCTACTGTTCTTTGATGGGACTTATAAATGAAATAGATCTTAAACTGTTTAAATTATCATTTTGTATGTACATATTGTGGGTATTCATTCTACCCATCATGCATTTAATCTCGGACTTAAACTATGAAAACTAGTTAATCTCCAACTTTCAAATGAGTTTCAGAATGTATCCGTCATGGTTATTTGAAACACTTTCCCTATAGAAGTGACATGTTAACGTTGTCGTTAAAATGGCAGTATAGATCACTGTGATCTATTTAACCAATAAGGTAACTGAAATATGACATACAGGTGATTTAAGAAGCAGTTATTGTAATTCACATTTGATTGGCACTTTTAAGTTTTACAGAACACTTTCTTCACAAAACTCTTATTAGGAAGGTGGTGAAAATATCTTTACATTCATTTTAATGATGAGAGTCCTGAGCCATACTATCAAGCAATTATTTTAGAAGTGACGTTTACGTTCAGATCTTCTGATTCCAGGAATAGTGCTCTAATTACTGCACCATTCAGCCTGAAAGGTGACCAAGGTAGCCCATTAAAGAGGTTTTTATTCCTTCACAATAGGCTATTTAAGTAGAACAGAACATACAAATTTAGTTGAAGCAGATTTCATTGAGATTATAGGTATAATTTTGTAGTTATTAAGAAGAAAACTGCTGATCTTTTAGAACCTTTGCAGGTTGGTGACACTGGTTCTTATGACAAAGTTCTCTTCAAGTCTTCCTCATTCATGGCGTGGGTTTGTCTCTAACAGAATTGGCCAAGGCAGCACGGTATAGTGGAAAGGGCATGCATTGGTGTAGGACTCAGAGTACCTGAATTCAAATCCTACTTCTGAAGCTTTTAATTTGCATCCCTTCTACTATAAGGGTTAGAGGGTAGTCTAGGAAGACTTTATGGAAGCTAGAATGTGGATTAAGGAGAATAGATGTATACATGTAAAAGATTAACTAAGTTCAAATATGAAGTAAGATGTTAGTGACAAAAGGAAAGGTTGTTCAGGAATGCCATGTTCTTTTGTCTTTTGTCCTTTGAGGAATAAGACAGAAAAGGTAAGTGGCCCATGAGATATTGGGTTATGGTTTCTGGTTCAGGACACTAGATGGTGCTAATGGCCCGGGACAGCTTCGTTGCAGTCCGTCCCTCCCATCAGTTACTTCTCGAGGTGATCAATTAGCCATTAGAAACTGACAAATACTTTTATTGCCTCTTTTCCTGAAAGGTATAAGCTCATTGGAGAGGAGGGATGTGCACCTATATCCTTCGCTTTCTTAATGAAATTTTTCATTCCTAGTTTTCAAATTCAGGAGATCCTACATGAGAAAACATGTAAGTGGTATTTTAATAAAAACAAAATCTTGAACTTTGGAAACCTAATTAACCTAGTAAAAATAGTTTGATTTATTCTCATGATAAATACCATTCTTCAAATATTATCAGATTTGCAGGGTGACTCTTACGCAGGTGATTTGTTAGCATGGAGTAGGAGAGAGAGTGCTGGATTTGGAGTCAGGAAGACCTAATTTAAATCTCACTTCAAATATTTACTAGCTTTATGACCCTAGGCAAGTCACTTTACATATCTGTCTCATTTTACCCATCCATAAAATGGGAAAGTAGACTTAATGGTCTTGAAGATCACTTTCAGTTCTAGATCTGTGATTCTAGATCCATGATACATGACATTCTAAGTGGTTTGCATCTTGAACATTCAAGATTGCCTTTTACAATTATATAGAAAAGTAATTCCTGTCTAGCATTCTAATTCAGTAATTTGCACTCTTGGCCCAAATAGTCCAACAGAACTAATTTGCTTCTTACAATTGGCTGCATAGTTTTTTTTAGGCTTAATAGTTATTCCATAACTATTACTTCAAGAATTAGAAATGAGGAGTAGAATGGAAGTATGATCTTGTGTTTTAGGTTAGTTGTTTTTAAGACCGACATGGAAATATTTAAAGAAATATGTCCTTGGGCTGCCCTTATTATCCTACCTATGTCCTCAAGGAGTATGAACTCTACAAACGAAAAAGGAAAGCACTCTTTAGAAATAAACTTTAGAACCTAGTTTCAACATTGTTTTCATCTATACTAGCCTTCATAGAATAAAGTTGTGCTTGAAGTTAACCTCCATCTATTAGGTCTCACTAGACTGTGTACTGTTTTTTAATCATGTGTTTCTTGGGTCACAACTCTCTGGGACTCTATGTGCTTTAATCAGTCTGCTCCTCTGATTCAGTCTGTCACTGGGCATGCCCTTGGAACCCTTGTGGTTTAATAGAACCTGCCAGAATTCACACTTTGCTGGTGTAGCCTTTGGGGAGGCCAAGGTTGCCTTGACTTCAAGATGAGGTATCAGAGCAGGATAGAAGGAATATAGCTTTACTTGAAAAATTGTGCAATATTTTTGTGCTTATAGCTCTTTGGTGTTGAGCATACCTTTTTCTTTAATAGTCCTATTCTTTTCAGTGTGGGTGTACATCAGTAAGTCATGGAGAAACATGATCTCTGAAGAGCCCAAATTAAAGATGACCCAAAGAATAAATGGTAGAAGGTAGATGGAAGCAGCATATACCAGCAGTGGCAGACTTCATAATACAGAGCGTTAAAAGCAGTCAAGGACATTCGCCATCAGTCCATCAACAAATAGTTATGAAGAATCTACTCTACTTCATATGTAGTGCTAGGTACTGAGAAAACAAAGATAAACATGAAAGCCTGCCAGCAGGGAGCTCAATACACACATTAAAGGAAACAGAAGAAGGCCAATGCCAGTCCTCTGTGGACAAGGACCAGAGTTGCCCAGATGAACAAAGAATCTCATGGGAGAGAATATACAGCTGCTATGGATGAAGAGCCCAGCGGGGGAAAGCGATTGATCCAAATATTCAACTAACAAACAAGATAATTAATGAGGTTTAAGAACCTCTAAGTGTGTTCCTCTATCATTAAATTCTGCCAGTCATCAATACATTTCTTTTCTCAGACCTTACATACGAGTTTATTTATACTGTTTTTACATATTAATCCTAGGACATTAATTGCCTCTTCACTTTGAATTCAGTGAGGAAAGTGACTTACCTCAACTTTCTGCCTCCCCCAGAAACTGGCTATGCAGTGTTCCAAACACTACAGGCGTTTAATAAACGCCTATTAAAAGCAATTAAACTAAACGTCGAAGTTCCATCATGCTCATTTCATGTGACTTCTCTTCCTAATCCTCAGTACATGTTCTGCTTGTCCTAGTTATTCCATAAATGTCAGTCATTTGGTCAGCAATGTTTATTGAGTATCTAGTGGGCCCTAAGTGCCTATAAAAAGGGAAAGCTGAATGTTCTCAAGGGATTGAAGAGACTTTGGATCCTTTTTCTTTCACAATTCCGGTTAAAAAACCTAAATGACTCAATCTCTTGTCTACTGAGAGTTTTCCTTTCGGCTGAATTTTCAAAGTAGCACTTGTCCCCAGTGAGATTAGTGTTCACAGGACCAGCGTGGGTATCACTTCTGTTCCCTGCGGTGGTCAACTCCATGGAGAGTCACCCCATTGTTATATGGTCAATCCCTATTTTCTTTTGGTTAAATACAGATATCTCTAGATCTCTATGAGCTACCATAGCAAAACCCTGGCTCCAGCTACTTTGGTTATTATTTCTATCATCATCGTTATTGTCTTTGTGAACCACACACATGCACAGTGTTTAAAAGGTCTAACCTCGTCAGTGGAATCTTAAAGTACTTAGAGCATAAATTTAAAGAAGGAGAGAAGGGAGGATAAGTTGAAATTAAGTTGCAAAAGAAAGTAAGACGCCTAAATTATTAGTCATTTTCAGTAATACTTGTATGTGGAATTGATATCCCTCAGCAAACTCGACGGTATTGTTCTTTGCCACTTTTTCTGTTACTTGCATGAAAATAACAATAGCTAGCATTTTTATAGCACCTATTATATGCCGGGTACCATGCTAATCTGCACTTTCTAAATATTGTTTCATTTGATCCTTCCAACAAACCTAGAAGATAGCTGCTATTATTTTCCCCATTTTACAGTTGAGGAAACTGAGGCAAGAAGAGATTATGTGCCTTGCACAAAGACATTCAGCCGGTAAATGCCTGAGGCTGGATGTGAACTGAGATCTTTCTGACTCCAGACCCAACACTCAATCCACTCTACCACCTAGCCATCCAGCTCTGCCACCTAGCAACATGCGTAGGCTTATGGACAGGACAGTGATCACTCTTTGCACTACTTTCTGTGCCTAAAAAGCTCTGTGTAAATTCACTAAGGCTCAGGATCTCCCACTGGTTTGCTGATGGCTTACTGGGACACTTCCTGTTATGGACTGCACTCCTCTTTTCCCCAAGTAAGACTGACCTTTCCTGCTAATCTTCCAAGTTTCTTAGTCTAAAAGATTATTTCACCGTCATCTTGCCGATTCTGCTGTTCCAGGATTTGTTTTGGGGTGCTATTTTATGGTTGTTTGGAGGTGAATAAGGATGAGTTATGGTGATTTACTACATGTTCCATAATCTTGGCTCCTGGAAGTCTCATCTCTTATTTTTCTTAAATTACTTTTTTGAAACATCTACAAAAGAGTCAGGGGCAGGGGCCAGTTTCTTCCTGCTCTGCAACTCTTGTTCCAGGAAAAGAGAGAGTCTCTGATGCATACATAAATATAATACAAACTAATAAATGATTAAATGTGTGCGTCAGGTAAAATAGAATGAAAGATCACTTCTAGGAAGGTGAGGAGAGTCAGGGAGAATATCATGAAAGAAGTAGCCCCAGAAATGAATTTAAAGGGTAGTATGTTGCAATGAAAAGAGAGCTGAATTTAGAGCCAGCGGACCTGGGTCCAAATCTGCGCTCTTAACACTTCTTGATTGTATATCCTTGGGCCCCCTAAAAATTTATTTCTGTTATTATTCCTATATTATAAATGAGGAATCTGAAGAAGTTAGGGAATTGGCCCAAGGTCATAAAAGTTCAAAATGTAGGAAAATTGATCTGAACTTAAATGGTAATTCATGTGCTTTAAGTTTACTATTTGTTTATGGCACAAGTACAGAGTCAATTTGGCTATAGCACATAACATGCAAAGGACAGTAATGAGAAAATGAAGTATTAAAATTAAGTTCGAGTGAAATTATGAAGGACCGTGAATTCCAGGCTTGGGAATTCACATTTTATTTAGTGTAGAAACCAGGAAATCACAGAAGAATCCTTAGCAAAAGAATACTGTAATCAGAAAAGATACATTAGGAAAGCTGTTTTAGCAAAAGGATAAAGAATAGATGTGAGAGGAGAGAAATTAAGAAATAGGGAGACCAGTCAGAATTCTCTTAGAGTAGTCTGAGTAGTAATAAGATCCTAAGCCAAGGAATCAAAAAGAGGAAAGAGAGGGGAGAAATATTTTAGTGGTAGAAATGATAGGACTTGACAGTTGCCTATGGAGAGAGGGAAATGAGTGAATTCAATAAAGTACTTACTGTATGCAGAACATTGTGTTTTGTACTCGCAAATATACAAAGATTAAGTAAAATTCAGATGGTGCCCAACAGTCAGCTGAATTGATAGGCCTGGAAGACAGAGAAGATGTTAGAACTTGAGACTAAGGAGACCGTAGAGAAGAGTAACCACAACCAGAGCTTTGGGAGACAACCCCAGGCTGGGATAACAAAAGGAAAAGGAGATAGCTAGTTGATTGTAGGAGTATCTGGGGAGTTAAAAGGAAAACTAAGAATAGTATTGAAAAGGCCAAGGAATATTGAGAAGGTGGGAGGATAGTCAGTAGCTCCAAGTGCTGTAGAAAGGTTAAGAAGGAGGAGGAATATCATTGATTTTAGCAATGGGGGGCTTTGATACCTTTGGAGAGAACGCATGAGTCTGAAACCAAATTGCAAAGAATTAATAAGTGACTAGATGGCACAGTGGGTAGATCACTGACTTCAAAACCAACCTCAGACCCATACTAGCTGTGTGACCCTGGGTAAATCACTTAACCCTGTTGGCTTGTTTGTTCATCTATAAAATGAGCTGGAGAAAAAGAAAGAGAACCACTCCATTGCTAAGAAAACTCCAGACTGGGTCATGAAGAGTTGGACATGACTGAAACAACTGAACTAAATGATTGGATGATGAAGTAGAGACGGCAGATATAAACTCTTTTTTAAAAAGTTCATCAGTAAGTGGAGAAGAAAGAAAAGATACGATAGGGTTAAGGGAAGGAATTTGAAAATGAGGATTTAAATGGGAAGGAACCAATAGATAGAAAGATTAAAGATGAGAAAGATGACCCAGTAGTTTTTCTGTAGCTGCCTATCTTATGGAAGAGAGATTAAACTTTTTCTTTGTTCCAGAGGCAAAACTGGGAGAAATAAATGGTATTTTCAAAGATGTCAGATTAAGGATCTGTGTAAGGAAAAGCTTCCTAATGATTAAAATTATGGAAAAATAAAATAGATTGTCCCAGTGATCATTTAAATGTAAGATATGTTCTATATCCACGTAAGATAAGCATGTCCACCTGGGTTGTCGAAAGGCTATAGACACAAGTTGTGATTGGCATTGCTGGAATTTGGCCCAATGTCAACTGCAGTTTCCTCCCTAAAGGGAGCAGAAGAGCCATAGCTGAGTACTTATGCCTTTCCTCAGCAATCCATAAGGTGTCTTGGAGTAGAATTTTATCTAAATTCCCTCCTCAAATAATTGCTAGTTTAAGAATCATGCATCTGAATCAAAAAGAAAGTCACTTCCATGGTTGCTCTTAAAGAGAAAGGGAAATCTTAGCTTAAATTTGCTGGCTTAGCTCATTCCATCAAATGCTAGTTCTGCCAAAGATCATCATAAATCCATAAATAACAAGTAAACTTCTGTGTCCCAGAAAACAGAAATTGAAGAGGATATACAAATTAAATATATCAGAAAATACATAAAGTGAATGAGCTCTTTAGATGGGAGCCCAAACTCAACTCAAACTGAGAGAGAGAGAAAAACATTTTCATCCAAGAAAGTCTATCCTGATTCTCTAGAATTTTAAGCAAGTCCAAAAACATGATGAGGTTAGCTTCCATGCATGTCTACTATTTCCAAGTCTTTTGCCTGTACTTCCCTGGAGTATCCTTGGTCCACCTATCATCATAAATAAATCAGCCCTTTCTGGCAGATACACCACATATTGCTCAGCCATCTCTCCAGCAATCCTCATTTTACATATGAAAAACTAATGCTTATCAAGAAGTGTTATCCATTTCTGGAAGTCTTTGAACAGAGGCTGTATGACCATTTGTTCATGGTATTATTGAGATAATTCATCTTCAGGTATGTTAGACTAGATCTGTTTTGAGGGTTCTTTCCAGCTAAGCTTTTATTAGGTAGATTGATATGATATGATATGATATGATATATGATATGATATGAAATGATATGATATGATATATAAGTTCAAAGGATTCAGGAGAAGATAGGATCAAGGACATATGGTATGACTTAGTTTTACCAAGGAGAAAGACCAATTCATCCTCTTGACATTTGAAGGGAGGGGGATAGGAGTAGGTGAATATACAAAAGATTTTTTGTATCATGAAGAAAGGGATGTCAAGTTTAGGTTGGAAGGCAATTTCACTGGGTGACGATCACCTGAGGAATTAAGAAAGAAGTGAATTGGGATCCTGAAGGTGTGATACCTTTCTGTCACTAAGAAGGTCTGAGGAAGTCATTAAGAGATTATTGATAGATAATAGTTGGTATTCTGAATTTTGAAAGACAAAGAATGTTATTTGCTAAGTCAATTACAATTTTTAAAAATAACACTATAATTAAGTTGAAATGTTGGTCTTCATTTCTAATTAGCTAAAAGATTTTTACGTTGTTTAAAGATCCAGGCTTTGAGTTTTCTTTATTTAGTATAGTTCACAGACACTGTTGGTTCCCAGCAAACTTGGTAATGAGTATGGACATCTATCATTTTGTGTTTTCATCTATGGTGAAAGAAACCCTTTTCCGCTGTAATCTCTACTGGGGTCCTATGTAAGCTTGAGCTGACAAGGTAATTTTCTGTTGAATCAACCTATGTTCAAATTCCTGAGAAAGAGAAAAAATGATGATTCAGTCTGTTGGTATGTTCCAGTAATCTTCATATCTAAAGTGACATCAGAGAAACACTTAATGAATTGCAGCTCTCAAAAAAGTTGCTACATTTGGACCTTAAAGGCTTTTCTCCTGAAAGCCCAGATATCCACTTTCCCTTATCTGCTTTCTTTCTGAGGCCTTCTAGAGAACAAATGGCTGGTAGTTTTCCAAAGGGACAGATTTTCCTATCGGATCCTTTTGTTCCATAAAAGAAAAGAAAATGAAAAAACTGTTGTCTTCCCCTGGGATACTGAATCTAAAGCAAACTGAAGCTTTGTTGATTTCTTTTGTCCTGGGCTCCTTCATATAAATATGAATAGAGTGATTACCGAATATCAGAAGTTTGGGTTTGAGGTAAGCCTTCCCTTTGATATGCAGAGAAAAAAGAAGTAGCCTGAACCCACCCTGGTTTGAAGAACTATGTTTAAGAGTTTATGAATGACCCTGTGTCTGGACATAATTTGCAGGATGCAATGCCTGATATACTCTTATGTTTAGAAGCATTTGGGAAATTACGTTGAATATTTATCTCACTTTCTTTTCTGATTTTCAAATGAAATTCCATGTAACTTTACTTTTCTTATCTGCATGTATGGTTAGCATTGTTTTGACATATATTCCATGTAATTGATACAAGATATTTAGAATATAGTAATTGCCTCTGTTATGGGTAGAAATATCCTGAAAAGGAAATATTTTTCTTGCAGAAAAAACAATGTTACCTGATTTCTCAACTTCTTTATGCATGTTACAATTTAAATTCTTCATCCGAGTTTCTCCTAAGTCATTCATGATGAATTTTTCCTATTGACAACACAAAAATAATTCATGATATTAAAACCACATGTATTATGAATAAATTGTAGAATTCCCATTTTAAAGTTGGAGATAACGAATTCAAAACAAATAAGATGCCTGCTTAATGTCACACAGCAAGTCAACACTTGGTTTAGAAAAAAATAACTGGCCTTTCTCACTATAAATTTGCAATGAAATTAAAAATAAAAAGTGAGATCTGCTCATGTTAATAGTGTCATGTTTATCCTCATGTTTGGAAGTCACTTTTTGTTTTTAAATTTCTAAAAATATTCTTCCCTGTGTTACATTTTTTTTTCCCAAAAAGCATATAGGACTTAGAGCAGCGAAGGACCTAATATGTCATCTAGTAGTGTCTTCATCTTGCAGATGAGGCCTCCACAGATGAAGTTACTTACTTGGGGTTCAGCTCTTAAAAGGACAAATATTTAGATCAAACCTTGTAGCAGTTTATTACAGCTGTGCACTTGGGGGATAGCTACCTTAACATTCACAAAACTCAACAAAAACCAACTTCTGTAACCCTAACAATGACTGTATTATTGGGTCATAAAAAATTCCCAAAATATGCCCTAGTCTCAAAACATAACTAAATTGATATGTAGTTTAATATCACAGTTTTTAATTATGTATTATATACTGTATATCATCTATGTGCCACATATCTATAATATTTTATTATAACTTCTAAGTGTAATCATTCTTATTCATGTACATGAGAGAATATGAGCATGCAGATAATCCAAAAATTCTTAGTTTTGTTGACCTTCCCCTTAAAATCCTTCATATGAGCACATAATAAAGGGGACAAGATTTGATTCCTGTCTCTTTTCCTTGCCCTCACCTCTCTCTGGGAGAACACTAAATTTGCCAGAAGACAGCCAGGACGCCCTAGACTGTCTTCTTTGACATTCTTTATATTCATATATCCAGGCCCTGGCACACAAGTGTTTAATTATTCATTGACTAATTCATTGAATGAATGAATACTAGATATTTATCCCCACCTCTCAATAAAAGAGCCCTCCTCAGCCTCCAAAATTCTTTTAATTTCAGTAGCATCTTGTGTCTATATCACTCCTTGACATTTATTTCAGAATTACTATTTTTAGTTGCCTTTCCCATGTATATATTTCATCTCACCAACTAAATTATAAGCTTCTTTAGGGTAAAGGCTACCTTGTACTCCTTTGTATCTCCCCATAGACCTCTTACCATTCCTACACATTTAGTAGAATCTCAGACATTAAAAAAAATTATAATAGGAGCCTCCAACTTTTTTTTTATGAGGACCTACTGTGTTATCTCTCAAAAATCTGAGCTCCACAGGATATAGTAAACTATGGGAAAGGGAAGAGTGGTATCCTTATGAGTGTAATAGGGATTACACCTACATTCCATGAAAAATGATAGAAAAAGCATGATGCCTGTGAAAAATGACTGATTTGCTTGAGCTTCCTTAGTATCCAGAGATGGCAGGAGTGACGTGGCAATCAGAATCAGCCAAGCAGGAGGCAAAGAGAATGTCCTCCAACTTTGACATAGCTGAGATCCTTGTGAATTTGCTTGCTGAACCTGGAAATCCCTCCAGAGTATTATTAATAACCACTTGGGGAGGTTCATACACACTCTCACACACACACATACATACATACATATATACATACATACATATACACACACACTTTCATTACTGATGAAGAGATTGCTTTGACTATCCTGGTCAAACCCCACCCAAGCTTGCAAGGAATTTAATCTAAAGTGGGGAAATCTATTGTGTTCTACTCAAACTTGGGTAGGGACAGATTCTTTTGTCTAGATACCCCAAGGCTGGGAATGGTGTGGTATATCTGGGAGCGGTCTGGTATATCTGGGAGTGGTCTAGAGATAGTTTCTCTGTCCAAGGCTGACGTGGTGATGGAGTAACATCAGCCCCTGTTGAAAGGTATATAAACTGTGCAGCCTAACCCCAAAGAGAGCTCAGTTCTGATGGCAACTCCCATACATTCCCTGCTCTTTGAGAGAAATAAAACACATATACAACATAAATCTGTTTGTCTTTCTCAGACCAAAGTGTAGAGGTTGACGGGTAGGACTCATGGTTTGAGAATCAGAAAGGTCTGAGTTTAAATCGCAGCTCTCCTACTTTACTACTTAGGAAAATCTCTTAACTCTTCTGGGCCTGACTTTCCAAATATACACTCACATACATGTGTATCACATATACGTGTATGTATACATGTATCTATGTATATATAATTCCAAACCATCCCATATATAAATATGGGAATGGAGAAGCTGGGTTAATGTTAGAGGGGTTATCAAGGGAGTCCCTGATTAATTTCATGAATTCTCTAGTCTATTTGATGAGCTTGTTTAAGGATGTAACTCCTGATTGGTTCCCAGGGCTATGAACTACCTTTACAAGGTATTTGACTGGCTGGGATTTCGGAGGTTAGTCTCTGGTCAGATGAGCTTTCCTTCTCAGTAGTCTGTAAAAGCTAATTGACAGACCCGTCTTTGCTCCTTTGGACTTGTTTGTTTTGTTTCCTGTTTGTTTTCCTGTTCAGAACACCTATCACCAAATAGCAAAGTAGACATGACTTTATCAATGAGACGCATCACAAAGTCTCCTCCCCAACCCCGCCACTCCCCAAAACTAAAAATGGCCCCTTTAGAGTGGAGGCAGATAGGAGTTATATGTATTGAAGGTGGCCTGAGAAATGTTCCTGAAAACGTCCCCAAGACATGACAACAACCAGGGCACTCTTAGATTTCCTGCAGTCACATGACAGAGGAAGTCATGTGTGGCACATGACAGAGGAAGTCATGTGTGTGCCCATCTGGCCCTCAAAAATAGCACATGAGCAATGTTTGTGAGTTGTCAACATGTGTAGAGAAGGGAATTTTAATCATTTAGCCATCTTGGAATCTATTCTAACTAGAGAAGGGAAATTTCCTTGGCAGGACCTGCTTGGGAGGGTGTGGAGCGGGGGGAGGGTGTTGCCTTATTGGTGACCTTAAGTTCTAGAATTCAAGGATTTAAAAGGGGGTGGGAAGGGCAGATTTCCTGACAGATCATACTCCTTTGGGAGCAGGGCAGGGGGAAGGAGGGGTATGATGATGATGATAGATCCCTCACATAGGTCTTGAGCAGCATCCTACTTATAGAGCAGAGCCTATGAGGTACTTGGATGGCATAAGTCAAGTAGGAAGGGCATTGCTTATTCATCAGCCTCAGTTTGCCCTCTGGGAAGAATTCAAACTACAAGATGAAGAATACTATTCTGAACAAAATTATATAGGACCCTGTGAGAGGGCTGGAAATCCACCAGAATGTCAGATTTAAAACGCCTTTTAAGGGGAGCTGGTGGCTGATCTGTTTGCTTTTTGTGTGTCACTACCTTTTCATGGGCTCCTGCCTTCTTTGTATGTTATATACACTTTTTGTGGATTAAAATAAAGGCTTTCCAACTCATGTACATTGCTACAGTGAGTGGCTGTACAATCTATTATCATACAGGACCTGATACCCAGTTGTCCACATTTGAGGAAATCTAGTCACATTCTACATATCAATAAGTCAATGACCCACAGAGAAAAAGTGTTCTATTGTGGTCAGAACCAGTTTGTGTATGCCTAAAGTCTTAGGGATTCCTAGGATATATCTGCATGTAAAAATCAAATGATTTCTAGGGCCCTTTCAAAATACTATAATCCATTGAGGAGAATATGACTAGGAGCTACTACCATACCCTCCTTGCAATATCTTACATTCTAGGCCACTAAAATGGGATTATAGGGGCACATGGCTGAAAGTGATGCATTATGAGGTTAAAAAGTAGAATGGGGCAAGAGTGTATGAATATGGATGCTGGCCCATAGTCAATTCGTTGGCAGCACCTGTGTTACTATATGTATCATTTATTTGTTCAGTGGTATCTTTTTTTAATTATGTAGAAGTGATAAAAGGAAATAGGGAAAGCATTCTAAGGTGACAAATGGATTTTTCTACATTAGAATATATACATAAGCTTTGGTAGATAAAACAGTAACGATGGTCTGTGTGGTGTATTTTCTGAAGAATTCTGGGGAGACTCTTTACCCAAGAAACAGTATGATTCTGATGAACGTCTACAGTTAAACAAGTATTAGAAATGGAGACTTGGACCTGGATGCAAATTTTAGTTCTCCTGCTTACACATGAAGTTGCGAATAAGTCACTTTACATCTCTGGATCTCAATTTCTTCATCTGTAAAAATAAAGGAATCAGACTGGGGGCCCTCACAGATTTTTTTTCAGCTCTGAATCTTTGTTTCTATGGAAAATGTTTTTTTTATCTGACACAGGCCAGGGAGAGGGGGAAGAAGGGGAGTCGTATAGCATTACGCTCATAAATGCTGAGAGCACAAGGGAAATATCATTATAAAAAAATAGCAAATTGATACAAATCCCTCCATAAAGAAATGTCTAAATCTTATCCAATGACTCATGTTTCAAGCAAGATTTAATGTATATAAAATAATTCAGGCTCTGAGAGTTGACTGTAATCAACTTTTTTACCTAAATTTAACAATTTTTTTATCATTACATTTAACAATTTTTACCTAAAGTAAAAATATTCATTGTAGAATATATAAATTCATTATTTTAAAAAAATCATATTTTAATTGGTTTTTTTGTTTTATGTCTCCTTCATTTTTCAATATATACCTCCCCTCTCCTACCAGTGATCCATCCCTTATAACAACCATCAAAGAAGAAAAGAAATGGGGGTGAAGTTCATCATAGCCAACTAACCTATCAGCTATATGCCATATTCCAAACCACAGTGCTCTGTCCTCACAAAGTTGTATTTTCCCAATTCTTCTCGAAGGATAATATTGTCATTAAAATTACACAGCATTCAGTTTGGTGCTTTTCCAGGGTTGTTGTTTTTCTTTTTTTTTAATTTCCTGGTTCTACTTCATTCTGATTTGGTTCTCTAAATTCTTCATGTTTTATGTTTCTTACAGGACAACAATATTTCATTATATCTGTATAGCACAATAATTTTTACTTGTTCCACTATTGAGAAGTATTTACTTGGTTTCTAGTTCTTTGCTACCATAAAAAGTACATTTTAATGTATGGAAACTTTCTGCCTCTTTGGAGCGTATGCTGAGTAGTAGAACTTCTGGGTTAAAGAAGACAGACATCTTAGCAACCTTTTTTAGCATAATTCTAAATTGTTCTCTATATAGTTAGACGAATTCACAACTTCACCAATAATATATGGTGTGTCTGTATTTCCACAGCCATTGCAGCAGTGACTATTTCCATCTTTTCTTATCTTTGCCAATTTTCTAGGTATGACTTAAAACCTCAAAGTGGTTATGATTTGCATTTATCTTAAAAGTGTTTAGGATGTGGAAATGTTTTGCATGACTGCACATGTATATAAAATTGCTTGCCTTCTTGGTAAAGGGGAGGATAGGAGACAATTTAGAGCTCAAAAACTTTTTTAAATGAATATTAAAAGTTGTTTATACATGTAATTGAGGAAAAAATAAAATATTAAATGATTATTTTAAAAAAATATTAGGAATAAACTTTTGTGAAATTCTCCTTTTGAAAACTTTGTTCATATCCTGTGAGTACTTATTCATAGGGAATAACTCATAGTTTTATATATGTTGATTCCATGTATATCTTAGATATTACACCTTTATAAGAGATATTTGATGCTAAGATTTTTTTCCTATTTAATTCCCCTTTTATCCTAGTTGCATTGATTTTGTTCATGCAAAAGCTTTTCAATTTGGGGTAATTAAGAGCATATGTGTGTATGTGTCTTACACACACACACACACACACACACACACACTTCATGCCTGTTTCTCTTTCTTGCCTGGATAAGAATATTCTTCAGGGCTTTAGCTATGAAAGGCACCTGAACTAAAATGTTTCTACATTTTTAAGAGTGTGATTCCTTTTATTCAGGTTGCATATCCTTTATGAGCATCTTGAGGCATATAGTGATAGTATTGATTAACATCATGCATAGGTTTAGGAGAATGGAAAAGAATTTTTAATTAAAATTAAATTTGGGCACTTCAAAGCGGTTCAGAGTAAGATAATCCATAATCTGTACCTCAGAAAATCAAAGGAATTCTTACCTACACATGCTAGAATAAATAGATACTATCACAAGAATGTTATTTTATGCTGCCTCATACATCTTTCATAATAATAATGTGTGTATTTCATCCAAAGCTTTAATGTGGTGTAGTTAGTTCCATTGTGATGTCACTAGATTCATTAGTCACTTCTCAAAAGGGGGAAATTTTCCCTAATTATTAATTGATTTTGTTTATTTCTTTAAAAAACATACACATTTATACAAGAAAAACATACACACACAAACTTTTTCCATTCCCTGGGGTAACTGAAAAGCTGAAGACCCCACCTGGAATCTAAGCTCTTCCTTTCCTGAGCACGACTGAACTTGACTCTGGATATGATATGTAGATATTTTTCATATGATGTCAACTTTCTTCTGATGTCAGTTTTCTTCTGTGGAATACAGGTTTAGATGTGCTCATTAACCCTGAGACTGGCACCAGTATCAGAGTATTTGATCTGAGTGCATCCCACGCATTCTCAGATTAAATATGAGAGTATCCACCGGTAGAATTTCTTTCAAGCTAGGAAAGTCTTAATTACCAAGTTGTCATTTTCTTGTGATACAGAGGAGTCCTCCAACCAAAATGCTTAGGATTTCTTGGCCAGAGACTGTGGATGTAAGTACAGATGTGAAAGCCCAATAAATTTTCTCTGACAATGAATGTGAAATAAGAACAGTGGTTACTACAAAGATAGGAAAGCCAAGAATGCTTCATTACTTGGAGATACTTAAATGATATTTGAGAGGATCTTATTTTGGAGAACTTAAGAGAAGCTTAGATATACTGGATGAGGTGAGTGAGCTACTTCGTAGCTATGTTAATTATGAGGTAGAGAATACATCACTTTTTTAGTGCTATTGAAGAACCACCATCTCACCCTTTGTCTGTTCTCATCTGGAGTAGAAAGAGCCTTGAGTTTAGAGACAAAAGACCTGAATTTGAATTTTGCCTCTGCCACAAACTAGCTGATGACTTTGATCAGGTCCCTTCTCTCTGGGCACAAGTTTCACACTCTGTAAAATCATAGTCCTGGTAGATGATCTGTAGTGTTTATAATAGGACCTGGCATATAGTAGGTGCTATATAGCAAGTGCTTAATAAATGCTTATTGACTTAAGCCATAAGGCAAGAAGAGAAGAAAATGAGAATTTATTAAGCAGCTGTTGTGTGCTAGGCCCTGAACTAAGAAATTTGCAAATACTATCCCCCTTGATCCTCGCAGCTCTGTGAGGTAGGTGCTGTTAATTCTCCCAGTTTTACAGTTGTGGAAACAAATGGAGGTTGAGCGATATGCCCAAAGTCACGAAGCTAGGAAATAGCTTCTACTGAATTTGAACTCGAGTCCTGCGCTCTATCCACTGTGCCAACTCACTGCACATTAAGGGCAGGAATGCTCTCCCTTTTGTATTTGTAGTTCCAGTATATAGCATAATTCTTGACACATAGTAGGTGCTTAAATTCTTGTTGACTTGCCTTATAAGAAGTGGTCATTTTGTCCACCTGTGTGATCATGTATCTAGGCCACTAAATATAAACAGCTTTGAATCAGCATGAGCATTTCTATATTGAACTCCATCAAAAAAAGGTGAAAAGAAGGCTCTGAGAAGTTACTGACTTGTCAACACAGTTAATAAGTGTCTGAGGCAGAGTTTGAACCCAGGCCCCCAGAATTGTTTTCCATGTTCCCTACTCATTGGAGTCATACCATAAGCAAATGATAAAGTGTCAATACTCTGCTTTGTAACATGGTAAAACACTGAATTAATGTTATTTATTCTTTCTTCCTCAGCTCTTTTATCACCTCCTGCCCCTACCATTCTCCAAAACTGCTTCTTATTAAAAATTCCTATCCTAAACCTAGGGAGGACCACATCTCGGCAGTTTAGCTTCTGGCCAATACCTGAGAACTAAAGCATCCTTTAAAAGAATTAAATGGTAAATAGTAACATTCCCATTTTACAGGTGATGGAATGGATTTCACTGAGAAGAAAAGGGTAGGAGAACTAGGGGGTGAGGGAGAATTCCTGGATAAATCAGTCATTTCCCAGCAAGGTAAAAATCAGGCTTCCTGCTAAGACGCAGTACTCCTTACTGTGTTGTACTTCTAAGAATATAGTGATTCTCATCTATCCCTAGAAATCTGAACAAATTCTGAAGAAGCAGAGGCTTCATCTTTTCCAGTTGGTTAATCCTCTATCTGTCAATCATTCATGTAGGAGCTGAATAGACTATAAATTCACATTTCTGGAGCCACATGGCCAAAATAGCACTTTATATTCAGTGTGAAATTCTTAAAAATGAAACCCAGCTGGCAGGCTGGAAGGGCACTCTGTGTATGCGTGCGTGTGTGCGCGTGTGTGTGTGTGTGTGTGTGTGTGTGTGTGTTTGTGTGTGTGTGTAGGGGGAGTTTGGGTATGCAAAAGGGGTGCATGATATCTCCAGAAGCTTTTCGCATTTTGTGTTGATTCATTGTAATTTTGCAGCATTTACTCCCAGGACAAGTGACTTTTCAAAAGCTTAATCCTAAATCAGCTGTCTCCATTTATAGTAGCTCGTAAAAAATAATCGAGATAGGTTTTTCCAAGTCTCCCAAAGTAGTCTCCTCCCTATCTGCCCAGAATTGAGGAATAAACTACTCAGTTGGAGTTGGGAGGAGGAGGGTAGGGATTTTAATTCTTTCACGGTATCATTGGGGTATCATTTAATTAATCCACATCTGCCCTTTGAAATCCATTGAACACTGGCTTGAAAAAGTAAATTCTCCTCCCCAAAGAGAAGAGTTCAATTGCAGAACCCAGCCCTAATGGTTTATTCATCTTAATAAGACTTCACTTTCCTTTCTTCTTCTCTGGGCTATGTAGGTATTAAGTTTCCTAATCCTTATTGACTTAAAGGTCATTCTCATGGCCGTGGTAGCTAAGCACAATTCCAGTGAGAGTCTCTAAGTTGCTGGTCCTAGCCTTTGGAACTCTTCCATACCAACCACCTTAGGAGTTCACACAAGTCAGCTTACCATTAGTACCAATTCCAGGACACTAGTAACTGTACCAGGGTGAAGAAGGTACTCCAAGGTACTCAGAACACTTGTGTTTGTATCTGGGCTCTGTCACTTACTCTCTCTGAGACTGTGGAGAAGACGCCTGATTTCTCATTTTCTTTATCTGGAAAATGGAGATAACAATATGAGTATTATCTACCTTGCAGGGTGACTGTGGGAATAAAGTGAGATAATTGACATAAAGTGCTTTGTATACCATCTAGATAGAGATATCTGTATGTAATATATATGTATGCATGTCTATGTCAAGTGTTACTATTACTATTGTGAATAAGTTGGGGAATATTTCTGTACTTGTGACTTTATAGGCACACCTTAGATGCAAATATTTCAGTGGCCAAAAGGCATCTTAATTGACCAGTTATATGTTTTATGAATAAGTAGGTGTTGCATTCAACTTCCTAACAAGTGTGCAGGTTATTTATGCTCTGTGGTCTGATGGGAAGCATCCAACAGGTAGGACATTGTTTCTAAGAGCCACATTTCCGAATGTTAGAGGTTAAAGCTCATTATAAAAGAGCTTTAAAACACAGCCTCTACTTTAAATGTCTAGGAATCTGAAATCCCAACAGCAAGCATTATTTTTCTTTGGATTGCTCATTTCAGGAAAGGATTTATATTTATAGCTCAGAGAAATTGGATTTATCCTTATGCAGTTATACACAAATATCATGTGTATTCATATATTCGTATTATGCAACATACATGCAAATAGAATAAAGTCTATGTAAACATGCAAAGGATCATTGATTTCATTAGCATGGGAAAGTAAATCCCAGTGTGAGAATTTACATGATAGCAGCAGATCACACGCTGCTTCTGATTTAGTTGATTAAGTTGTAAAGATTAACCTAAAACACATAAAGGTTAAATGCCGGGGATCAGACAGCTGACTGCTAAGTGTCAGATGGAAGGATCAACCCTGCACCTAGGTTTTCCTTTCCCTAAACCTAGTGCTATTCATTATACCATGCTGCCTCAGTTAAGATATGTTATTTCTCATTTTAATTGATATTTACTTTCATTTTAGGAGGAAAAATATGAAATACGTTGTTATTTTCATGGAGTCAGCCCAACCTGATTCTCTCCCTTCAATGTTATACTGATATTCCACTTCTGCAGAGGGAAACCAGGGAAGAAAAGGGGAGTGTTTCAAGGTCTTATAGTAATTTAGTGGCAAAGGAAAAAATAGGTTTGCTTCATAAAACAATAAATTTACCCTGTACTCAAAGCAATGTAACTATGAAGCATAGCCTCTGAACTGGCAGTTGGGAGTTTTCATTGTCTTTTGTGGGTATACATGGACTTATCCCTTCTTGCTTTTTTTTTCCTCCTGGTAAATGAGAATAGATAGTATCTTCAGTGTACTTCACAAAGGCTTCATAAGGAAAATATTTTTTTCAATGTTTTGTTACCTTCAAATTAAAGATATTACAATCAGAACCCTAGCTAGGATGGGGTAGTAGAGGATTTGTCCTGGCCTCCAGCATCCTGGGGAGAAAGCTACTACTTCTCTATGGTAGTATGGAGACTGAAGGCTCACCTCTCACAATACTTACAGACCTAGCACCAAGAGAGGATGAAGAAACCACATGCCAGCCAAGAAGAGAAAGATGATCTGTAACCTCTCCCAGGGTGACTCTCCCAGAGAAGACTGTAGACTGTCCTCTATACATGCTTGCACCCCCTCACCCCCAAAAGTATACATACGTATTTTTCTCTTTGCCACCGTCACATTCTAAACAGATTGTTCTCTATCCCTGTTCCCATCCACTCTTACCCCTAAACTGTTTTTGTCCAAGGTGAAAAAAATGTCTAATATGCCTTTGATAATTAATACCTAGGTATTCCTGGTGTGTGTGTGTGTGTGTGTGTGTGTGTGTGTGTGTGTGTGTGATCTGTAATATTCTTTAAAGAAAATTGAATGTTAGTTTCTATAGGGATTTCTAGTGACTCCAAATTCTTAATGATATCCTGTCTTAATAAGAATTTTGGTTTGGGCACAGTCTATTATATTCCTTGAACTGGCCTTTAAGTGACAATATATAGGGTGTCCCAAAAGTCTTAGTTCAGTTTTAAGCTTTAATAGCTTAAAATTTAAGCCTTTTAATAATTTTTAGGCTTTTTAAAACTGCTTAAGTTTTTAGGCTTAAAACTGCACTAAGACTTTTAAAACACCATGTGTACAGTTCAGCATATGAAGTCTTAGACTATAATTTCTAAGGACTGCTTACAACATAGCAAGACAATTCCTAAGCTTGTATTTTTGAGTTGTCACATTTGGCCAGGGTTGGACATGCTTTGCCGTCAGCTCCTGAGGTTCCCTGGGCTGAATCCTTGTCTGGTGTTCTTTCTCCCTATTAGGATGTGAATTCCTTGAGAGTAGAAACTGGCTTTCTTTTCTTTTTGTGCTTAGTCAAGCACTTAGCACGGTGCTTTACTCTTTTCACTTAAAAGATATTTTTTATTGCCTCAACTCGTGTTTTTATTGTATTAAGATTTTATTTTGTGAGGATTTTGATTGACAAAGGAGTATTGTGAAAATCAGCCCAGGACTTGGAGTCATGAAGACCTACCTGGTCTTCATCTAGCACTTTCTAGTTGTGTGGCCACAGTAAATGTCATTCACTGTCTTTAAGCCTCAGTTCCTTCATCTGTAAAATGGGGGTAATTACGTACCTTACAGGACTGTTGTGAAGACTGAATGGAAAAAATTGTTTGCGAAACACTTTGGAAATCTTCCAAGTGGCACTTAAATGTCCTGGCCATTATCCTTGTTGGGCTTTGTTATCATTCAGCCATTTTCCAGTTGTGTCTGACTCTTTGTGACCCTAGTTGGGGTATCCTTGGCAAAGATACTGGAGTGGTTTGCCGTTTCCTTCTCCAGCTCATTTTATAGGTGAGGAAACTGAGGCAAATCGGGTTAAGTGACTTGGCCAGGGTTACACAGCTAGTAAGTGTTTGAAGCCATATTTGAACTCAGGAAAGTGAGTCTTCATAACTTGATGCCCAGTGCTCTATAGCTGACCCAATCTTGTCATAATAGTTCCTCATATCTTAGTATACCACTAGGTTCAGTACAAGCATGTAGAATTGCCCCAGACAAGGTTAAAAAAGAAAAGGCATATTCTCTTGGTTTTGTTATCCCAAAGCAGTTGGCTCAAGTGCGTTTAGGGTGGTCTATCTAACAGTATTCGGTAGTTTTAAAGGGAATGAAAAATGTGACTAAAAGAGAATTTCGAATAGAAAAAAAGTCACCCAACATATGAGGTCTTTATCACCAAATGTCAGGGACAAGATTATTAGCACGTACTTTCAGTAAAACAAGAAGTCAGGAGAGGGGAATGCTATTCTGATCTCTATCTTAGATTTGAAAGATGTTCTTGCTTGTTCGCCCTTTCGAACTGTACTTAAGCTGCATGGGCAGTGGAAATGTGAATGCATACTGCTTCCTACCATACAGTACCACTCAAGGAGAACACAGATGAATTACCCAGTTTTATAAAAACCATTTCAGTAATTGCCGGCAGATGCAGTTGTGGGTACTTGATGAGTTTCTCATTCTAATAACCCTTGACCTCATAAAATATAGAACTCATATCTCAAACCTAGACTTTATAATGCCAGATTTTTTTTCCTATTTTCAGCATGTGCAGTTAACTTGTATCAAGTTTTTTTTTTATGCTTTAAAAGAATCAATTTCATGGTGAATGCATTTAGTTAAGCAAGCCATTTAAACAACATCTTACTCGTGTGTAGCAGACCATTTTACAAGTATCTGATAGTTTTACAAGCCTCTGTTTCAGACAAGCTAATTGGCTGTCTCTGATATGTGAGTTTGGGCCTTTCACTCATTAACTTCCTTCAATGTCCAACATATACTTTAACTAGGTCTCTTAACTAGTGGATGGGGATTTTATATAGTCATATTGTAATCCTTTTTGTCAGGAAGAAGTTTTCCAGGGACAGACTATTAAAGTATTGCAATATTTACTCCTTGAAGATAACTTCAGTGGCTATATAATATTCTCTTAGACGTGGAAGATACTTGAATCAGACTGCTAATGGGCAGAGTTATATTTCTCTTTGGAAGCGAATGAGTAGAGAGAATACACGATAGACACATCAACGGGACCAAATACAGAGATGTTTGGAAGTAGGAATGCCCTGTGCTTATAAAAGATGTTCTAGATCTTGTGGGGAATAATCTGATGTCTACAGCTTCATGCAAAGACAAGTGCAGTTGTATAGTTTTGTTATTGTTCTCATTGGTGTGCTTTCTTTCCATCTTGTGAAATTAAAACTGAATGTTTTATTTAGATGCTTTAAATGGATTAAATGAGCATAATATGCTTAGGATAACGAAATGACTAAAGAGGCTCTTTTTACATGTTCTTATTCTTTTTGGCTGTCTCATCATCACCCTCCCTCCCTCCCCACCCCACCCCACCCCACCCAAGCTGTGGGTGTACCTGAGGCTCCATATTGGGGGCTCTCTTCCTTTCTCTCTACATTCTCCCTCTTGGTGATCTCATCAGCTCATAAGAATTTCCTTGTTATCTCCATACAGGTGATTGACCAGGTCTACGTAGTCAGCCCAAGCCTTTCTTCTGAGCTCCAGTACCACATTACCTAGTCCCCCGTGAACATGTTCCACAGGATGTGCCCTAGGCATTTTGAACTCAAGTTATCGAAATTGGGCCTCAGTATCTTTCCTGCCAAACCTACTTGTCTTCCGTACTTCTCTGTGTTGAGGATACCACCGTCCTGCCAGCCACACAGATTCGTAACTTCAGAGTACTTCAGTCTTCCCTACCCCATTATTTCTACTCAGTTGCTTCTCCTTCCACAAAATCTCTTGCATGTGGCCTTTTCTTTCTACGTGGCCACCACTGTGGTTTGACTCCTCTGCCTGGAGTATTGTAGTAGCCTTCCACACGTCTCCCAGCCTTTAGTCTCATTGCATTCCAATCCAGTTTTCAGCAACCTGCCAGACTTGATGTTCTGAACGCACAGGTCTAACCCACGTCCTTTTCCTGATCTGTGGGCTCTCTGGTGTATAGAGAGTAAAATGAAGACATCTCAACTTGACATTGAAAACCCTCACCCCTTCACAGTCTGACTCCTAGCTACCTTTTCCAGACTTACTACACATTACTTCTCTTCCCTCACTCTCCATTCCAGCCAAACTGACTTACTTGCTCCTCCCATACATGATCTTCCACCTCCAGTCTAAATATCTTTTCATCTATAGATCGTCCTTTTGCTTCCTCTTCCTGGCTTCTTGGCACTCCCTTCTTCCATCCCTGTGATGCTTCATGAGGCCTTCATGGTGCCACCTTTTTCATGGGACTTTCATGATTCTTCCAGCTGTCAAGGCATTCCTTCCACTCTGAAATGACCTAGAACTTACTTGGCATTTTGTTTCCTCCAGTAGAATATAAGAATATATGAGGGCAGGGATGCTCGTCTTTTTTGCCTTTTTATCTCTAGCACGTTGCTTGGCAGTCAGTGGCGCTTTATAAATGCTTGTTGGTGGTGTGTATAGAGGGGCATAAAGGGGTAGTTAGATGGCACAGACCTGGAGTTAGGAAGACGCCTTTCTGAGTTCAAATCTGGCCTCAGACGCTTACTAGCCATGTGACCCTGGACGTGTCACTTAACTCAGTTTCTTCATCTGTCAAATTAAATTGGAGAAGGAAAAGGTAAACCACTCTTAATATCTTCATCCAAAAAAACCACAAAAGGGATCATAACAAGTCAGACATGACTGAAAAATGGCTGAAAAAAATTGACATAGAGACACCAACACATTGATAAATATGTCATTATTTTATTTTCAAAATTACTTATCGTAGCTGCCTATAGTTTGTGCCATAGGATAATCATAAATGGGGTCTATATTTTAACAGTTGCAGAGGTCTTACCTCCTCCATAAAGCCTTCCTCAGCTAATTAGAAAGTTATGGTCGCTTCTTTCTAGCCTTCAGATCCCCTAATACCCTTTTTGTTTTCCTTTTCCTATATAAGGTATAAATGTGCTATAGGGTATGTAGTATTTTTCTCGTATTGGTTCAGTCCATGCCAGTCAACTGCATTGTGTCTTCTTTGTCCTGACCACTACCAAAGCAACTTGAAAGGACGGCAGATGTAAAAAAAACAAAAACAAAGAAAAAACTCTTGAGTTGATCCTTGAGTAGTAGATGTAAAACAAATTCATAATAACGTATTAGAGAGCAATTAAGTACCAGACTTATGTGGTGTAGTAAAAATGAATCTGTTGTCAGAAGACTAGTGTTCTAGCTGTACCACTAACAGAATCATAGGATCATAGCTAAGATCTTAGGGAACATCTAGCGTAGTCCCCTTATTTTTACGTAAAACCAAGAGAAAACTGAGGCCCAGAAATAAAGGGACTTACTGATTGATTTTTACTCAAGGGATTTAAGTAAAATAAGTTAGCATTGCCTGTGTAACCTTGGGTAAAATACATCTCTGGCCTCCTTTTCCACATGCTTAGAATAAGGGGTTTGGATTAGATGATCTCATCATTTTAAAGAATTTGAGAACTAGAAGGGACCTTAGAGATCATCTCATCTATGCATGTAAAAAAGGGACAAAAATGTTAAACTGCCCATGCCCTTTGACCCAGAGATGTTATACCTGGGTGTAAACTCCGAAGAAGATTAAAAACAGATCCCTATATTCATTAAAACATTCCTTGCAGCCCTTTTTATAGTGACAAAAACAAATAAAAACACTAGAAACAAACACCATGCCTATTGTTTGGGGAATGGCCAAATACATTTTGGTGCATGAATGTTACAGAATATTGATGTTCTATAAGAGTAGAGGGGGAATGGAGTGGGAGGCAGAGCCAAAATGACAGAGTAGCGCTAGTACTCAGCCAAGCTCTCCCAACTTTCTCCTCCAGACAACTTGAAAATAACGCCTCAAATTTAATTCTGGAGTGGCAGAACCAACAAAAGGTCAGAGTGAGACATTCTTCCAGTCCAAGATAAAACAGGGGGTCAGAACGAGAAATGTGTGACACAGGAGGAAGCTGAACTGGAGTCCATATGGATGAAACTCCAGTAGTGGGAATAGGTTGTGGTGATAGAAAAAGCTCCAGCTTTGGGAGCTTTCAAGCCAGAGACAGCAACTGGTCAGAAGAGAGATTATAAAGTACCCTTGTGCTGGTACTGGATACAGAAACAAATGCTGTTTGGCAACCCCATTGGCTCTACCCACTTGTGGGTCGTAGTTCAAGGGCAAAGAAGAACACTTTCCATCAACAGGGAGTGGGAGCCCTGAGGGGGTAGCTGTTTGATAACTCTATTGTCTATATCTACTTTTGGGTCATAGTTCAAAGGTGGAGAGGAGCACTTTCAGTCAAGAGTGTGTGGAAACCCTGAGGGATAGTAACACTTCAGGTCCCAAGGGAGATGGAGCTCTAACAAGCAGTATGGATTGCAATTCCAAGGAATTAGGGACCCCTCCTGGATAAGGACCAAAGTGGCAACCAAAAGAGCAAACAACCAAGAAAAAATGGGACCATAAAAGCTACTGTGTTGACAGGAAAGATCAAGATACAAATTCAGAAGGTAACAGTGAAGTTAAGAAAGCTATAAACAAGCGGGAATGAGGGTGAAGGATGGTAAAATATAAATTGTACACAAGCCCAACAAGAATTCCTGGAAAAGCTAAAAAAATGATTCTTGAAATCAGTTAAGAGTGGTAGAAGAAAAGTTAGATAAAGAATGAAAGCAAAGGAAGAAAATGATGAAAGGACTATTAAAAGTTTGGCAGAAGAGGAACGAAAAGAAACAGTGACTATAAGGAAAACAGAGAAGCATGGGAAGATTCACATGAACTGATGCAGAGTGAAGTTAGCAGAAGTATAAAATGATAGACATAATGGCCATAACAATGTAAATGGAAAGAATAAGAAAATGAGATTGAAGGCTGTACAGTTATTGTGACCAAGTTTGACTCCACAGAAAAACTGACAGAAGACACTTCTCTCACTTTTTTTCAAAAGTGGAAGACTACAAGTCTGGATTATTGCATGTACTACAGTCAGTTGATATTCCTCTTTTACTGAATTGCCTTTTTTTGATTTATACTTCGTTGCAAGAAGTGACCCATTGAAGAATGGAAAAAGATATACTCAAAATTGAAGGTGATATAGAAGCAGAGGATATTGATAAAAACACATTTAAGGGATTTGGGAGGGAAAATTAAGTATCTCATCTAACACTAATATTTTACAAATCAGAAAATTGAAAACAGACATTGAAGTTAAGTATAGTTACTGAAATCTAGACCTATTGTCTCTCTGTTTTATATTCTTTCTACGGAGGTTCTCCTGCCTAAACACTGACACACAGGAGTAACTGACTGGGAATAGAAGATGCTCCTCTCCATACAGAACCAGAAAAAAGCCCCACCCAAATTCAGCAAGCACCAGAGGCAAGAGTTCCCTACCCGTTGCCTCTGCAGCTATATGGAGGGGAGCCTTCTCATTTTCCTGAGTAGGAGTAGCTGATATACCTAGGTACTTTCTGCTTTTAGGCATTAGGTGGTATCTTTAGAAGTCTTGTTCTGCCTCTAAGATCTTTTCCAGTTAATCATAAGTCTTCATATAGAAGACAAAACTTGAGGAAGGAAGGTCTATCAGTATTTAACTAGATGGAGGAGTGGGGAGTGGTATTTCAGGTGAGAGGAAAGCAGGAGCAAAGATGGAAGTGAAAATTAGCACGGCAGAACTGTGTAGGCAAGCAGCGAGGAACAGAGACTGTACATTTAGCAATAGTTTGTGTACATGCACTATTTTTTTCTCTATATCCTTTACTGGTATATCCTTATGTCATGATTTTTTAAAAAAATTATTTAGAGGTGAGAAGGCACTGACGTTTCTGGTTTGCATATGAAGTCCAAGAGGGAAAAGGGTTCATCCATGAGGATCCAGTCTTTTCTCCAAGGACTGAGCCTACATTGGCCACACCTACCTTTTAATTAAATTGAGAGCCATCCATATTGAATGATACTCTTGGCAAAATAGAGAGCCTGAAGCCAGGTCCTGTGTAAATGTTTTGAAGGACATGAAAATAAATCCCACCCTCAATGCATGGTGATTGGAAAGAAGAGATATATTTTGTATTGTACTTTTGAATTTGCCAATTTAGCAGGAGGGAACATAATTCCGAAACAGATTCTGCAACCAAAATTCCTTTGTCACCATTTTGAAATTGAACCGTTCACTTTGACATTCTGATAGAGTGTGCTATTTTCTTTTACTGTGCAAAGGAAAAATGGTTTGAAGCAAGTGGCATTACCAAAGTGCCATAGTAGGCAAGTGTTACTTTACCCTCTTGGGAAGCAAACTTAGTAAATGATGGCTAGGGTCATAGCCCATCAGATGTTCAAGTCAGAAAGGAAGAGATTAACTCATTGCCTTCCATAAGTGTTATATTTCTTTTTTTGTTTTTTACATTTTCACCTTAATCATGTCACATGGAAGAATTAAAATGAATGAGAGAAACCATGAGAAAAACCAAAAGCAAACAAAACACAAGAGAAAATAGTCTTCTTCATTCTACAGTCCAGTTCCATAGTTCTTTCTATGGATGTGGATGGCATTTACTATCATGAATCCATTGGGAACTTTTAGGTCCTGACAGTGGCTGTGAAGGTCTAAGTCTGCCAGAAAAATTCCTCATACACTATGGTTGTTGCCATGTACAGAGTTCTCCTGGTTCTGCTCCTTTCACTCAGCATCATTTCATATAAGTCCTTCCAGGCCTCTCTGAAGTCTTCCTGTTCATCATTTCTTATAGCACAATAGTATTACATTACATTCATATACCACAACTTGTTCAGCCATTTCCCAACTGATGTACATCCCCTCGGTTTCCAGTTTTTGACCACCACAGAGAGCTGCTATAAATATTTTTGTACATGTGGGACCCTTTCCCATTTTTATGATCTTTTTGGGATACAGTCCTAGAAGCAGTATTGCTGAGTCAAAGAGTATATGTACATTTTTATAGCCCTATGGACATAGTTCCATGTTGCTTTCCAGAATGGTTGGATCTGCTCACAACTCCATCAACAATGAATTATTTTCCAATTGTCCCACTTCTCCAACATTTATCATCTTCTTGTTTTGTCTTTTTAGCCAATCTGGTAGGTGTGATGTGGTGCCTCAAAGTTGTCTTGATTTGCATCTCTCTAATAAATAGTGCATTCTTTCATATGTATATAGATATCTTCAACTTCTTCATCTGAAAACTGCCTGTTTATATTCTTTGACCATTTATCAATTGGGGAATGACTTGTATTTTTGTAAATTTGACTCAGTTCTCTACATATTTTAGAAATGAGGCCTTTATCACAGACACTAGTTGCAAAAATTCTTTCCCAGTTTTCTGCTTTCCTCCTAATTTTGGTTGCATTGGATTTGTTTGTGCAAAAAGTTTTCAACTTAATGTAATCAAAATTATCCATTTTGCACTTCATAATGTTCTCTATCTCCTGTTTAGTCAAAAATTTCTCCATTCTCTATAAATCTGACAAATGCACTATTCCTTGCTCCCCTAATTTGTAGTGTTATATTTTTCAAGTGTGTTAAAGTCAAGCTAGTTGCAGTTTAATTTAATTTTTATTAATATTTCTTTCACTTTTTGAAGGAGCAGAACATTTCCCCCCTTAACCTTAGCATTCTGTGCTAATGAGGATTGTTTGGGTTTTGTTTCTGGTTTTGCTTCTTAAGAAAAACCCTAAACAGCTTTTACAGATCTTTGCTGATGGCTATGTTTGTTCTGTTGAAATTTTAGTGTGGACTGCTGCATTTCTTTGTATCCCTAGGGTTTAGCACAGTACCTAGCACATAGTAAAGGCTTAAAAAATGCTTGGTGATTCCCTGCCTTAAGTTTGTCAGCTCATCAAAGGATCTTTAGCCTAGATTCTGATCTGAGTAAAACTGAGGTAAAGGTGTTAGGATGATTTAGATGGACAGAAGTCTACGTAAGTTCTGCCTTCTCCATTTTATAATGGAAGATTCATAAAGTATAACCTCTTTCCAGAGGTTTTAGCCTCTCTCTTGAGAGTTTCAAAAATCAGGAGAAAATTGCTACTCAGTCCTTCACTGTTCAGGAAGTTCTTTTGCAATTTTTTGTTTTGTTTCTTGCAGTTTCTTCTGCAGTTTGTATCTCAGGCTACTTGATTATAGATTAGATTCAGATTGGAGCTTTTTTAAAAAAACATTACTGTGGGTCACAATCAGCTATTCCTAGACATCTCCTATAAAGTAATGTTGCAGGATTAGATGACATAAAATGATAATTAAACAATTCTTATCACTGCTCAGTAAAATACAAACCATGCTATGTCTGTTGCCTTTTCAGAAATATGATAAAATTTATTTGGAATTAAAGTATTTTCAGTGAATGAATACTTATCCAGCATCATTACTTGATTTTAGTTTCATTATTTGTTTTTATATTTTATGACATATTTAGTACCTTTCTAAGGATTTCAAAATTCTACAGTCCATACAAGGAGAAGGGGAACAGCTGTTACCACTCTCTCTATCCTAAACTTTCTTTGAAAAAGCTGCCAAGAATGTACTCTAAAGAATCTTAATGATGTTGGGGCACTTTATCTCCTTTCCACAGGCCCAGTCCTGGAGTCCCAATGTGGGCAAAGTTCTTGCTTACTTTGGTGAAGGTTACCAAGCAAGAATTCCCAGTGATCTTGTAAATGAGACAACAAAACTTTAAAGGTCTGACCAAAAAAAGAAAACCTTGAAAAATGCAAAAATGTATTTTTATTTGAAAGGTTGTCCCCATTTTCATGCATTCACAAGTACAAGTTGAGAGCATCTCCTACCTTGCGTAAAAGGAGTCAGCAATCTGAGGAGGGGTGGCCACATTTATGAAAGTTCTTTCTGGGTTAATAGGAATAGGAACTCACAAAATCACAGCCTTGGACATTCTTCATTCCTTTCATTCTCACTTAACATCTACTTTAATGGGAGCCAGGAGATACATTTCTCATCCTCTTTGGCTGTATTTCAATTATCTTTCTTGTAATTAAACGACTACTACAATTTTATAAGGGAGCTCACAACCAAGATGAACTAAATCTGAATGAGGACTATTTGTCTGGTATTTGGGAAAATAAAAACTTTGCAAACTTTGAGAGGAAGTTTGTATTTAAAGTACAGTAGAATTCTACACAGTAGAATGTAAGTTCTTTGAAGGTAGGAACTGTTGGATTTCTCTCTTTGTGTTGCCAGTACCCAGCACAGTGCAATATTCCCAATAAGGTGATTAGCATAGAGGAAGTGCACAATGTTGAATGGAATCTATATGATGCATCAGATCAGTAATGGTTTTTAATATTCTCACTTCTTCCTCTTTTTTCTTTCCTGTTACCTATAGTCTACAATCTGTTGACTTCTCTCCAGTTTCTCACTTTAACTTATTTAACCCCATTATGAAAATTTTTATTGCGTCCCTCTTCCCCAGTCTTGTACATTAACTTCAGCTTTAAGTCCTTTAGTATTTTCAGAGTGCTTCACTTTTCTGCCCAGAGTATATTAGAAAAATACATCATTTTTATCTGGAGGTGGAAGATTCCAAGGATTGCTTTGTTTCTGAAAGGTTTCCTTTTCCCCACTCCCCTCATCCTATTTGATTTGTTCTTTCTTACGACTGATTTAAAATCCAAATAGCCCTCTTTTTTAATTGACTGCTTTTCTTCGTGCCAAACATATCACAGCCAGGGATGAAGGAATTAGTGGATTACCCAGGCAGTTAATCTTGTCAGATCCCCACAATCTAAGGGACCTAAGAGGTCATCTAATCCAACCTTTCCTTTTACAGAAGAGGAACTTGTCAAAGGTACAGCTTGGTAAAGGAGAATTTTACTACCTTTAGTGTCACAAATATTTTAAACTAATATTTCAAATGCCTAAGGGACCACAGATGAGGACCCAGAATTGCTACTGACCTTGTGCCAAAGAAGAATGGATAAGGTTGAAGACTTCCAGGACTGAAATATCCCCACCCATGTCCTCCATTTACTCCTCCTTTCTTTGACTTGCCAGCTCAACCACCCTGTTCATATGATCTCCCTGGACCAGTTTCATGAGCTTTTGATCAGCCCTGTTCCTACCGTAATTAGATTTCAGGTGAGAAACAGAATAAGCTTCCTCCCAGCAAAATGAACAAAATGCATTCACTTAAATTAGAAGATTTTGATTTCATTTCTTAAGAATTCCATTCATTTTTTTGTTCTTTTTCTTGTGAATCAGTGATAAGATTTATCATACTAGGTTCATATGCCATATTGTATGGTAGTATAGCGATTTTGTATTTCTTTCTCGTCTCTTTCCGTAACTCCTCTATAGCACGTCCTCCTTCCCCAAACCACTGAAGACCTTCCTCTCTCTGTTGTAATTTCAAGAGTTACTAGTATCACAGAGGTTGTCCCTACCTTTTTTCCAGTCTTAATGGCCTCCTTTCTTTATTTTCTTTTCTTAATCTTTGAATTAGAAGCAGCTGATAGTTAAGTGGATAGAACCTTGGTCCTGGAATCTGGTACACCTAAGTTCAAGTCCAGCCTCAGAAACTTACTAGCTCTGTGACCCTGGGCAAGTCACTTAACATCTGTCTAAGTTTTGCCAGCTGTAAAATGGGGATAGTAATAGTACTTGCATCTCAGGATCAAATGAGATATTTTAAAGGGCTCAGTACTTTGTAGGTACTATGTAAGTGATTATTCCTTTTCCAATTTTATTTAGAATCAATTCACAAATATCTAAGAATTTTTATCTCTGGATTCTGGAAACAGGTATATATTTTGTCCAGTCCATCTTCCCTTTTTTGCCTCTTCTCAAATATCAAATACTATGTTCTCTATTGAAGTAGAATTCTGATTTTGCCCCTCTATCATCAGGGAAAATAGATCACTATTAAAAAATGGCTGACAAGTCTTTACCATTTCATATCTGTCTTTCTTCTCATTTTATTTCACTTAGAACGATCTAACTTAGCTGATAGGGCTAATAAAGCAGGTTCATTTTCCTCTTCTCCCCTTTTCCCTCTTCCATAAGATTATATTACTCATAGCTTTTCATCTTTTTCTTCTGCAATATTTTACAAGTGATCTAGAAGTCTAAATTAGTGTTTATCTGCTGGGTAAGGAGATTATTTTTTCACAGGGGCAGTTTCTCGATTCTTGCTGCCTTCTTGTTGTGATGAGAATGGTGCATTGGTTAAATTTCTCTAAGAAATGGAAGTGTCATTGTCTTTACTTTTGTCCATTGGCTGCTTTCTGGAGATAATTGCTTCTTTAAACAGGTTGAACTTGAAATGTTACAATCCAATGCAGTATCTTTTCATCCTGATTTCTTTATTTTGTTTATTTTTACCTTTGCACCTTGATCTGACATGTACGATAACTGAGTCTGAAGTGATTGTTATCTGTACCGTGAACAGTTATTTCCTGCCTCAGAAGATATGATCAGTTTCTTTTGTTTGCAATTCTGTACAACACTTGCCACATCTAGCACTTTCTCTGTCTCTTCTTGAAGCAAGTATTTCAATGTCCATAACGGATATACATACGTGTGTGTATACATATATATAATATATCATATATGTGAGTGTATATTTGCATATATGCATATATATATACATAATTTATCACATTCAATAGATTTATGTGAATCAGAAATCTGAAATGGGCAAGAAGGCATAAAAGTTAGTATCCTTGCAAATAAATGAGCTATCTTGGTTGAGAAAAGACTTTTCATTTTGTTTTCTCATGGAAGCATTAAAAAATAAAACTGTACTACCAAGTGACTACTTTGGCCCTGCTATGTGATATATCACAGTTATAACAGCTGCTACAGACATGAGCTACAATGAGATAGTGTTGATTGGTGCCTGTTGCATTAGGACCTTACAATAAGGACAATATTTAAATAACAGAATGTAGTCATGCAAATTATCTCATACCTTTGTGTTACTGAAGAGAGCCATTATGGCATAACAAAAATATTTGGTAGGTTGCTTGTGAATGTTGCTTTTTTCCGTGTGTGGGTTGTAGCAAATGCCCACTCTGTGGGTATCCCCCAAATAGCCATATAGCCACAGGTATGCCAGACAGCTGTACTCTGATGTCATTCCCAGAAGTGCTGTCTCCAGAAGCTCTTGTGCAATGATCATTGTCTTCTAGTTTCAGCATTTTCCAGGAGTTTGTCTGTGACACTTCAGGCATCTAATAAAGAATCCAGGACAAAAAGTGCTGTCAGATCAGATTCATTTTCTCAAAGTATTTTGCTCTGTGTGTGTGTGAAAAAGAGAGACTGAGAGAGAAAGAGACAGAGTTTGCTTTTTTCGTTGCATTACCTTTCATAAAATAGCTCTTTCAGCATGGGGATTCATTTCTTCTTGAAATAATGTGAATATTCTACTATTGAGATTTAGCTATGTTTTCATCTTCTTTCTTATTGTTTTGAAGTTAGCATTTTCAGAAACATAAAACTTAGGGTTATGAAAAGCTCTTTTCGGTGGCAAACATATGCACTTGCAATATCTGACATTACTGTTGTGCCAAGACTAGTTTTGAAATTGGTATCATTCATGTGGGTGTGTATGTACTCAGCCAGTAAATAGCTGTTGTCTGCCAGTAGGGGGTGTGTGCTAGACAGTCAGTTGGGTTAGAGGTCTAAAAATCTCAAGTTACTCAGCCCTATTTGTCAGCTTAACACCATTAGCCTTCTTTATCAGATGGTCGCACTCAATTTTATTTTGGGTAAAGTTTTTGTGCATCTCTTACTTGCTGCTTCTATATAATGTCATGTAGTTACCACCATCCTAAGGTTCTTCTGCAATCCTCACTATGTATGCACATGTACTTTAGTGAGTTTTCAAAGCATAAATATTTACAAGAGTGATTGACACTGATTTTTAGCTCATGTTTAGTTATTCACAATGTTATTCTTTATCACTTTTATATGTACTTGATGTCTAGATTCAGGCAGCCAAATAGATACTCAATTTTGCTGGAATTGCTTATCAAAGAATGTATTTAAGCTAATATTTAAACAGTTTTATAGAAAGTTGTTCCAGATGAGTATTATTAACATGGTAGGGGTCTTTTAAAGCATCAAATTCATTCATCTTTTCAAGTAATCAGCATTAGTAGTATATAAAACACTGGCCTACATTCCAGTGGTTGGCAAATTTGTCAGAAGTAAAAACTCATCCAAGTTGTAGAGTTACGTATGTGTACTATGTCTATTGATGTGCATTCTCATTGATCAAACATTATGTTGCATCATAAGTTCAAGTTTCAGCCATTTTGGGTCCAGCTGATGCAATCTCCCAGCCCCACTTTTTTTTTTTTTTCTCAAGACAGGTCCTATGAGGCTTTGGAAAAATCACACTAATGAGTTGAAACTTCAGTCCTACTTAGAACAATTGACCTTTGTGCCTTACACAGCGAATATATGTTTTGTTCTCCTGATCTGTCCTTCCCTGCAAGCCCTTTTCTGTCTTTCTACTGGTTACCAGCTTCATCAGATCGATAATGAGCTTCTTCTATGGGCAAGGATGTTGGTAGAAATGGAAACAGTTCATTTTTGCCACCCTCTTTATGATAAATTATGCATGGTTCCTTTAAAAAATGGGGCAAGGGAGGAGGCATTGCTTGTTTTCCTTGGGCTTTGAACATTCACAGAAATATGAACCATACGTGATCTTTGAGGAGCAAAGATGTGCTATTTAACATTGTTCACATGTGATATTTGACCAACGTGGGGCTTAGCATGTAGTGGGGGGGAGCACTGAGTTTGGAGTCTGAAAAGTTTCCTGATAGTGGCTATATGATCAGAGAGGCCAAGGCATCCAAAGTCTCCTCATGAGTGAAATGGGAAATGGAGATAACGAATGATAGAATTTACTTCCTGGGGTTCTCGGGAAGATCTAAGGAGAGAATCCTTAGGTATGTTTTATTCATCTTAAAGTGCTATGTAAATATCAGCTTGTCATTGATCCTGGATGTCATTGCATCCTGAGCTCAGAATGAAACTATTTCTAAAGGTTTTTTTAAATTAAATTTTATTTTTTTATTGTGAACCTAGCATCAGATACATTGTAACCTTTAACACTGTGCAAAACCAAAGACACTCCATAGTTTAACTGTTAAATGGCTCACCCTGAAACCTTGCTAAGATTTTCCTTACATAACATTTTGTTTATAAACCCTGTGTTTATAAAAGGAGACAAAACAAGAGAGGCTTTATTTTAAAAAGCAGCAAATAAACATTTCAATATATAAAAACAATTCTTTATGTGAAATTGACCATCATAGTTCCTTAATTCCTTTTTTAAGGGTGTATCTGTATATATACATCTACGTATATGTGTAATTTAACAAGGTAGCAGTAAAATTGTTCTTTATCCCATTCTGCACTTTTTTTGTTTTCTCCTGTGCCTTTTTTTAAAAAACATGTTCCTGTCTCTAATAGTTATATCCCCTCAGAGTTTTAATTTAGTAGGTAAATAAATAGCTATCCTCATTATTTGCTTTGACAAGAAATGTTGATGTAATTGTAGCATCTTTATGAGCATAGTAAACAAATATTTCTAAAGAATATTCGTAATTGAAGAAGTAGTTTAGCTTAGTTCATAGAATATGTGGCTTAGGGATTGATATCAAGAGGACCTTTGTTGAAATTGTGCCACAGACACTAGCTGTTTGGCTCTAGACAAATCAGCTTTTTACATCTCACCCACTAAGTCACAGCCTAACTATGATCTACACTGACGACAATCATTTCAACCAACGAGTTCCTCTTACTATTAAAATCACAGGTCTTTTGCCTATCTACCCATGTTCTGATTTAGACAAGGAGTGTGCAAATTAAGTCACCTTTAAGACAACATATTTCTAATGTGTCAGTGTTAGCAAAGTATGTGTAACTATAGTGATTAATGTAGACTGATGCCACATTTTTAAATAGCATGAAATTGGAGCAATTTTCCTGAATCAGGTATTCACGGAGGTAAGACCCTGGAAATTTTCCATGGCACACATGATTTAATGGATTTTGTTGACCAGGAATGTCTTTGAGTAGTGTTGAATCCGATGCTGCGACTTGCAGTGTATTTATCTTTCATTCTGTAAAACCCTGTCCGTGTTATAAAGACCACATAAACATGACAGAGTGTATGTGATAGAATGTACATGAGGAAATTTAACAAAAACTGTTTCACCAACATGGTGGCTTGCAAACGGGTCATTCACCCCTAAAGAAAACACTCAGGTCACAACATAGGACCTATGTTATAATTTTGTAAATCAAAAACTTGGCCATTACCCAGCAACATGAGTTTATAATACTCAATTTTACCAAAATCCTATGAAGTCAGTATCTTTTTCAGTACGATACTGGCTTGTGGTGGGGTTTCATTCAATATGGGATGCAAGTCTTAAGTGATGAAAAAATGGCAGATGCCTGACCCCATGTGCCCATTGTGAAGTCAGCCTTCTCTCCTCTTTTTTCTCCCATAGGCAACAAAAACATCAAACTTCTTAGGAAGGAAAAACCTAGGATATGACTTTTTTAATACTGGAAGAGATTATCCACTTATAAAAGTTACTTTTAAGTATCCTCTTGTGTCATAGA
>CM053769.1:651882543-651919735 GCA_028658325.1 Potorous gilbertii | reverse complement strand
AAAATCTAATGCAAGAGTGGAAAAATTCCAGCCTTCAGGCTATGTTTGAACTCCAATGAAATCCTGTCCTATCACTTACATACTTTTGACTATATAGATACTCACAATTCTTCCCACTGAAGCAGTATGCTTTCTAAGATACAGCCCTCAGACAGTGTAACTTACATTCCTAGTTTGGTTTCCAAGGTAGGCAATTATCATTTATCAACTTCGTAAGGAATCTCAGACATACCCAAGCAAGTGGGGACAGAATTGTAAGATTTTCAAGTGAATGGGGTTTTCTCTAGATTCAGATCTCATATTCAGACTTGAATGGAAATCTAATAATCATGCCCACCTCATTGTCTCTATAACTTTGGGGTATTTTCATTAACCTCTTGACCTAATGGTGCAAACAGAAATGAATAGGTATATGTGTGGGGGTGGGAGGTGGAAGTTACCCGTGGGGATCCCTCATTTTCAGTGGTTTTGGTAGAGAGGGACCATATCCATGCTTCTAGGGGAATCCAGATTCCCCACCCTCCCCCATCTGCATTCCCCCAGCCACTTCCAAGCTTGGATCCGGGAGGTCTGAAGTTCATGCTGTGAAATGCATTACCATATCATGTTGGGAATTCCTAGCACCAAAGGGTTCACAACTTTTGGCCAACATTGAGTAAGCATGTTAAATGATTTGCATCTTAGGGTTAAGTGTTTTAAAACTCTAATGCACAAAGTAGCCTATAAGCATGGATTTTAGCACCCTACTCCTTCCCCTCCCCCCCACCACTTATTTATGAAACCTGAGGAGGGTCCCTTGTAAGACAAAGAAACTCAGATGGAAGATCAATCTCCCCTCCCCCTTCCCTGTCCTTTTGAATTAAAACCTTAAATGAAAAACTTTTCTTCCACCTACTGTGTCATTGGATCTGGAAAATTTGACTCCCCATGCTGGGAAATGGTCTGTTTGGTCCAACCTCTCTCTCTCCATAATGTGCCTTTCTATTAAACCAACATAAAATGTTTGAAAGGCATGAAGAAGAACCTCTTCAACAGGCAGTTTGTCCAAATGAGCAATTTCTTTACTAAATGCTGTGCAGTAAAAAAATTCTTTGTGGTTTTCAAATGAACTTCACTTCAATTCCCATCTGACAGGGTGACCCATTTAAAACATGGCACATAAAATACATTTCATTCAATGGGCTTTGATTTAGGCAGGCCACCCTGTAGTGTTCTGGAACTGGCCATGCCCTCTATTCATATCCTCTTCTCCTGTTCCCTTAGGCCTCTATTGGGAGTTCAGTGGGTCACCCTCTATGTCATTATAACATACCATTTATATGACCCTTCATTCTTTTCCAGACACTTTCACATACGTGCCCTTTTTGAGACTTCCAACAATCCTGTGATCGCAGCAGGACAGGTGTTATTCTCCTGTATTTTACGGAAGAGGAGACTAGACATAGCTTGCCCAACCTCAGCAGTAGAGTTGGGACTAGAACCTGGGATCTTTGGGTCTTTGTCCAAGTCTCCTGCCACCAAATCATCCTGCAGTTTCCAGATGTTTCCATGTTAGTGACTCCTTGAGGTAGTAGGATGGTTCAAAATGACTGGGTCATCTGTTAAAAAAGAAAAGATTCTGTGTAACTTAACATTGAAAATATTTCCTCTAGATCTCAGAGTGGGAAAATGCAAGCTTTTTTCAAAGGACTTTTTCTCCAAAGCTTTCCCTTTATTATCTGTTGTCTATCCACTCATTAACACTCCAGTCATCCCCTTTTCAATGATGTTCTCCTCTCTAATCTTGCCCACTCTAGCCACTTCATGTAACTCAGTCAGCATTATTCATTTTAAACAGTTTCATCCTGAGGAAGGAGGTAAGTAAAAAGTACTCTCCCCAAGAAGGAAATGCTGACTCCAGCACAATGAAACTGAACCAGCTGAAAGCAACATTCCAGTAAGTTTAGGGTACCGTGTCCTCTATTGCATGGTTCCTTGTGACAGTTGTATGTCTCTATGCGTCCATGAAATATGAAAAAAATCAATCCACTGGAAAGATCATTTATATCACAAGCAAAACCCAATAAGACCTACAAAATTTAACATCAAATGTCAACCTGTCAGTTCCCTGAGAGGACGAAGTTGAGTCCTTCACCCACAAAGGCAGACCCGGGCTCCAACAACATAGAATCATAGACTGGAAACTGGAAGGGGTCTTGGAGGTCATCTACTCCCACCCCCTTATTTTACCCATGAGGAACTTGTGGCTGAGAAGTGCCTTCCTCAAGATCGTACAGCTGATATAATAGTGGCAGAGCCAGAATCAATAAGCATCAAACCAAATGTCTAAAGCCTATAAATGGTGGTCACTTTCCAAGCAGCTGCAAGACTAAACCTAGAACTGAATATGTTTTCAATGTCTGGATGAACTTCCCAGACATACAGCTCTATGGGGTAGTTTATTATTCAAATGTATCAACAAGGAGAGGATAGTGGCCCCTCAAGGGACATTGATGCCATGGTCATTGACTAAGGTGAGGAGAATGGATCCTGGGTAGTTTGCATGTGATGTGGCCAAAGGTTATATGGAAAAACTCTTCAAGGGCACAGTAAATTCTGATGTAATATCAGATCATTAAGAAATAGTATCAGGAAGTTATCTGAATCAAGAGGCTTGATTTAAACAGAAAACTTCACTGAAATATCATCCATAGGACTATAGAGTGCCCTTTCCCACAATTTAGTTCCATTAAAAACCCTATACTAACTTCCTACTATGTACCAGGCACAGGATAGCCATGTGGTTCAGAGGAAAACACACTGGTCAAAATCCAGGTCTTAAGATCTGGATTCAAATCCTCCCTTGAAGGCCTATTACTTAAATGACCTTGGGCAAGTCAGCTCACTTCAAAGAGCCTCAGTTTTCCTCATCTGTAAAATGAAACAGTTGGACTAAATAGTGTCTGAGAGTTTCCTTCCAGCTCCAAATCTGTGACCTCCTCTTCAGAACATTGGGGATAAAAAAAAGTCACAATTGTGTTATCCTTTGAGCCAACAACACATAACACAAATAAGGAAATACAAAATAAATGCAGAATAGTTTGGAGGGTCGGGTAAGTCTGGTGAGTGGCACTAGTAAGAGGGAGAATAAGAAAAAGATACCTTTTAAATTCTTTACTTAAATAGCTTTACTAGCTCTAATTTAGGCATATTTTAGAATTTTCTCCATTTTGTGGTGTGGAGCATCTACACTGCTCACTCAAAAATGCTCTCCTAACAAGGTTATTTAACAGGAAATCTTGGTAATGTTTCTCTATCTTGCTTCAATCATAAGATTTGTCTGGAAGCTTTGCATTACTGTGGAAGTCTTAATCTCTTATGTAATTGTCCTACAAGTATTTTGGGTTTTTAAAGTTATTTATTTTAATTTTCAACATTCGCTTCCATAAGATTTTGAGTTCTTAATTTTCTCCCCCTTCTTCTCCTTCCTCCCTCCCCAAGATGGTGTGCAATCTGATATAGGCATTACTTACACATTCATATTAAACATATTTCCACATTAGTCATAGTGTAAATAAGAATTAGAACCAAAGGGAAAACCCACAAGAAAGAAAAAACAGAAAAAGGAAAAATAGTCTGCTTCCATCTGCATTCAGACTCCAAAGTTCTTTATCTGGATGTGGATAGCATTTTCCATCGTGAGTCCTTTGGAGTTGTCTTGGATTATTGCATTGCTGAGAAGAGCTGAATCTGTCAAAGTCAGTCATCACACAATGTGGCTGTTACGGTGTACAATGGTCTCCTGGTTCTGCTCATTTCATTCAGCATCCGTTCATAGAAGCCTTTCCAGGTTTTTCTGAAGTCTGCTGGCTCATCATGTCTTATAGCACAATAGTATTGCCATTATATTCAAATACCACAGCTTGCTCAGCCATTTCCCGATTGATGGACGTGCCCTCAATTTCCAATTCTTTGCCACTAGGTTTTTTTTTACCTCCTTTTTTGACTTCCTTAATTGAATAGTCGATTTGTATGACTATAGGCTAATCCTCCCCTAAATTCTTCCTCTGATACCTCGGTGACTTGGAGGGGCTCCTGACTTTTCAGGACCCATCAGGAGGGCGCTCACTCTGACAGATCCTGCCAAGGGGAAAGAAAGGCTTTGAGTGCAGACTGTGGACCTGGTGATGGCTGTATCTGGAGCTCCACTAGCCTACTGGTGAGAGAGAGACTCATCCCCAGGAGGGTGGCCCCAGGGGTTGGAATTTGTTTGGCTACAGCAACTCTGGAAATCAGATGTCAAGTTGGAGTATTGATCTGTTTCAGACGAGGACTCCCCCACCTTGGGGAAGCTACCGCTCCGGTGAAGCATAAAGCTATTTTAAATCTGTATTTTTGTATTTCTTTTTGGTAACCTCCCCCAACCCCCACTTTAGAGCCATCCTTCAACCAAATGTTATTTTGTATTCTTATTTGCAGCAGCAGCACCTCTGATTTAGAACTATTTTAAAGTTATATTCACATACTGTTTAACTTCATACCAAAAAAAAAAATGAAAGCAAACCCAAAAAGGAATCTAATGAACCTATACAACTTTAGAACTCCAATTCTGACTTTTTTCTAAGAGAGCTCAAAAAAGTTAGGCTCCTCTTACTCTGCTATAGGTCTAGAACATAGAATATTTAGAAGTGGAAAACCCAACTCTGCTAATCACCTTCTGTTCTTTTCATCTTCTTTGCATTCAAAGAGGCTTTAATTCCCTCTCCCAAACTGCTCAGTCTCATCCTTCTATTTGTTTGGTCTGACAAACAATCAACATGTGAAATGTTTAATGAGGGACCTCCAAAGCAGAGGCCTCATCCTCCCACACAAATGTCTGCTACCAAGCAAAAGGCTGGTACCATTCATATGTATAAGACATAGGGAGCAACCTCCAAACTGAATGGACCCCTGGATTTCTTCTACAGTCAGTCAATAGAAGAGTCAAAGCCTTATCAACGTTTCAGAAAGTTACTCTTTCTCATTCATCCAAGGATACACACATTTGAAAAACAAAAAAAGAATGAATGAATGACTGGGAATTTGGAGATCTCTTCACCACCACTACTTTAAAAAATGATAAGATATCTTAGGTTGTAGGATTGGTAAAAACTGATGGGTTTGGCAAGAATTGACCCAGATTTGATCATGTAATTCAAGATTTCTCCAAAATCTCTAACACTGCTGAGCTCATTGTATATCCTGTTGCCACTCTCTGCACCTCTGGTCCAGTGCAATAGTAGATCCTCCCTTTATACAGAGATATGCATGATTCTTTGAGAAGGATCATGACCTTAAATGGAGCCCTCTTTTGTTTCTCTTCTCATTAATTACATCTTATGTTAGCTCTCAGATATTATAGTAGGACCCCACTGTCATCCAGAGATACTTAAAATATTTGGGGGTTTTGATTTTGGTTTTGCTTCGGGTTAGGGTGGAGTGGAATATCTTACATGTTGATAGTCTCTGGTATTATATCAATCCTGAATGCTAAAGATGCAGATCCAATTCCCAGTAAAAAGCTTTTCTGCTAAGGTATTTTTAAAAGCAATTTTCTTTGTCCTCCCTTTAGTAGTGAGAGCAACAGATAGCAAGGTTCCTACTAGAAATCTGGGGGTGCTCAGAAGATCCAAACAGGGGGGTCACCTGCATCTCATGAGACATCATAGCCATTGCATGAGCAAGGTCCCCTTCTGGGGCTTCATTTCATGCTTTTGCATGAAACCTTTCTAGATTAGGTGCTTTATACCTCATACCATCATACTCATTTTTCGTCCTTCTGATCAACGAATAATTGACAGTTGTTTCTCCACAGATCCTGGTGACTTTTTATTCACTGATTACTAGTGTTAATTAATAACTAGATTAATTAATATTTTTGTTTGTAGGTTAATATATTTCCTAACCATCCAACATCATAAACTTCTTAAGAGAAGAAACTACATCTCTTTCCGTCAGCACTGAAGCAGAAGATAAAAGACGGGGTTAAAATCTCAACTCACTCCTCTCCATCTGTATGACTTTAGGAAGAGTCATATCCTTGCTGTGGGTCTAGATTTCCTCATCTATAAAATGAGAAGGCCCTTCTAGCTCTGAATCCTGGAGTCCTTTGGCCCTTGGTGGTACAGATTTCATTGCAAGTTGGACACTCTGTAAATAGAATGGACTTATTCAATTTCATTTTGGAGACCAGTCTTCCAAATTTGCAACAACTAATGGATTAAGTTTCATTTTCACATGTTATGTCATCTTAATAGAGGATGAAGTTTCAAGATTCTTCTGTTGGGATAACTGTCTGACCATCTTGAGGGGTGTTCATTAAGCACCTGCTCAAAACTGACATTTTTGCTAGAGTAAAAGCAAAACTGGCCCCTATTCAGAAAAGGGAAAAATCATTTTTTAAAAATTATTACAACCTTTACCTGTTAAATCTAAATAATATAGTTCATAAAACTGTAGCATTTAAATGGCTCAGCGGTAAGCCTCATCATGCCTGTTGTTTTCATCTTTCCTTAGCTCAAGGACAAGGAACTTGGTTTGATGATAAATGCCCAATAAATGTTTGTTGCCTGACACAGAGATGCAGAGAAGAAAATGTTCAGCTATAGGTTGAGAATTGCATTGTGTGTGTGTGTGTGTGTGTGTGTGTGTGTGTGTGTGTGCGATCTGCTAGTTCTTGAGATATGTGAACAATGCGGGTAGAGAAATCCATAAGAAACTGCTCCAGTGGGAAATACATGAGAATGAAATGAAAGATTTTTTTTAAAGCAATTTTGATAGACTTAAGAACTCTGAACAGCTCCATGACCAACCATTATTCAGTTTGTGCTACCTACCCTTTCAACATGTGATGGATTCAGGGTGCAGAATGAGACACATGTATTCGGTCATGGACAGAGTGGGAATTTATTTTCATTAAATATGTATATTTATTACAAGAACTTTGTTTTTCCCTTAAGTTGGCATGGAGTGGGATGGAAAGAAAACAAATGCTTGTTAATTGAAATATGAAAGTTTTTGTAAGAGGGAAATACATAGGAAGGGATTTCAAATGTACTTCAAGGAGATTTGTGAAATTCTTTACAAAGCTTTTCAAGAAGACCAAACATGCTATTTGAAGTGGATGGGGAAATTATTTCCATCTTAATTCAATAAATGTTTATTGAGTATTATTATGTCCAAGATTCTCTACAAGACCCTGGTGGTGATAGGAAGTTATATAAGACCTACCTCCTGCTTTCAATAAGTTATACTATAGTAGTAGTAGTAGTAGTAGTACGCATACATGATCTTAGCCATAAAAGGAAGCACATGCCCTCAGTACTACAAGAGCAGTAGAGACTCTGGAGGGCTCTGAGCACAGATAATAGTGACAAAACGGAATCTCAGCACCTGGGTTAGAATCTCTACTCATTTACTTACTATGTGACTAATCACTTCATTACTGGACCTCCGTTTCCCCATCTGTAAAAAAAAGGAGTGGAGACAGGAACTTGATGATGACCCAGGTCCCATCCACCCCTGAAGAGCACAGTCCTGGGAGAATTCTAGGTTTCTGACTAGACTGAAAAGGGAAGGCATTTGATGGAGAGGTAACTCCTGTGTTGGTGAAGATGAGAGAGGAACAAGATCAACACTGTACATGATGCATTTGTGAATCAGGACATAAACCATGTGTTGGAGCCCAGAGTTCATGCTAGGGAATAGTGGGAGATAAGGCCCAAAGGGTAGAGTTGGGGGTCCAATTGTGTCAGGCCTGAAATGCCATTTTATTTGGTTTTTAGTGGGAAGTGCCTCATGACTTTGGAGCAGGGCAATGCTATGATAATATTATTGGGGTATGTTGGGGGTAGGGACATGTCTAGATATGCTTGTAATGATTAAAGAATGAGATGTTAAAGGTATGAATGAGGAAGAGAATTGATGAACATAAGGGTTAAGAGAGCAAAGACGTTCAAGCAACCATGTAAAGGAAAACTGAAGACTTTAGAAGTCAGAGCAATAGAGTTACCAATTACGCCTTTAGGTAAGAGATGAAGCCTCTTGGCGGAGAGGTGGTGGGCAACGGGTATGAATGGGGCATACTGTTGTCAGGCCTGGCTCATGTATGAATTTGTCTTGCTTCACTATTGGTTTGCTACAAAAGATGTGGGGAAGAAGTAATTTATTGAGAAATGACGGTGATATAAAAATGGAGGAAGAAGAGTCATCAAGAAAGCATTGTTTCTTAAAAGACAAAACTGGTCAAAAGGAACTGCAAAAATATTATCATAGCCAGAATTGGGGGGACTGATGTAATATAATAATTCAGTCCAACAAGAATTTGTTAAATATTTGTTCATTATCTTCAAGGTAAAGATATAAATACAAAGATAAAATGAAGAGTCTCTGTCCTCAAAGGGTGAAATCTAGTAGAACCACCGTAACACATACACAAATCTCAGCAGGGCAGCCAGGTGGTACAGTGGATAGAGTGCTGTCCCTGGAGTCAAGGATACCTGAGTTCAAATCAGGCCTCAGCCACTCCCTAGCTATGTGACCCTGGGTAAGTCACTTCACCTTGTTTGTCTATTTCCTCACTTGTAAAATAAGCTGGAGAAGGAAAGGACAAACCACTCCAGTATTTCTGCCAAGAAAACCCCAAATGGGGTCACGAAGGGTTGGATGTGACTGAAAACAAAACAATAACAAAAAGATGTAGGATTTAGTGCCCTATGAGCAGGACAAGTTCTGGGCTACATCCTACTAGGGGGGATAATTGAAATATCACCCAGTGAACATTTAATTATAATATACATAACATTTGTTAATAAAATTTATCATGTGCGAAGCTCTAAACTGGGCTCAGAGCATAGTTGGAGTGCCTCTACCATGGTGACTGGCCAAATTTCTGTAATGCCAAGTCATTAAGCAAAGTTTCCACCAGCCACAGGCTGCTGCTCCCTCCCTACCCTCAGAACAATTTCCAAAGAGCGAACTTCTCTAGATAATCATTCCAATGACCTTGGAGGGACAAGGTGAAATGACCTCATGAATTTTTAAGATCCTCCAAGATGATTTAACTGTGTCAGGTTGTAAGGAAGCGCTCACATCTTCATCTCTGAGAAACAGGGCAGCTAGATGGCACAATGAAGAGGGTGCCAGGTCTGCAGTTAGGAAAACGGGAATTCAAATCCAGCCTCAGACACTTGGTAGCTGTGTGATCCTAGGCAAGTCACTTTAACCTCTGCCTCAGTTTCCTCACTGGTATAAAATGGGTATTAATAACTACCTACTTTCCAGGGTTATAAGGATCAAATGAGAATAATTATAAAGTGCTTAGTTTAGTGCCTAGCACGTAGTAAACACTGTATGAACTTAGCTGTTACTGCTGGACAGAGGAAACACGTGAAAAAGGCCTTTTAAAGATAATTAAAACATTACAAGGAGAATGGCCTTTGTTCAGGTACATAGAAGCAGCACTGCTAACCGACTCCAATAAGGGCAGTGCTGGGCTTTTTCCAGGATGAATAGTTTTCCCCTGAGCCTTTTCCATTCCCTTGGTATGTCTTGTGACCAAGAGCACACGTCTCAGTGGCCTGCTTGGGGTGAGGCTGTGTATGGTCACCAGGTCCGTATGCACCATGAACAGATGACTGACTCTGGTCCAATTCGTACTATGATCAAATTGCCTACTTTTAAAAGAAAACAAATACTCCATAAAAGGTTTTAAAAATGGAAGAGTGTATGTGATAAAGAAGTTGATTTTGTGTGAGTGTGTGTGTGTGGTGTAGACCTGAGAATTTATCAGTCATCAGTGAAATGAGGCAGGTAGGTGCCTTAATGGAGAAGACAGCTAGTTCCCAATTAGTGTGAATAAGAACTTTACTCCCACCATGAGGTTACATTATTTGAATTCACATCGCACTTTTCTAATGGGTGAGGACCAGGTACTGTATTTGCATCATTATAACCTGGATTAGTGTGAAGTCCAATACATGTACTTGAGGTTCTGGGTTCAAAGCAGGCAATGAGAAAGGTTATTTTAGCAGGAATCTGTCAAATTAAGACTATAACCCACATTAAGTAGCTATTGACTACCTGCAAGGTGCTGTGGAAGCAGAACAGTAGACGGCAAGAGTATTGCCTCTGGAGTTGGAGAATCTGAGTTCAGATACTGCCTTTGATGTTTCCTACCTGTGTGATTTTAGGCAAATCACTTAACCTTCTTGGGCCTCAGTTTTCTTATCTGTAAAATGGATGAGATGACCCCTCAGGAGTCCTCACCCTCTAGGTCTATGATCTCATGATATAAATATGCAAAATGTCAGAGTTTGGGCTCCTAAAGTTAATAGGCAGATGCAGCACATGCATGGACAGGTATTTCAAGATAGGGTGTGATATGGCAAAGGAAAGATCCAAAGAAACTGAGGAGAAAAGATTGGGGAGAGGATTGAGGGACACAAAGACAGAGAAAGTGAAGAGAAAACTGGCTGTGAAATGAAGCCTAGAAGACCTTGGGGTCCAAATGCTGACTGACACACACTAGTTCTGTTATGTAACCCTGGAAAAGTCAATTTCTCAGTGCTCTAGCAATGCTTTAAGATTATATATTGAAGAGGAGGTGCCAACTTGCATTGGTGGAGAGAGGGTCCTTTCCTGGGAATTCACCATATCAATGTACTTCTTGTCCCCTATCCCTAAAGGGGCAGAAGCTGGAAAGAGAGAGGTTACTGGAAGGAAAAAAAAAGCAACTTGTAAACCTATTCACTAGGAAAGAAATTTGTCTTAACCAAATGTTATTGATTCACAACCAAAAAACCAATGTGTCTGCACTAACACCTGTTGACTTGCCAATATGCATTTAACACAAGCAAAGGGCACAGCTGGCCTCAGTGTCAATTCAAAGCAAAGGTAGGGTGCTCAGAATTTTGGAAATGTTGAATTGCAAATAAATGTTGGGCCCCTGCTCCCAGCAGTTAGCAGCACGGCCAATAGCAGCATGGCTGGTAAGTGTCCCCTTTTGCCTGTGACCTCTGAACTACAGTAGTACTGTATAGGGCTGGAAAACTAATCAAAAACATTGGAAGTATTAGAACTGTTTGCTTCACATTCCTGCCTATTTGCTGCCCAATTAACATGATTTACAGCTGAAAAAATAATGCTGTCAGTCAGAGATAAATGAACTACTCAAACTCTGAAGCTAAGGGGAGAGGGTCAATCATGTTTATGAACGTTATCCCAAACAAATACACATCCACAGGGAACATGGAGAAATTCTGTTTCTCAGAATCTTTCCCGTTCTGCTTTCACCATCCAACATCTTCCCTGCCCAGTTGATTTTGAGGGCCAGATGGTGTGGTGTAATGTCGGACAGGCCCTGCAGTCAGTCAGAAGACCGTGGCCGAGCTGGCCCTGGGTTAGAGCTGATGAAAATGTCACACACACACACACATACACGCACGCATGCACGCACACACCAGGTTTCCAAGAGAGATAGAGTGGTTGAGCTTAGTGTTGGCAGTGACCCCTCTTGCAGAAAACAGGCTTTTTTGGTGACACCAACATCATGTGAAGTCCTGGCTAACAGATTGTAAACCAGTCATCCTTCTGCTTCTCATACTGATTTAACCTCAAAGGAACTTTTGTTTAATATATAAACCAAATGGCATGTGAGATATTTCTAGGCTGATGTACTGCTCTCCATTCAGTCATTTGAAAAATCCTATAGAAGTCTCTAGGTGACTGTGGGCTCCAATCACCTTTAGATTCCATGGAAATCGAGTTGATGCTAATGAAATAGAGACTTTTTTTTTTTCCTTGATACTGAATGGGAAAGTTTTCTGAATTAAGTGCTTGCAGATAGTATGATAATTGGGAATTGGCAGTTTTCATTGAGCCAATGGTATCAGGTCCAGTGACTGTATGGTCCTGTTGGTGAGAGGCTGGAAACCTGGATCTGCATTTTAGTATTGCCACCAATTCACCATTTTGTGCAAGTAGAACTTGGGGAAGTGCCCCCCTTTCAGAGGTGAATTTCTCATTCATTCATTAATGTACTTATATTTTAGCATATATTACAAGCCTACTGCCTACATTTGGAATTATGATAAGAAGCTGATTAAAATGTCCACATCTTTTGAAACAGAGATATCACTGCTAGATATATACTCCCCAGGAAGTTAATGATTAGAAAACACATACAAACACACACATAGATCCATAAATCAAAGTATTCATTGAAGAACTTACATTAGCAAAGAACTGGAAACAGAGCAGATATCCACAATAACAAAGACGTTAGAATGGAATTCTGTGAAATTACATTGACCAAGTGTAGCTGTAAAGAAGAGATATGATGACATCTCAAAATGGTATCTACATATCAAAGATAATCAAAGATATGAATGCTTTCACGAAACTATTGAGTATAGAATTATGAAACGTTGAAGCTGGAAGGAACTTTGGATATTATCTGCTCTACCTCTGTAATTTTGCAGATGAAAAAACAGGCACAGAGAAACAAAATGATCTGCCCAAGGTTGCACAGCTAGTATCAGAACCACAGCTAGAACCAAGGAAATCCAACTCCGAGGTTAGCATTCTATCCTGCTTTGCAGTCGTTACTGTTTGGTCACTTTTTAGTCTTGTCTGACTCTTCATGACTCCATTTGGGGTTTTCTTGGCAAAGATTCCAGAGTGGTTTGCCATTTCCTTCTCCAGCTCATTTTGTAGATGAGGAAACTGAGGCAAACAGGGTTAAGTTGCTTGTCCAAGGTTACAGAGCTAGCAAATGTCTGGGACCAGATTTGAACTCAGGAAGATGAGTCTGCCCGATCCCAAGCCCAGTGCTCTATCCACCGTGTCATCTAGCTGCCCCAATACATCCTGCTTAACTTCAGCAAAGAATGTCAATTAAAACACAGTCTTTATCACTTGAATACCCTTTGGAGGGAGTTTAGTCTACCCCTTCCTCTCTAAAAGTAGTTTCCAAAGATCATCTTCACAGAACTGGTAACTTGTTCATTAAAACCTGACTCTATAGAGGCAGCCTTTGCTAGTGAAGACCACTGGACTGAACACAAGGATGCATAAAATCTAGTTCCAGCTCTGCCGCTAATGACTGTGTGTGACCTTGAGCAAGGAAGTCATATCCTCTCTCTGGGTCCCTTTCCTCTTCTATAGCAATGAGTGGGCCAGATTATATGGTTCCAAAAGTTCCAGATCCAACATTCTATGGCTTGATCCGTGGGGTCTTTGATCTCATTCATAACCTTGCAGTCCACTTTTGAGCTTCCCTGAAAGGAGCTCACTTTTTACCCAAGCCTATGAAAATGGGGAAGCTAAGTTCTTCATTTGATCATCTCAGAACAACAAATTCTAAAGCTTTGCATTCTTTGACTCAAATGTTGGGTGTTTGTTTGTTTCATCTTTTCTGACTTTGGGGGAAATGATGGCAGGTAGCTACAGAAACTGTTGGGATGATTCATATAGGATAAAAAAGACAGATGGGAGGGATAGGGCAGGGAAAGGAGTCCCAAGGTATGTATGCCTAGGACTAGGTCTAAGGAATTGCTGGTGTGGTATGAGCTAAGTGCTTTAGGAGTCGGGCCCTCACATTTTAGACACTAGATCCCCCACTCTGTTCCCCAGAATTCTCAGGTGTCTTGCATTCTCTGGGAAAAAAGGACCACAAACTTTGAACTCCTCAGAGAAAAGACATTACCTAAGCTTGCAAATATATCTCAGTGTGGATGGTGAGGTAAGAACCACATCTGAAGAGTCCTTGGGATAAATGAGAATATTACCATCGGCTGGGGAACATTTGGAAGAGAAAGAATGTAGTTCCAAAAGAATGACTTCTGTATACCTTCAGGCCCTATTCAGTGTCACTCTGATTCAAGTGGAATAAGATCCATAATCAATAGTATTAATTAAGCACCTGTTTTGTGGAAAGCACTTTTCTAGGCACTGAAGGAGATTGAGAAATTAGACATGGGGTGTGGTTCCTGGCCTCACAGAATTTATGCTCCAGGGAGGAGACAAGATACCATCACAGATAAAGTATAAAGCAGAATGTCATAAATGTACTGGAGAGGAACAAAACAAGATACTACCAGAGGTCTCAGGGGTGAGATCATTCCTACTGTTGAGGGAGAGTCAATAGTCAACATGTACTAGATAAGTAAAACTCCATAACCGTCCTGATGACCACTTCTTCTCATACCTTGATGTAGATCGGCCCACTAGCCTTGGAAATAGCAGTACTCCAGCCCCTACAACCTCCAGACCTGCTTCCATCCCATTCCTTACAGTTATAATTGAGAAGGCAAACCATTGTGGAGATAAGACCCCCACTTTCATCACTACCTACATCATGTGCTGGCCAAGTTCTACTAACAGTCATGTGGCTCCAGGAGTCCTGGGAGTAGTGGGACCTCCCATGCCACTGGGTCTGCTTCTAGCCCAGCCTTCATAGCCATCATCTAAGGAAGCAATGTCTGCGGAAAAGGGACCAGCCATCTCTACCAACTGCCACACACAAGAGGCAAGGCAACTTAACTGGAGTGGCAGGGTACCTTGAGGTAGAAGCAGGAGGCAGTATGTGGCCAGGCAAGTCAAACCACTAACATCACCACCTAGGCCATCAACTCTTCTTACATCCTGATGGAGATAGCCAGCAGGTTCACACAGCATGAACCCAAGAGCCTTGAGAACAGCATCACTTGCAGCCCAGTGCCTTTAGTCATCATTAAAAAAGAGGAGCACTCTTATCTGTCTTCATAGGACCATTGGAGGTTCCACATCTGACTTGCCACTGATATGTCCTGTATGTGTTGCCCCCTCCCACTGGAATGTGAAACCCTCAAGAGTCTTGAGAGCTCTCCAGTGAGCCCCTGTCTTTAGAACTATCTCACTTCTCTGTTCATATCTCTAGTATTTACCAAGATGCTTTCCACCACATGCTATTGTTGTTACTTAGTCATTTTCAGTCTTGTCTAACTCTTTGTGATGCCATTTTCTTGACAAGGATATGGGAGTGGTTTGCCTTTTCCTTCACCTGCTCATTTTACAGATGAGGAAACTGAGGCAAACAGGGTGAAGTGACTTGCCCAGGATCACACTGTTAGTAAGTATGTGAGGACAGATTTGAAGTCAAGAAGATGAATCTTCCTGACTGCTGGCCCAATACTGTATCCAACTGTACCATTTAGCTGCCTGACTTTGTACACATTAAGTGCTTAATAAATGTTAATATTCATTCATTCAAGTAGGGTATAGGTATGGCTTCTTGGAAGCCTTACATGGCACTTAACCTTAGCAATCATGGAATCATGGCTGGAAGGGACCTTAGAGGTACAAGGATACATGGGAATTTCACAGGGGAGGAAAGGTATTCCAGGTAAGCAAAGGCTGGGAAGGTGGGTAGGTTTAAGGGATGTGGTACTTCATAGGGGTGCTAGACACAGAGAGTGGCCCAGTGACTGGCATGCAAAATGAAAGGAGGGAGTAATTTGAGATCAGGCTGCCCAGTACTATTCCAGATGCTGTGAGGGATACAAAACACAAAAATCCCTGACCTTGAAGAACTTAGAATCTTGATGATGACTTATGGGTATTAAACAAGCAACTTGTATATAAATGCCTACTACATGTATGTGGCTGTCGCTGTGCTAACCTAACCACAAAGACCAAAGTGTCCTTACCCTCAAGGATCTTATATTTTATTAGAACAAACTACAGGGAAGAGAGGAGAATAAATATGTATATAGCATAGAGCCTACTATGTGCCAGGCACCGACTTGAGAGCTGTTTACAAATATTACCTCATTACAATAACGCTACAAAGTAGATACTATTATTAGGTGAAGAAACCGAAGCAGAGAAAGGTTAAATGATTGCTCTAAGGTCACACAGCTAGTAAGTGTTTGAGGTCAAATTTGAACTCAAGTCTTCTTAACTCTAGGCCCAGCTCTCTACCCACTGAACTACTAGTTGCTCATAGATACATGGGAATTTGGGAAGGGGTAGAGAACTAAAAGTTGGAGGTAGTAGAAGAGGTATTATCTAGAAGGGGGCATTTGAACTGGGTCTTGAAGGAAGATGGAGATGAGGGAGCACATTCCAGGTAGGGGGACAAGATGCAAAGGGATGAGAAATGGAGTTCTGCATACAAGGAACGGCGAGTGGCCTGGGGTTTGGGGCCAGGCTTTAATTGTCAGTTTTCTATTTTCTTCTAGAGGTAATAGGGGCCAGTTGAGGTTTATTTAAGGAGGAAAATGACACGGTGAGACCTGTCTGTGCTTTAGGAAAATTAACATATTATCTGTGAACAGAGGACTCTACCCAACAATATATGATTAAGTGACTTAGTTAAGTGACTGAAGCAGAAATGATCTTTTGCTTCCTGAATCTCTCATTTCTCTTTGGATGCCCAATGTCATAGTTCAATGTGCATCATAGCTATTTGGGTATGCGTCTTATCCCCCTACTATACAGCAAACCCCCTGAGGACAGGGACTATGCTATTTTTTTCTATAATGAGGTGAATCTAAAGCTCTAATATCTAGAATTTACTAGAATCTAGTAAATCTAAAAGAAAAGTAGATCCTTGTAAGTGGTTAGGAAAATGTAAGGTCAGCCTACATCCTGAGGCACTAGGTACAAGCACTGTGTGTGGGACTTGGGGTTGACTGCAGCAGGCATGCCTGGGATGCTCTCAAAAACAGTGGCTAGAATATATCTGGGACACTTCCTTTGACCTGTAACCTTCTTATGTTCCCATTAACCCTTCTGGCCTGTCACATCTTCCCATTGAAAAAATGTCATTGTTGACATCAATTCATACAAAGTATGCTCTTAATTAGCAGCCAGATCAGCAACATCCAACCCAGAGTCTCCAACTTTAAAATAACTCATAGAGTGTTTTTATTTGATGCAGATAAATGGAAGGAAAATGTGCTAACCTTTTGTCAATAAGTTGTGCAGAAAACATTTCACAATCCGTGTAAACCCTGCAACTCACTTAACTTTTCCAGATGTGCCCTTCTCCCAGATGGCTGACTGGGCCTGTGAGGCCAGTGACATTATAGATGGATGGCCTAGCACCACTGTAGGGAGATGAATATTGGAACCTTTGAAGTGATGAGGTTCCTGTTCTCATCTATTAGCCAGAAGGAAAAGCTATTTTCTTCAGGCCAGTCGGCACCTCTATTTCCACCTCAATGAGACCATATAATTAGCATATAGCCTTAGCATGGCAAGTGGGTACTAGTTCTGCTAAGTGTCTGAAGCACTTACTCTACCACAGAGCATGTAGGAGGCAGCGTCCATGCAACTCAATTAACCAGTGTCTCCCAACCTACTGTAGACTGTTGCAAATGTTTACTGGTCAGTAAATCTTTTGCTACCAAAGGCCTTCCTTCTTAAAGTTTTCTTAAGTTTAAAAAAAAGAATTCTCTTTCACATCTCCCAGCTCCATCTCTTCCCTTGCTCCCAATTTCTCTCTCTTCAGACTGAAGCGTGGTCTGTGTAAGAAAATTTAGATACTGGCCTATTGCAGTTCAGTTTGGGTTTGGAAACGCTGTTTGAAGCAAATACCTAAGGAGCTATCAGTTTTCCCCAGAGAAGATAATCAGCCATTAAAGAGCGATTTTCAAATTTTTCTCTTTTCAAATGTTCATCCAAAGAACAGTAAGGCCGTTGTAGGACCAAGGATTCCCCATCCTTAAGGACAATGATAAACATAATGAGTTCATGTTTATATAGCACTTTAAGATTTTCAAAGCGCTTTGCATATATTGTATCATTTGATTCCTCATAACTCTAGGAATAGGTGCTGTTATTATAGCCAATTTTGCAGATAAAGAAATTAAGACTGGAAAATCACATAGCTAGCAGGTGTCCAAGGAGAATTTCAAACCTAAGTCTTTCTGACTCCACAGCCAATTCTATCAGCTATCCCCAATAAAAGGATTTGTTCTGTGAAGTTTGGATTCAGTCAGAGGGCCACACTTGAGAACCTAGAGGGCCACATGCGGCCTCAAGGCCACAAGTTCCCCACTCTTGATAAGCTATGCTAGCCCTCTGAAATGTTCCATCTTCTCATATGCTGGATGGAGTTTCACTAATGCAAAATAGTTTATACCTGGGAGGAAATAAGAGAATGAATATCTGGGGATGGAGGAGTACAGTTGAAAAGAACAATTCCCCATGGAGTTAGCTAACCTAATTCCTTAGTGCCACATTTTCCTGGAAAAAGCAATCATAGAGCTAGATGTGGTGGTACATGACTCCAATCAGTACTGCCTGGGAGGCTAAGGCTGGCAGATATCTGACGCTCAGGAATTCTGAGTTTCAGTGGACTGTGCAGATTGGGTATCGACACTAAGTATGGCATCAGTGTGGTGAACTCCTGGTGCTGGGGGCTGACTGGTTGGGTGCTGACTGGTTGGGTGCTAGGGAGGAGAAGGAAGGAAAGAAGGAAGACGGTAAAAGAATTTCTGATTTTCTTCTAATGTAGCTCACTGGATAGAATGCTAGGCCTGGGGTCAGGAACACTCTTCTTCCTGAGTTCAAATCCAGACCAAGGTACTTACTAGCTATGCCAACCTGGACAGGTCACTTAATCCTATTTTCCCCAGTTTCCTCATCTATAAAATGAGTGGAGAAGGAAATGGCAAACTACTCCAATATCTTTGCCAAGAAAACTCGTGTGTGTGTGTGTGTGTGTGTGTGTGTGTGTGTGTGTGTGTGTGTGTGTATGTAGAAACTGCACTTAGAAGAAGAACCAAGGTTCCAGTGGCAGAGACTGCCAGGTACATTATCAGACTGACTTCTAATGCGTACTGCCCTAACCTATTGTTCTTCCCAATAAAATAGGTTTAGGTGAAAAGTGTTCACTTTATCCCTACTCAACTGTAATATTGTCTTTTCTCTCACTGACTTACTCTGTTCTGATGGGGTCATATGTCAGCCCCTCCCAGCCATCTCTACCATGGGTCCTTTCCTGGCTCTCACTAGGTTGGAGGGATCCATTGATTAGCTCAGAGGCCTGAATATCCAAGCTGAGCACTATCGATAACTCAGCAGCTTGTTGGCTCTTCAGCTTTGTCATTAAATATCTGAGGTTATTCCAGGTCATTTCAAGAGAAGAAGCTAATACTTGTTTCCTAAAAGTCCCTGTTTTAAGCAAACCTAATATGCAAGAATATTAACTTACCTTCCAGTAATTTAAGAAAATGCTTAGTGTCTTTGCCAAAGGACTCACCATAGCATTCTTCTCACTAAAAAGTTCCCCAGGGTCTCTTAAGTATGACTTGATCTCCAAAATATCACTTTACACATAGTTTAATGTGAGGTGCACCTGCATTGACGTCTTCAGATTAATCTAGGTTCAAGGAATCTTAAGAGTGAAAACTAACTGATAAGACGCAGCAATGGATAAACATTTATTAAGTTTTTGCTATATGCCAAGCACTGTACTAAGCACTGGGAATATAGACAGAAGCAAAAGACAGTCCCTGCCCTCAAAGAGCTTACAATGTAATGGTGGAAACAATAGACAAAGATATACAAAGCAAGCCATATGCTGGGTAAATGGGAAATAATTAGCAGAGGGAAGGCATTTGAATTAAGAGGGGTTAGGAGAGCTTCCTAGAGAAGATGGAATTTTACTTGGGACTTAAAGGAAGCCTTTGAAAGAGCATTCCAGGTATGTAGGAAGGCCAAAGAAACTGACCAGAGCTAGGAATAGGAGCGTTTTGTTTATGGAACAGAAAAGAGGTCTGTGTATATGGAGGGCAGTGTGGTATATGAGGACTAGAAAGGTGGGGAGGGAGAGGGAAGAACTAGATTTTGAAGGGCTTTAAATGCCAAGCAGAGGATTTTATATTTGATTCCAGAGGTAATAGACAACCTCTAGAGTTTGCGGAGTAGAGGAGTGACATGATAGGACCTGCATGTTAGGAAAACCACTTTAGTAGCTAAATGGAGAACAGATTGGAGTGGGGAGAGACTTGAGGAAGACAGTCCCTCCCACAACTCCCAGCAGGCTATTACAATAGTTCAGGCATGAGGGGATGAGGGCCCACACTAGAGCAGTGGCAGGGTCAGAGAGAAGAAAGAGGTGTATTCGAGAAATATTGCAAAGGTGAAATCAACTGACCTTGGCAAGAGGTTGGTTATGAGAGATGAGAGACAGTGACGAGCATCATACCTAGGTTGTGAACCTGAGGGATGGGAAGATGGCATTGCCCCCTAAAGTAATAGGGGAGTTAAGAGTGGGGGTAGGGGAAGGTTTAGGGGGAAAGATAATGAATTCTGGTTAGAACGTGTTGAAATTAAGATTTCTATTGGTCATACAGTTTGAGATGTCTGAAAGGCCGATGGAGATGTGAGATAATAGGTCAGCAGAGATATTTGGGGCAGCATAGGTAGATTTAGAAATTGTCAGGGGACAGCTAGCTAGGTGTCTCTGAATAGAGTACTGGCCTTGGAGTCAGGAGGACCCGAGTTCCAATTTGGCCTCAGATATTTGACACTTAGAATCTGTGTGACTTTGGGCAAGTCACTTAACCACAATTGCCTTACCTCCCCCCTCAAAAAAAAAAAAGGAATCATTGGCATAGAGATGATAATTCAATCCATAGGACTTTATGAGATCACCAAGTGTATAGAGGGAGAAGAGGAAAACCCAAGACAGGATCCTGAGTACGCTTATGGCTAGAGAATGTCTCCAGCGAAGGAGACAGAGAAGGAGCAGTTAGGTGGAAAAAAACAGGAGTTTGTCTCTTTACTTGTCTTTCCTTGCAGCAGGCCCAATGGGACGTATCTGGTTGCTTGGGGCCTGGTTCACTTTGACTGGATCATAACTTAAGAGCTGAGAGGGACTTCAGAGTCTATTCCGGCCATTTTACAGATGAGAAAATGAAATCCAGTGCAAGTTAAGAGACTTGTCCAAATAAGCATCAGAGGAAGAATTTGAAGTGAAGTTTTCTGATCCCAGAGGTTGGAATATTTTCTTTGGATAGGGGTGGGAGCAGGAGAGATAGTGAGGATGACCCCTAAGTTGTGAGCCTGGAGGACTGAAAGTCTGGCTTTGCCCTCTACAATTATAGGGTGAAAGATGATGAGTTCTGGTTTGGACAGTTGAGTTTAAGATATCTCCTGGACATCCAGTTTGGCACCTCTTATCTTCTCCCACTATGAAATCAGAAAAATGAAGGCTCCCTCCATGCTCAGAAAGACATAGTTCATTTTGTGGGACTGCTTTGAAGAAGTGGAAGAGAGTTTGTCTCTGACTCTCTCCCTAAGGCAATGAGACTAAAATAGATTTGGAAGTTTCTACTCAAGCAGGTCCCCTTTAACCTGTCTGGGTGAGGTTTTTCCATTACTTCTCTTCTAAAGGCAACCTCAGTGGTTCACAAGAGGCAGCTGAGTTTCCTGAGTTTTTCAGCTACACTTAGCATGCTAGGACATACAAATGGCTTGTAGGGGGAACTTGACTGTGCTGTGGTCTTGTCAGCTCATACAGATACATCATAGGGATCGTTTAGTGGTAAGGCACAGGACTTGAAACTCGGACCTGGGTTCTAGTCCTGGCCCTGCTCATTGGAACCATGTAATCATGGACAACCCATTCATCTCTGAGACTTGGTCTCTTTAGCTCCGAAGCAGAGATAGTCTTTGTATTAGATCCACCTCATGTAGTTGTTATGAGAAAAGCTCCTTATAAGCTAAACACCCTAAGGAGTTTTTAGTATTGTTATCAGTTATTATCTGTGAAAGTCTCCCGCTTTGGGTACATTTTCAGGGCTCAAGAGCAATTCAAGTAAGTATGGGATTTTAATTAAAACCCACGATACGATGTGTTTGCAAACTCCTGTTTGTTGCATCAGGCTGCAGCATTGCCTTGCTCTGATGCTGGGAAGGGGGCGGAAACATGGAGAAATACCTGACTGACTTGATTGTCCTCCCCTGTAGCCTTATGTCCAGTAAGCGTTAATGACCTACTCTAGCTGGTAACACTCTACTCCATGCCACCATCATCTCTTGCCTGGACTGTTTAAATAATCCTCTCCCTGTCGTCTTCCTCACCTTGAGTTTCCCTTTCCCCCATCCCCTTGCTACATGTCACTTTGAAATGAACCTGCCCAAAGCCCTGTTTTCATCATGTAACTGCCCTGATCAAAAGCGTTCACTACCTTCTTCTCCAGTCTGGCCCAATTTACCTTTCCTTCCTGGGTTTCCACTCTTCCCTTGTGCTCCAACCAGACTCAGCAGATACTCATTTCTCTGTCACCACCCTGAATCTTCATGCTTAAGTCCTTCTTGTATTCCGGCTTTTGCCTTTTTGTTTACACTGCCCAGAATAGTTTCCCTGTGTCTTCTGCCTGTCTAAAGCCTGCCCTTCCCTCAAGCCCAGCTTAGATCCGCAGTCCTCCAGAAAAGCTTCCTAGACTGCCTATGGCTATAGGCATCCCCCTCCTCTGCCTATTAGACTCTGTTTGTATTCAAGGAATCCTTGATGTAGAGCTGGAAGAGTCTTAGGATCAAAGATATAGAGCTAAAAGGAATCTCAGAGGTTATCTAATCCAATCCCCTCTTTTTACAGATAAGGAAACTGAGACTCAGGGAGGTTAAGTGAGTTGCCTTCAAGGCACAGAAGTAGGAAAGCATCAGAGATATGGCTCCAGAGTCAATGCTCTCTCCTCTATAACTCACTGCTTCTTTACCTTCTGCTCCAACTGAGTTCCTTTTACAGATGGGCAAACGGAGGCTGAGAGAAGTTAAAAGACTTTCTCTGGGCCACACAGGTAGTAAGGCACAAAGACAAGAGACAAATGAACCCAGGTCCTTCCTCTCCAAAGTCCAGTGTTTGTTTCACTGGAACATTCTGCCTTTTCTTAGTTACCTTTTACATATGCTAGACTATATTCTTAATGGATCTGGGTCTTAGGGCCATGAACCATGATTGTCCTTGAAGGGCATCAGGGCACTGTTGGCATTTAATAAAAAAATTGTTCATCGATTTCTATTGCTTTATGGACACCCACCAGGATGTGGGTTCCCATTTACCCCACATCCAACCCTAGGATGAGTCCACATTTCATGGAATGGGAACGTATTTAGGAAAAAGAAAACAGGAAGTTATAATTTACTTCAGAGGAAAAATAATAGGTGGTAGATTGTATAGAGGGCTAGACTTGAAATCAGGAAGACCAGAGCTCAAATCCCACCCCAGACACCTCTTAGATGGGTGACCCCCGGCCAGCGCATTGAGCTTCACTCAGCCTTCGTTTTCTCCTCAGGGAAATGAGGACAATAGCAGTACCTACCCCCCAAGGTTGTTGTGAGGATAAAATGAAATAATATACGTAAGGGCTTTGCAACCTTTAAAATGCTACACAAATGTTCTTGTTATTAAGTAGAGTGGGATCAGGAAAGACCCAGGGTGGTGGGGAAAGGGACAGGAGAAGACTTGCCTTCCACCACCAGCTTTTTTTGATTTGCATCTGTCATCTGACTTAATAACTCGGAATTGGAATGTATTTTGAGATATCACCTGCAAAATCCTACATGAAGGTAATATAAATGCTAACAGGTCTCAAATCATTCCATCCCAGAGCCCCAAGACAAAGATTGTTTTCTTGTTTCGCAAGTGTTTGTAGGACTTTCTATAGAATGGACACAGTAAAGTTTGAATTAGCGCCAGCCCAGCAGCAATCTGGGAAGGCAGACTGGCCAAGCCTACGGAGACACCAGAGTGATCCCAGGTTTATTTATCATCATTATTGTCAACAATTCTAATTCTCCATTAAACCCGCTACCAGAAGGCCAGGACATGTTGTCAGTCATTGATTGGCATGTGTCGTCATAATGGCTGCTGTGGCTGCTGTGGCTGTTGCCTGATTCTGCTGGCCTAGATTTCCGTTAGTGATTCATTCTTTTCAAAGCCTTACAGCATTCAATGATTAGGCCAAGGCCCTCCTCTGGGGAAATGTCAGGATCCTGTGGGTTTCATGGCTCCTTTTCTATCTGATAAAACCCTACTGGCCATGCCCCAAACACAGGACATAGTGGTTTCAAGTTAGGATATGGGGAAATTATATGATTCCCCTCACCCCCACATGGCAGCAGGTGGCCTCTCTGGCTATTTTCTTGAAATCTAAATTGCTATAGGCTGTGGGTGGGTGGTCTGATATTCTGGTGATTAAACTAGAGGACTGCCAGGATAGTTGGGTCTGGATGATCTTTGCAGCCTGTAAGAAACAGTGGGAATAAACCCGAAGGTAGTAAATGTATAGGAATGGAAGAATTGAGCATGAATTCATCCAACAAATTAAATAAATAAATGACTGAATAAATAAATGAACATGTAAATAAATAAATGTGGGTGCATGCATATGTATGTGAGTATATACGTATGTGTGTGTGTATAGATGTGTGTGTATATAGGTATATATGTATATACATATATATCTCCACACACACACACAAACATATATATATATATATGTATATAATTTGCTTACCTATAAATGTATTGCTTTCTCTCCATCAGAATACAAATACCTTGAGGGCAAGGTCTATTTTATTTTGTTTTTTGTCTTTCTAACCCCATGTCTAGCCCAGTGTCTAGGTCATAATATTCAAAATGCTTAAATAAGGCTGATTGAATGTAATAGAATTGAACTGTTCACACCTTCACAAACCTGTGGTTAAGTCTTTTACATTTTATCTGTGACATGTTTTCAGGTTTTAGTTGTTCTTCACACCATGGCCAAGGGAGTGGGAACAGTATTTACTTTGCCTCCTGAACACTCAGAGGATGGCGCAGCACCTTGTTTTTTTTTCTTCTGGGGGTCTATGCTGCCCTTTGTTAAGATCTCTAGATGGTAAGCTTTTAGAGGCCAGGAGACCATGACTTATTTTAGTTCTTTTACACACTGCTGAGTGTGTAATAGAGGTGGTTCCCATAGTGTCTGACCCAGGATCCCAACTCTTAACTCAATGACATGACACCCAGATCCAGGGATATTTTTCTCTACTTCCTTCTCTCCCCTCAACCTGCCACTTGCTCAGGGCCACAATATTTGTCTTTACCTTTGTTTATATTGGAGCAAATGATGATGATGATGATGATGATGATTTCTAAAGAATACCCTAGGTACTCTCTGGACCTTAATTATCTCCCTCCCACCACTGCCACCTGTTCGAGCTTTTGCTGCCTTGGCACATCTCCATAAATGAATGATATTCAGTGTGCACATGGATGAAGATGGCAGTGGGAGAAGACTCTGGTAGAAAGTGAGAGTCCCAACAGGAATCTAGACATGTCCAGCCAATGGATGATGACTCATTCTACAGTCTGTGACAGTAGAAGGAAGAGATGCTTTCTTGATTAATTTGCATTCATCTTTCTTTTAATAAATCATCTGCTACTTTTATTATAGCTTTATTTTGTAGAATAAAGCAAATTTTTAAAGTTTCAAAAAATGTCTGGAAGAACATTAAAGTTTCATGAATATTGTTGCTTGAATTGTTTGTTAGAACATTAAGGACTTGAAAAGTGATGGGTAGGTTAATTGCGGGAAAGTAGCAAAGCTATTGTGTGTGCATCACTTCTGTCAGTTGAGCACAACGGACTCATAAAATCTTTAGGGTTGACGCATCCATCTGAGGAGACCTTGGAAGACTCAGAGACTCTCTCCAAGAGAGACCTCAGTTCCTATGAAGGATTTAAGCTAAGACAACATCAGATATAGGATACAATCTTACAAAAATTACAGAATAGACCTGTACTGGGTTCCTCAACACAGAGGAAAACAATACTTCATTTTCTGGAGGATGTCAAAAAAGTCATCCCCTTTGGTGGATCTCACTTTTCCTTGGAACTCTGTAGTACACAGGACTCACTATACTAGGAATGTGATTGGTCTCACATCTTTCTGGTGCATGTAGGTTTTTGCTTTATCAACTGGTGAAGTGCCAAGCAAAGGCAAGGTGGGCAGAGGTGCTCTTTCCCATCATGACTTTGCTCCTTGTCACCCTTCAGTGAGCCTGGCTGTGGATATGCCAATTTCCATAGTACTGACAAGGGCAAGCTGCATATACTTGCTCCTTATTTCAAGACCCTCTGGCACTTTCAGCATCTCTACTGGGAGGCTTCTAGGTACATGGAGTATGCCTTTCTGAAAAAGAGAACAAGGCATGTAATGAGAACACATAAGCACTTGGATTGTCAAGGTCATTTCTAGATCATTCAAAATATGCAAATCTATAAAAAGTCATTCCTATAAATTGACCTTATAGGGAACACATGTACTCATATGTTTCTTTCCATAGGTTGGTACCTTTGTCTCACCTCCTTATAGTTTGCAAGCTCCTTCTATCTAGAAAGAGATTCCTTCTTGCACATGTCCCTGAAGGCTTCCCCTACCTCTAAACAGGAGAGAATAACTTGCCTGCATGCCAGATACATCTGTTTCCCCCTTTTCCAAGTTACCTTCACCTTTGGCCTATGTACCTTCTACCCAATCCTTCAATAACATCACTGTTTTGTTGTTGTTTTTTTTTATATAATTTGTCTGTTTACCTATTGGTTTGGCTTGATTTTTCACACGTGTTTTTTAAATTAAATTTTAAATATGGGATTCAAGCAACTCTGTAGTAAGATGATAGTAGATCATGTTTATAGACTGCTCTAATAAAGGTTCTCAAAATGCTTTACATTTATTATGTCATTTGATACAACAACCCTGTGAGATGGGACTGTAATTGCTCTATCTTATGGATGCTGAGGGCAACTAGGTGATGCAATGGATAGAATGCTGGGCCTGGAATCAGGAAGACCTGAGTTCAAAACACTTACTAGTTTATTAACATTTATATAGCACTAAAGGCACCTGGATAACATAATGGATATAATGCCAGGTCTAGAATCAGGAAGACTCATCTTCCTGAGTTCAAATCAGGCTTCAGACACTTACCAGTGGTATGACCCTGGGCAAGTCACTCAACCATGTTTGCCTCAGTTTCCTCATCTATGAAACAAGCTGGAGAAGGAAATGGTAGACCACTCCAGCATCTCTGCCAAGGAAACCCCAAATGAGGTCATGAAGGGTTGGACACAACTGAAACGACTCAACTACAACATAGATGATGGACCTGAGGCTGAGAAAGGTTAAGTGATTTTCCCAAGTTCACCCACCTAGCAAATAATTTGAGACAGAATTTGAACCCATTTTTTCTTGACTCCAAGTCAAAAGCTACACTACCTCTGAATACCGATATTCACATAGGTACTCGACAGACAGATGGGAGCTCCAAACTATTACTGCTTCAATTGCTGATGCTGCCTGCTGGTGAAGGAGACTGAATCCTTTCTTGTGTCTCTGTAAAGGCTGGTCTTCTCCCCAAGTTTCATAACTGACAACAATGGATGAATTGGGTTTTGATTTCTCACTTTAATTGTCCTAAAACATGCACAGTTTGTTTAGGAACAATGTAGAACCGAGACCAAGGCAGACCACAAGGAAGGGACACTGTGTCTGGTTGCAATTTAGAAATGTGCCTATTAACTTTAACACACTCCTTGCTACTGAGTTGTATGGAATGCCCCAGAAGTCTGAGCTGTATCTCCACATAGTCATTGAGAAAGATAGCGCTCAAAAGTCATGAACAGGTTGGAATTTGAACAAATTCATTCTTAATGATTCTATGTGTAGACTTTGCCCTTCTTGCATGCAGAGCAGGCCTCTACCAGGACACTTGGAGGTTCTCAGAGCTCAAATTTATTTAATTTAAAACAAATGGGTCCATGTGATTATCTCGACCACAAGTACGTAACACAATGTGTAATATATTTAAAATGCAAAAGGAAATTTAGTAATGGAATTTCAAAACTGTTTAAAAGAAAAGAGGTTAGGGGTGTGGGGGTGAAAAGAAGAAGGAGATTGGTGACGCCAGCTTGATTATTTTCAAATACCACAGCTGGACTTAGTGCTGTACAACAGAAGGAGTTTAGACTTAGTTGAAAAAGGCATGAACAGAACTGTAGAGGCCAGAAGGCCCAGACTGAGAGATAACCAGGTCTCTAAAAGAGAGAAGGTAGCAAGAATTTCTGTTCAGTTCAGCAAGTAAAGACCATGTTCGTTCAGCTTAATGTGCTTGCTTCTTTTCCTTTGGGTAAATTTTCCTATTATTTGTCTCATTAATTGGGGGGAACTTCCAGATGGAGTGGTAATCTCTGGCAAAGTTGCTTTTTTTTTCTTTTCTTTTCTTGTCTTTTTTTGCACAGTCCTCTTTTACTTAAGCTCCTTTACATCCCTTTGTTGCTCAAGACTGGATCTTGGCACCAACAGATTCATTCTAACCAGAACCAATTGCAACAAACACCTTGAACAAGAAAACATTTGTGTTACAAAAAAGTTTCCAGATCTCCACAGAAGGCCCATTTAGTTCAAGCAATTCATAGTATGAGATATTGTAGGACCATAAAACTAATTGAAATTCTCAATTAAAGTATGATGACAATATTTTTCCTTTGGAGGGTATAATTATAAAATAACGAGATGATGTTTTTAACAAGCATACCAGACAGAATTTCCACATCCCCATCAAAGCTATCACCTTAGGAGACTGAACACTTACTGCAGTATGGCTGACTGTGCTCACGGAATTTTTGGAATCCCATTTAGATTTACTTTATAAGATATACAAGAAAACCAGTCTCAATTGTTTATACTATTTACCCAATCTGATAAACAGCTTCACTCATTAGATGCACCACCTTCCACTAGAGGAAGGTCAAATAGAAACACAATAATGGGGGCTCTTGAGCTATAGTGTTAAGAGACAAGACCCTGAGATTAGCAGTAGCAAGTTACTCATCCCTGCTCTCCTCGGTTTCCTCATCTATACAATGAACTGGAGAAAGAAATGGAAAACCACTTCAGTATCTTTGCCAAGAAAACCTGAAATGGGTCACAGAAAGTTGGACACAACTGAGTAATAAAAAGAAATTCAATAGATGAGGAGGGTCATTTTATGCATACAGAAGAGCATGAGGTAGGGAATCCCCACCTTTTTGTGGGGAGGAGTTAATTTTCATTTCTCTAACACTTAGGAGTCACTAAAGAGGGAGGACAGAGAAGAAGCTGAGAACAGAGGCTCTCAAAAATTCTAGGGAGAGGGCTTCAGCCCGGTTGTGTTCCCCTGCTTGCTGGGAAACTTGGCTGGAGAAGCATGACACTGATCCCCCAAGTACAGAGGGCTAGGAGTAGCTCAAGATCTCTTAGCTGGAGATTCTTTCTCCCAAAACTCACTCACCCAATTTCAAATGTCCACTCACTAGATCAGCAGCACTGCTACCTTATTCCTTCCTTCCTGTCACAATTCTCCTTCATAACCAAATTCCAATCCATTGTGATCATATTTAGGTGGTAAACTGGGGCTGAGATCTCATGCAATGTTTTAGTTTTGTGGGGCAGGAAGGAAGGAATGCTAGAAAATAAAGTTAATTCCAAACCATAAGCTGGGAGGTCAGTCCCTAAAACAGAGCCCAAAATATCCTTTTCTCCTGCCTTGCAACACTCATCCATGTGGCCTCAGATACACACATGGACCTTCTTCCTAGAACCTGTTCTGAATCTGCCATAGTAAAGCTCCAGAGTTGGACTATTACATTGCCAATACTAATGAAAACGAAAGATCTACATAACAAATTCCCATATCAAAGACCCACTAGTAATTCAAGATATAAAAGAAAATTCCTTATTGTTGAGAAGAGTATTAATATTAACAAAAACTGCTGAGCAAAAGAGAAGATTGGGTTTCTCTCATGAAAATGAGCATGGGAAGGAACAGGCGTCAGCAGAGAGTGGGCAATGGCATTGGGGTGTGATGTAGTTGTGTTGTGCTGTTATCTCAGCTAGTTGGAACCCTCTATGAAAGAGGACAGAGTCAGGGGCTTCTAAGCCTTATGGGGGCCCTGAATGGCCGGATGGCAGCCCTAAACATGACTGACCATCTCAAAAACGTATGTCATTGACAGATGAGGAGATTGGAAGAGAGACCATGGGTGGATCAGTGTGAGCCTATCCTCACAACAAAAAAATTAAATAAATAAATTATCTCTTATAATAGTGATGGATATGAGGGTGATCTGACTGTAACATCTGTTATCCCATTGACTACCAGGGTTGATTCAACTGATCTGGCTGACTAGTCCAAATTTAAGGCAAGCACCAGGGTTTGGAGTCAGAGAACATCAGATCAAAGCCTGTCTTGGTCATTCACTACCTATTAACCTCTCCAGGCCTCAGTTTCCTCTGTAAAATATGGAGGTTCGACTGGATGGTTTTTCTAGGGTCCTTTCCAGCTCAAAGTCTATCCTGTGGTCCTATGATAAAGGTCCAAATCTTTAAAACCTTTAAAAATTGTATCTCAGATGCTCTTAATAATATGTTAACTTTTTCTGGTTAGTTCAAAGAAAGGGCACTTAATGAAAGAAAATAATAAGAAAGTAGTAACAGAACAGCTCCATAAATCTGGGTCATACTTTCACACAATTACAGACACAACATCAAGGGGAAGAGTGAAGACATCTAGGAAATGTGTGAAGGCACATAGAAAACGTGTGATCGGAGCACACACATGGAGAAATACATATAAGGAGCATGTGGTCAAGACACATATGAGGATGTGTGACAGGGCACACAAATGGAGTATCACACTCCTTTGTACGGAGCAGACTCCTCATATCTTGGGTGGGGGTTCTGTTTGGTGATTTTCCCCTGGCTTCTACCTCAGCCAGTGCTTCATCAGACAATGTGAAGCACAGATTTGGGTATGGGGGTGGGCCGAGGCAGAGTTGCCTGGTGCACGTGACCTTAGTTGTCCTGGTTTATTGTCATCAGCCCATAATGTTGTTCTAAATCTTCCTCAGAGCCCATAAGACTTGTGTATCATCTCTACTGTGGGCTTCAAAAGCAGGGGCAAGCACCCATAGGTCCCCAGATGGCCCTTTCAAGAATCTTTTATCTTCTAGTCTTTGATTTGCAAATTCCCCAGAGAAGTGGAAGCCTGCCATACCATAGTTTTTTGATTGCTCTGCAGCACTCTTAAGCATGGCTATGTGAAAAATCTAAGGAATGGATGTCCTAACGCAGCCTTGCACCATCACCTCGATGCAGACCCGTGCTTGACACATAGTTTGCGCCATCACTTCGATGCAGACCAGTGCTTGGCACATAGTGAGAATTTCATTCATTCATTCATTCATTCATTCACTTATTATTCCCTTCTGAGTCAGGAAGGGCAACTTCACTTGGGACATACTCAGGGATGTGATGGAGCCAGCTTCAAACTTGACAGAACTGTTCAAGTTTTCATTGTGAATATTTAAACCTTGAACATTGACAAAGGATTCATTTATTATTGTTTTTTTATTGTCTAGAATTAAGGAAACAATGGAGAAAATGCAGATACAGCTTAAATAATAATGCAGATTAAAAGGAGTGTATTTGTAGGAAACCAGTTACTAAACATTTACCTCTCTAAATGACCATATCTGACTAAATAATCATGGCTTAGCCTGAAGACCTCAATGATTTTTCTGAAGACAACCTTTGGGAGGCCAGAATAATGTTGTACAATGTCAAATTGCAAACTAAACTGAAGACCTACAGTGTGGGATTTGTTCCGTGAAGTTTGGATTCAGTCAAAGGACCACACTTGAGGACCTAGAGGGTCACTTGTGCCTTGAGGTTGCAGGTTCCCCATTGCTGCTAAGTTTTTGAAATGACCATCAGATTTAGCACTGCTGTAGTTACTTCCTCTGTCCATCTTTTTTCTCTGTCCGTGTTTTCTTCTGTCCCTTTGTCTCCACTCCTCCACTCACATGGACCCCATTTTCAATCAGGCCCTCAGTACCTCTCACCTGCACTATGGTAATAGCCTTCCAGTTGGTCTCTCTGCCTTGAATCCCTCCTCTCTCCAATCAATCCATCCGCCTGTTAGTTGCCAAATTGATGTTCCCAAAGCTCAGGTCTGATCATGTCATCTCTCTGCACAAGAAGCTCCCTTAGTTTTGTATGACACTAGGATAAAGTGTTTGTCATGGATAGCCCTCAGCCATCTGCCTCCAATTGACTTTTCCTGTCTGATTTCATATCATTTTGCCTTATGAACTCTGCCCAACTGGGGCCACTTTCTGTTCCCCACGCCCACCACTCTCTCTCGTCTCTGTGCTTTTTTGTAGGCTGCTCCCCATGCCTGGAATGTTTTACTTCCCCACCTCTAGCTGTTAGAATTCCCAACTCTTTTCAAGAACCAACTCAAGTGACAACTCCTTTCTAATTTCTCCCAATTTTTAGCACTTCTCTCTACCTTTGCCCCCAAGCTACTTCATATATGTAATCCAGGCTGTTTCCCGTGGAGCAGATACATAAACATCTAATTCCAGAAATGGTGAGTTGACATTATCCAAGAATCACCAAATTGGTGCCATCTTTTTAAATTCTGCCTTGGAGATTTGTGGGAGAGATAAGTTAGAACATTCCATTATTAAATGCCAAGTGGGAAGAAATGAGGTAGGTAGAGTTGAGTAATTCCTAGATGCCTGCTTCCCTACAACTGTTCCTCTGGGATGGGCTACTGTTGCCAGATGTTTGGAATTGGAATTTATGGGATGCTACCTACCATTCCCGCTCCATTTCCATAAGTGAAGAAGAGACAGAAACCTAACTCTCCCAGCTGCTAGGCAAAAGCAACTGGTGTTCATTTATACTGTTTAGTACTGTTGGCTCTCCAATGGTTTGCTCTTGAATTATCATGTGTGATGATTTTTCTTTTACTCCTTTGGTGATCACCAATATCCTTACTGCATATAGAGATTTGGGAAGGGATCTTTGATACCTTTAAAGCGGGACTTTTTAACTTAGGGCGTATGAACTTGGTTTTTAAACATATGTACTCATACATGTACACACATACATGCTTGTCTTCCTTGTAATCCAGTAGATTTTATTTTGAATATAATTTAAATTTAAAAATTAAATGAAACAAAAAGGATTAATTTAAAAACACTATTCTGCAAAGGGCTCCACAGACTTCACCAAACCACAAAGAATCCCTGCTTTAAAGAGATGGGAGACATCGTCCCTGTTTCAGTGCAATGTCAGTTAGAGCGGAGGGAATGGACACTAATTTTATTCGGATTTCCCATAGGCCAGAAAGATGCCCTTCAATTAAACACTTTGTCAAACACATTTCCCCTAAAGAGGAGAGTGTATTCGTGTATGTGTATATACATACACATATATACATATACATACACACACATATGCCTAAACCTAACACAGAGAAATCCTTAAAACAAACAATGGTCTGGCCAGGATTAGCCTCTCAGAGGTTATTCTGAGACAACCTTTGCTTTAGCAGCCTAAAATTCAGTGAGGTAGAGACTGTCAGGGCTGCGTCACCTGAGAGGACTCCCCTCACCTCTTATGATTACCACTACACATAGATCTCTCCCTCTCCCCCTACTCTACTATGAGAGTTCCATGGGGATTGTTATCGCTTAACAATTTTGCATTTTCTTATCTGCATACATGTCGTACTTGGAAGTTCCTTCTGTTTTCATTTTTGCCTTGGAATTTCAAGTTCCTATACCACTGCCCAGTAATATGGTGGGCGTTTAGCAAATGCTTATTAGATTGAATTGAACTGAAAATGATCTAGACATGTGGGGCTGTAGCCAGGAGGAAAGTGGCACCTCCTCAAACATAGACCATAGGTCTAAGACCAGAGTGGCAAACAATTCCGGCTGTTTCACTTCCAGACTCCAGACAGAGAATGGTTTTGCTTCATGAGCAATGTTGAGAAAAAAACCATTGGTCATGTCTCCGCGTTTTGAACCACACCCATGCTCAGGAATCTAGATCCCCCTCAGTAGTAGCCTTATCTTTGAATGAGATGAACTACCCATACACACATCTATGTAGATTACATATGTATATGTACACACACGCTTTGGAAGACTTTTGCATTGGCCTAATGCCTTGTCTACTTGGGGTTCTGTTCTAACACAAGCTCAGTGTGACCCAAGCAATAAACAGCAGTAAAAATGAGGCATTAGATTTTTACCCAAACATCTTTCACTGTAAGTATGTCAGATTAAAGGAGAGAAAGCGATTCTACAAAGCACAACATCTCCAAGTCATTCTCAGGCCTCCCTAGAGGGCTCCCAGTTCCAAACACTTGCCTTCTTGGGCTTCCCAGGGGAGGAGAGGAGCTGAGAGGTGCAGATTGGGTGCAGGGGGGAGCTGTTCTCAGTGAGGAGCTCAGGAGGGTTGTCCTCGGCCCAGAGGGCCCAGAAGGCTCTCTCTGTGGTTTCAGAGAGCTTGACCTTTGATTGCTTGGCCCTTTGGGGAGAGCAGAAACCCTTTGGTGGTCATACACTTTCACATCCGTCTTGGCAGTTCCAACTCATCCCAGCTTTTGGAAATTCCTAGAAGTGTAAGGAGAAAACTCAGCTCAGAGATGTTGGCAGGGTTCGGCGTGTTACTAAAAATGGGGCTTGGTGGATGGAGACTTCAGGGATTTTAAGTAGGGGGAAAAGGTGACCTTTTCTGCAGAAGCTCAGGGGTTCATTCCCAGAGATCCAAATAGGATTGCCACAGAACAGCTTCTAAACAAGGCTGGAGTGAGTGGCTCTCTGCATATCCACATTCCTCCCTGCCTATATCAGCCAAGGAGGGGGGTCACTTTTAGGACAGAATTGGGAAAACTATTCAAAGGGCTTGGGATCTGAACTCTGACAGAGAGGTTTCCAGCCATTCTCTTAGCTTACCTGCACAGGGGCCTCCCTGTCTCAGGCCCCAGAGGGCTTTGCCTTTGCGTTGTAGTGTTTAGCCAGTACAGAATAAGGCCTTGGGACCCCAAAGCATGTTTGCCATCTGAATTCTGGGAGAACTGGATGGAAGAGGCTGTAGAGACCTTATTCTCCCACCCATCATGCTGCCTCCGAAACCCAGGTGGTGAAAGGAGCTTGCATGGGCATGTGAAGACTCAGGTCTGGGTGGAGGGAGAGAGGAGAGGAGTGAAGGATGAGGAGGGGAGAAGGGAGGGAGAAGTTTCTTAGTGACAAGCTGCCTTATTCATAGCTGTTCCTCCGGCAGCCAAAACTGCACTTCCTGGTACCTCTCTTGGGGTTGCATAGGAGGAGTCCTTGGATGGTTTGATCCATATTTTCCCAGAACAGGGATCCTCCCAGGCCTGTTTGCTTCCCAGTGACTTCAGGAGGATGGGGCGCCTTCTGGGGCTGCTTCTCAAAAGGGAAACTGCCCCAGATTCAGCCCCCTTTGCCTTGCCCAGGGGTCTTAACTTTTTTTTTGTCATGTGCCCGTTGGGCAGCCTGGCAAAGCTTATGGACCCCTTCTCAGACCTGCATTTTTAAATGCATAAAATAAAATACATAGGATGACAAAGAAAACCAATTATGTTGAAATACAGTTATCAAAACATATTTTTTAAAAAGTTATAGATCTCAGGTTAATAATTCCTGATCTTTTGTTTCCATTTTTCCCACCTCTGTCCTCCACTACAGTCATTCTCCTTATCTATCTAGCAAACTATCTTCCGGGCAATACACCCACTCAGAGCCTAGCTCCCCACTCATAGACACCAGCATGTGCTCTAATTCAGGACTTAGTCTTCTCCTTCCTTCCCCTTCTTTTTACCCTCTCCTCTCTTCTGCCTCTTCATTTCTTGCTCACTGCTCCTTCCCTTTGCTCTGTTTCCTAAGACACCTCTCAGTCTAGGTCCTGGAGGAAGGATTGGTCCGTGCTTGGTGGCAGACTCTGCTAAGCCCTTTCAATGTCAGTGACAGTTGTGTAGATCACATCCAAAAATTCTGTTTTCACAGATAAGGGCCAGATTATGACTAGTATCATAGGTTCATAAATGAGAGGGAACTCAGAAGTCATCCAGTCTAACCCCCTCATTCAATAAAGAAGGAAACTGAGCCTTATCATTAGCCCAAATAGGTAGCAAGTAGAATAAATAGCTGAGATAGAAAACCCCATCCTTTGGCTCCAAACTTGGACTGGTCCCAAGTCACAGCTTTGTCAGTTTCAACATCCATGTCTCACTAATGATCCCATCTCCTTTGGGATGCATGGGACCAGAACTGTGATTTCAGCGACACAGGGAATTATCAGGGAAGGAACTCTCGCTACCGCCCCGGCATAGGTCAGCACCTACTCTACTTAAATCGTAGAATGAGTCATTTCAAAGTTAAGTGATTTGCCCAGGGGCCCTTTGCCAGGACTGCAGGTGGTACTTAAACCCAGGTTGTCTCCAGCTATGGATTGTTGTCACTCCTTTCTCCTACAAACAAAGAAAAATATTTAACTTATTCAAAGGAATGACCCATGAGAACTAGAGGATAAGGAACCTCAAATATCATCTTGCCTAAGCCCAGGAATTTTTGGATGAGAAAACTGAAGTGATTAGTTCAGGGTTATGTAGGCAGGAACTAAGAGCCAGAATTCAAACTCAGGACCTCTGACTTCAAGCCCAAAGTCCTCTTTCCATAACTATATGTGCTATTTTGGGGAACTTTCCTTCATAATTTTTAATCACTCGGAAAACATACTCCTTCCAATATATGCACTAGGACCAAAGCTGAAACAGAGAATTTTGGCACCTGGGACAAATTCACTAGCTGATATTGGGGAAAGGAAGTATTCCCTCCTTCTAGCCTCCTCCCAAGGCAATGTCTTCTGGGGTACTGCATTCTGTGCCCTTCGGGGGGCCTTTTCTTCATGGTTCTCTATATAATGTGGCTCAATGACCCGGGGGAAGAGTCATGGTTCCCTTGCTCCTACTGTCTCAGGACTTTGGTACCTACAACAAAACCTCCATTTACCTATATAATGTCAGTCACCACATTAAATCCAGTGGCCCAGAAATTTTGCAAGCAAGGACAGCTGAAGGTGAAGCATAATTGGGGCCACTCCTGTCTTTCAAAGAAACTTGGTTCATTTGCTTTTTTAATGTAAGTAAACCAAGGAATACCTCTTGAGGATCTCTGGGCCACTGTAGGAAATGGTAGAGACCTGAGATTGGAGAAAATCCCATCTTGGACAAGGACCCCCAGGGACCTTGATATTACCAATGAGGAGAC
>CM053769.1:651878605-651882443 GCA_028658325.1 Potorous gilbertii | reverse complement strand
AAACTTGATTCATTTGCTTTTTTAATGTAAGTAAACCAAGGAATACCTCTTGAGGATCTCTGGGCCACTGTAGGGAATGGTAGAGACCTGAGATTGGAGAAAATCCCATCTTGGACAAGGACCCCCAGGGACCTTGATATTACCAATGAGGAGACTTGGGTTTCCTGGAGGTTATGATTGGTCTCAATTAGTCATGTGAAGGCTGTATAATGTTGTAGGAAGAAAATGGGAATCAAAACCAGAAGACTTGGCTATGTTACTCTCGAGACATGTGACTTTGGGACAGTCAATCCACCTCCAAGGGCTTCAGCTTCTTCCTCTAGTTTCCTGGATGAGATGATTTCTGAGACCCAAAGGACTTAGAGTATCTAGAGCTGGATGGGGAATGTACAACCCATTGATTTTACAGATGTCCTCAGAAAGGTTAAGTGACTCGCCTCCTGGTTTCAGTTAGCAAGTGACAAAGGCAGAATTAGAACCCAGGTACTTTCATTTTGGTGGAGTGAAGAGTGCTGAGACTAGATTGAGGAAAACTCTTCCCAAATTCAAGTCTGTCCTTGGACATTTATTAGCTGTGTGACCCTGGGCAAGTCACTTAACCTTGTTTGCCTCAGTTTCCTCATCTGTAAAATGAGTTGGAGAAGTAAATGGCAAACCACTCCAATACCTTTGCCAAGAAAACTCAAATGGGGTCATGGAGAGTAGGATACCACTGAACAAGAATAAAAACTTTCACTTTATTTTTTTAAATATTTGAATCCTTTATAAGGAAAATACTTATTATGTTAATTGTGTGATTTTACAGATATGGATTTCAATATTTTACACAAAGAATCACCTGGAAAACATTTTGAAATTATAGAGAAAACATATTACAGGCACCAATAAAGTCTGTTAAAGAAGAATATCCTAGGACCAGAATTAAGAAATTATGCAAACTCTATTTTTCCTCTGAAAATTTAGAATTCATTATACAAAAATTAGCATATGGAGCTTTGCTCAAATCATTTCTTAATCATTGTTGAATATCAGACACGTCACTAGTTTAAAATGTTACTTTGAAAAGTAGAGGCTATACAAATGCGTGTGTGTGCGCGCATGCATTCAGGCTCTACAGAACAGCTAATTTGCAACTTTCGCTGTAGATCCATTTGGTTTTTACCTTGCCACTGTACCACACTGTCTCCTGTCTATCTCTGAGATTGCATGTGAAGTAGATGCTATTATTATACACATTTTATAGATGAGGAAATTGAGGGAGATAGCAGTCAAGTGACTTGCCCAGAGTCACACATCTAGTAAATGTCCAAGGTAGGATTTGTATCCTGGTCTTCCTTACTCCAGGTTCAGCTCTCTATCTATTGAGCCATCTAGTTGCCTCAGAAGATTACAGAGTCATAGCATTTAACTTTTCCTTCCTTCTCCTTTCTCTCCAACTTGAGCACCCCTTGTTGCACACTGAGAAATAAAAGCTAGGGCTTACATTGGGTCTACCCTTCTCTTTTCTTCTCACCTACTCCACAAGGAGACTCAATTTATTATGGATAGAAATCTTCTCAAAGGAAAGGAAGTAAAGAATCATCATCCTTGGAGTTAGCTGTTGAAAAGATCCTCAGATCTGATCAATTCATTGTCACTTCTAACATCTCTCTTTATTAAGGGAATGTGTGGGTACAACACAAGGAAATAACTCTAACTCATATTTGTATAAGGTTTTAAGGTTTTTCTGTTACTTTCCTCAAAACTAACATCTAAAATGGGAATATAAGAAGTATTAAACCATTTTACAGATAAACTGAGACCTAGAGAAATTGAGATATTTTCTCCTGGTACAATGACTGCTAAATCACAGAGTCATTCATCTGGAGCTGGAAGAGACCTTAGAGATCATCTTGTTCAACTCCTTTCTTTTATAATTGAGGAACCTGAGAATCAGAGAGGTTAAGTAATTTTCCCAGGATCACACAGATAATAAGGGTCAAAGATAGGATTTGAATCTATGCCCCCTGATCTCAAGTTCAGTGTTATTTCTACTCTATTACCATTCCAGGTCCCCTGCTCCCAAGTATCTTTTTACTTGCCTCCCTCCAGTCTGTCTCAGTGGCTAAATTCAACTATTAGTGATTCATTACTTGGGTTAAGCATTACCCTTTACACCAGGGTTTTTTAATCTCTTTCTGTATCATGCACTCCTTTGGCAGGCTGGTGAAGCCTATGGACCTGTTTTCAGAAATTTTTAAAAGAGTTTTATTGATGTGTTTTGTTTTAACATTATAAATGTTTGCCCCCAGTCCATGAAAGCTCTTGTAACAAAGCAAAACAATTAAGCAAAACTAACAATACTGTGACCTCATCTGAAAGGACGTATAATATTCCACATCTGTAGCACCTCTCCCTATTTTTATTAATTAACAAAAATATATTTCTCTTTTGTAATAGATATGCATTATCAAGCAAAATAAATTCCCTTGAAGGAGGCATTACATATGATGCGTTATGTGTATGTATATATTTGTATGTTTATATGTACATATGATCCACAAATATATGTATTATGTATTTCTCATTCTGTGCTCACCCCCTCTTTGTCACAGATAGCATACATTATCATCGGTCCTTGGGAATCATGAATGATCATGGTACAGATCCTGTAGCTTTCGAAATTGCTATTTCTAAAGTGTTATTGTATAAATTGTTCTGTTTATGTCTATTTCATTCTTCATTAGTTTAATTGTTCATTTAGTTGAAAACTGTTCATTTTTACAGTATTGAAGTTACAGCAGAAATTTTGTTTGCTTTTGTTACTCAGCATCAGTTCATGTCTTTCCATCCCTCCTTGAAATAATCTATATCCTCCTTTCTTACAGCACAACAGTATCCCCATGACACATACCACAACTTACTCAGCCATCACTCCGTGGATGGGCAGGATCATTTTTAAACATAAAAAATAAAACACATAAAATTACAAAGGAAACCAATTATGTTGAAATATAATTACTAAAATAGTAAGACAAAAAAAATTCATGAACTCCAGGTTAAGAGCCCTTGTATATAAGATCTTCTTTTAAAATGCAACATGAATAGTAATACTGAATTACTGTCACCTATTTGTTAATTAATTTACCTGACTGTTGTCCTTTGGAACAAGAGGGGACAGGCCACACAAGGATATTTGGAGTTGGGGAATGGAGGGTGGTGAAAGGGAGAGCACAAAATGGAAAAAGAGAAAGAGAGAGAGAGAGAGAGAGAGCGAGAGAGAAGGAGGGAGGGAGGGAGGAAAAGAGAGGAGGGCATCAACAAATTGACTACTTTACAGTTTTGTCTGAGCCCAGCTCTATTCATGGGACTAATTAATTGAATATGCTTCCAATAAAATTCATGAATCCCTGGTTTTCAGCACTAGCACAGTGTAGGGAAAGTTGCAAAGTGAGCAAGTTAGCCAAATTGTCTTGACATCCACATTTAACATGCCGGTACCACGGTATGAAATATTATATGGGAAGGAGGCGCCTGGGATGTTTATCTGTTTGTCTCTTGCCCTAATTAAGTCCATGTGGCTCCAAAGTGACTTCAGACTGTGGAGTCTATGTTTTGATTTCAGGTTGTACCTTCCCCTCACTCTATGTTTCCGTTTGAGAAGCAAAACTTTGGCTTTTGAGATAAAGTGTGGGGAGGGAATTGTTTGTCCATCAGTGGTTGAAGCAATATAGGAACTCAAGTCACTGATACACTATTTTCAAAGCTGCTTCCCTTTCCACTCCAAGAGAGAGTTTTTCAGACTTTTATGCTCTACTACTGAGCAGAGGGACAGAAAGATGGAAAATTGCACACTAAT
>CM053769.1:651871105-651873605 GCA_028658325.1 Potorous gilbertii | reverse complement strand
GAGTTTTGGAAGTAATTTTGTGTCTGTTTGTACACAGGCCAGTTTTAGGATTGGTAATATGAGCTTATCAGAATGGTTACACTACTATTCAACAATATGGAAACATGTCCCAAATCAAGGGTGGGGAACCTGAGGCCTCAAGGCCACATGTGGCCTTGTAGATCCTTGGGTGTGGCGTTTTGACTGAGTCCAAGTTTTACAGAATAAATCTTTTTATTAAGGGGATTTGTTTTGTGAAGTTTGGATTCAGTCAAAGGATCCCACTTGAGGAACTAGAAGGCCACATGTGGCCTGGAGGCTGCAGGTTCCCCACCTTTGTCCCAAATAGATGCAATGGCCAGGACCAATAGGTACATGCATTTCTCATTACTGCAGCCTCCCCTGTGATTAGTTATGTAATACCGATGGAACATTCTCAATAAGACCTTAGAAATATGTGTAAATGTCATTTCTTTATTATTTCTATTTTTCTTATATGTAATCAGTCAGGGGAATTGTTTATGATACACGGGAGATGCTGAAATGACTGCAGTGAAGTAATAATTATGTGCACTTTTTTCTCTGTTTGAGTTTTTCTATTTTCCTCAACCTTCTTTGTTCATTTGAAATACAGGATAGAAAGACAATGTCTTATCTTTTTTTTTTCAAATAAAGTTATTTCAAAGCTAAGAAAGGTGAAAGGGAGTCAGATTGTGGAGAACCTTACACACCATGTGTTATAGCTAAAGGGGAACCACTGACAGTTTCTGAGAAGGAAAAGGACATGACTACATCTGTGCCTTAAGGAAACTTATTTTGACAGCTGTGTAGTAAATAGATGGAAGAAAACAGAGAGATCAATTAAGAAGTTATTATAATAGCCAGCCAGAAGTCAGCCTAAAAACTAGGGTGATGACTATCGAACAGAGAGAGAAGGGAATGTCTGTGCCTAGTCTGTGGTGTAGCATTCCGAGGTCATATTGGTCTGATCAGCCACAGTCGGACACATTGAAACTTGACTCTATCATAATGATGTCATTTTGGTCCTCTTTGAGAACACAGGACAACAACCAACCAATCAACCAACTGTTTACCTAGTACCAGAAGGAGTTGAATTTGGGAGCATCTTTTTGGTGAAAGGGGATTCATACTATGGATATCGATTTCTCTAACAAAGTAAGAAGTTCTTTCTGGTCAGAAGATGTAAATAGAGGCATCATGGCGTAGTGGATACAAAGCTCACAAGCCAGAAAGATCTGGGCTTAAGTCTTAGCTGTGTGACCCTGGGCTATGTATATGTATGTGTGTATGTATACACACATAATACATATAATCGCACAAAATAAATCCCATCATTAACTATGCCCCAAAATAAAGAAAAAGGAGAAGAAAATATGATTCAGTCTGCACTCTGAAGCATCAGCCAGCTCTCTATCCTGAGGAGAACAGCACGATTCTGCCTGTAGTTCTTTGAAAGTGTGGTTGGTCATTGTATTGATCTTAGTTGTCTTTCAAAGCTGCTTTTCTTTACAAAATTGTGGTTATTAAATAATCAGTTTCCATTTTGTTCACTTTACTTTGCATCAGTTCGTACATCTTCCCCTTCATCATTCTTTTACAGTAAAATAATATTCCATCACATTCATATACTATAACTTGTCCAGACATTCCTCAGTTGATGGGCATCCCCTCAGTTTCCAATTATTTTTGTCACTACAAAAAGAACTTGGATAATTGGTTTTTTTTGTGGTACATATAGGTCCTTTGTATCTTCTTTGATATCTTGGTGGAGATAGACTTAGTAGAGTAATTGCTGGGTCAAAGCATATGTATAGTTTAGTCACTGTTTTGGAATAGGTGTAAATTGTTTTCCAGAAGGATTGAATTAGTTCACAACTCTACCAACAGTATATTGGTGTACCTGTTTTCCTACTAACCCTGCAGGAGTTATCACTTTCCATTTTTGTTAACTTTGCCAATATGATGGGTGTGAGTGGTACCTCAGAGTTGTTTTGATATACATTTTTTTCTAATAGTGATTTAGAGTATTTTTTTTTATGTGACTATGGATAGGTGGGATTTTTTTCCTCTGAAAACTGCTGATCCATACATATCCTGACTATTTATCAATTAGAGAATGGCTCTTTTTCTGGTAAATTTGATTCAGTTTTCTATATATCTTAGAAATCAGAACTAACATTTCCCCCTAGTTTGCTGTTTCTCCTAATTTAGCTTCATTGGTTTTATTTGTGTAAAACCTTTTTAAGTTTATATAATCAAAATTATCCATTTTACCTCCTGCAACTCTCTGTCTTTTGTTTGATCATGAACTCTCCTCCATCCATAGATCTGACAGGTAATTTTTTCCATGTTTTTCTAATTTATTTATTGTCAGATTTTTGTCTAAATCATGTACCCATTTTGAGCTTATCTTAGACTATGGTATGAGATGTTGGCCTATACCAGGGGAGGGGAACCTGAGGCCTCTAGGTCACATGGGGCCTTCTAGGTCCTTGGGTGC
>CM053769.1:651834538-651870605 GCA_028658325.1 Potorous gilbertii | reverse complement strand
ATCAAGAACCAAAGTACAAACACACTCACTCCCCTCTCTAGCATGTCATGTCCTGAGGAGAGTAGACTCCAGACTAAAAGTTTGCTGCAAAACCTTCATCCTAAGTTCACTTCTAAATGCAGCAGCTACTGGGTCAGTTGCTCCATCACTTCAAGGCACAACACCTTGATCATCATGTATCCCCTACTATGGTGGGTCAAGCAGTTTGCTCCTCACTGGCATGGTCTCCACTTAAATCGGGCATGGTCTGCCATTGATGGACTTCTGCTCCTTAACCTTTCAAAATCCTTTAGGGCCTTGTGCCAATGGAGAAAAGATGCGTAGATGTCTGTGATAAAGGCCTCATTTCTAAAATATATAGAGAACTGAGTCAAATGTACACGTATACAAGTCATTCCCCAATTGATAAATGGTCAAAGGATAGGAACAGGCCATTTTCAGAGGAAGAAATTAAAGATATCTATAGTCATATGAAAAAATGCTCTAAATCACTGTTGATTAGAGAGATGCAAATCAAAACAACTCTGAGGTACCACGTCACACCTCTCAGATTGGCTAAAGGAACAGGAATATGATAAATGTTGGGGAGGATGTGGGAGAGTTGGAACCCTAATTCATTGTTGGTGGAACTGTGAGCTCATCCAACCATTCTGGAGAACAATTTGGAACTATGCCCAAAGAGCTACAAAAATATGCATACCCTTTGACCTACAATATCGCTTCTAGGACTATATCTCCAAGAGATCATAAAAATGGGAAAGGGTCTCACATGTACAAAAATATTTATAGTAGCACTCTTTGTGGTGGCCAAAAACTGGAAATCAAGGGAATGCCCATCAATTGGGGAATGACTGAATAAACTGTGGTATATGAATGTAAGGGAGTACTATTGTGCTATAAGAAATGATGAATAGGAAGACTTCAGAGAGGTCTGGAAAGACTTATATGATCTGACGCTGAGTGAAAGGAGCAGAACCAGGAGAACCTCGTGCACAGCAATGACCACAGTGTCTGAGGATTTTTTTTGGTTGACGTGGAACTTCATTGCAATACAAGGACTTAAAAAAATTCTCAATGGTCTTTTAAGGCAAAATGCCTTCCACATCCAGAATTTGATCATAGAATGAAGCAGATCATTTTCTTTTGTGTATTACGTTTTGGTTTGTTCTATGATTTCTCCCATTCATTTATTTCTTCTACACAGAATGACTATGGTGAAAATGTATTTAATAGGAATGTATGTGTAGAACCTATATAAAATTGTATGCCATCCTTGGGAGGGAGAGAAAAATAATAATCTAAGTTATATGGTAGTGATTGTAGAACAATGAAAATAAATAAAATTAATAAAATTTAAAAAAAAAAAGAAAGGAAAGACATTTAGAAGCTGGACTCATTCCAGTTATAGGTTTGCTCAGATCTAACCACCTCCCTTAACCAGGGACCTAGAGCAACTCATCCTCCTTATTAGTAAATAGCCAGGGAGGAAAGAGGAGGAATTCAAGATGTTGAAACCCTTTGTATGCACCTGTTACAGTTGAGGACATTACAATCCTCTCAGTTACTCAGGCTTACAACCTAAATGTCATCCTTAAATCTTTACTCTTTTACCCCCACCACATCCAATCTGTTGCCAAGGTCTCTTAATTTTACCTTTATAACACATGTATGCCCCCTTCTGTCTACTGATACTGCCATTAACAATAGCCTACTGGTGGGTCTGCCTGCCACAAGTCCACCTCCCCCACCCCCCCATCCTCTGCTCAGCTCTCAAAGTGATCCTCTCAAATCACAGATCTGGTACTGTTGCTCTGTTTCCCCCTCACTCCCTTGTTCAGTCAATTCCAGTGACTCTCTATTGCCTCGAGGATCAAACATAAAATCTTCTATTTGGTATTTCAAGCTCTTCATAACTTGCCTCCCCTACTTTTCCAGTCTTCTTACACCTTATATCCCCTTGCCATACTTGGTGATCCAACACCATTGGCCTCCCTGCTATTCCTTGCACATCTTATTCTGGGCATTTTTGCTGGCTGTCCTCCCTTCCAAAGGAGACCTTACCCTCCTCATCTCTGCCTCTTGGCTTCCCTGGCTTGCTTCAAGTTCCAGGTAAGATCCTACTTCATCAATGTTTGTTGAATCACTGACATGCCAGTTCCAGATCAGCAAACAACCAAAAAGTCCCTCTTGGACATAGCAGGTGGACAGGAAAATAATCATAGCATAACTGAGAATGCTTTGAAGTAGAGTGGGGCCTTGTGTTGTGTACGCCTGGGAGCAACCTTATCAAACGTCCAGAGGGGATTGCATCATCCAGAGCACAGGGCATATTCTTGAGAACTTGGCTCTCCTTAGCTAGTCCCCTTTTAGAATTTAAATTACTCTTCCAAAATTACATAGATAGCAAGCATCAGAGATGGAATTTGAACTAAAGTCATCTGAATTCAGAGCCAAATATTCTTTCCATGGTACTATATCATCTCTATTTCTCAGCTTCCTCTGTTTTTAGTAGATAGTAAGTAGGCTTCCTAGGTAACTGCTTCCTAAATCCTATATGGAGGTTGGTGTGTAATTTTCCTCCATGTGGGCTTTTCTTTCAAACCTTTTTGCTCCATATGTAAAGAAATATTTCCTTGATCACATACAATTCTCATAGTATTTCTTTTTTAAAAAATGTTTATTCTGAACTTAAGAAATAAAACAAGCATTTCCATAACATAGTAGAGTAGAAAAATAGATGATTGCACATAAAACTGCAAATCTAGTATATACAACTTGAGTTCTTTTAAAATATATAATGAAATTATCTTATAACTTTGTTTTTTTCCCCTCTTTTTTCTTCCCTCCCTCCTCCATACCCTGAAGATGGCTACCATTAGACATGAATGTGTGTGTGTGTGTGTGTGTGTGTGTGTGTGTGTGTGTGGGTGTGTGGGTATAAAAAACCATTTTATGCATACTTCTATTTATCATTTCTTTCTCTGGAGGCAGATAGCATCTTCCTGCATAGGTCCTTTGTAGTAAATTTCAGTCCTTTCAATAACTCCAATTGTCTCAGCTATATTAATAATGAGGTGAGGTAGGAGTTAGCCATTATGGGCAGTGACCAAAATAGATGTCACTATTACACATGCCATATTTCACTCACTGAAGGAGAGACACTATTTCTAAACAAACTTTCATGTAAATGCTAATCAGCCAAGTCTGGAGCCAATTCCCTTCACAGGAAAATTCCCACTATGATTTTTGACCAAGTACTTAGATTTTTCCAAAATTCCTCCAATATATACAGACAAGTGAAAGCTACCCAGATCTTTTCACTTCTCCCAAAGAATACAGAAACAGAATTCTTCCCATGTGATTATGTGAAGTAGGAAAACAACTCATACAAAACACTGAAAGGGGAATGGATTCCAGAAGTACCTCCTCAAAGGAGATGCACCGATTCCTCAGCCCATCTCATTATGTCAAAGACAGAGTAATTGTTGATTTGGTTCATTCACTTTTAAAAAAATGATAACTATTTTTCAATAGCAATTGCTTTCAGGATCAATTGAGATCATATTTGTAGACTACTTAGCACAGTACCCGGCACATAGTAGGCACTTAAGAAATACTTATTCTCTTTCCTTCCCCTTCCCTTATGCCTTGGAAAACCTTATCCTGAGAATGGGTCCCTAAGTCTCACCAAATCATCAAAGGAATCCATGAGACCAAAAAAGTTGAGAATCCCTGATATAGTTTGCTTTTAGAGATGAGGAAGCTGAGATATGACCAGGTTAAATAATTTGCCCAAAGTCACGTAGGAAGAGGTAGTAAGGGGCAGAGTGAAGCATCAAATCCAGGCCCTACCATCTCTCATGGCCTTTCTAATGATCCTGTTTCATGACTCAGCTCTAGCAATGAGCTGATGACTGCCTTTGAATAAGGCTCTGTGCAAGATGTCTTTGAAGAATAATGTCTGCTCCGCAGGAGATGGGCATGGCCAGCACCTATCAACTGGAATATGCTGCTAGGATATGTGCCAAGCACAGCAAATGGTCATTTCTCTGTTGAACCCAACTGTTTGCACCCAAATGACAGCTCTGGCATTTTCCAACCCAGCTCACTCTCGGCTCTGTGTTTGCTCTTAGACTCGTTCTGACCTGTTTACTCCAGCACTCCAATTTATCTTTGTAATTTCTCAACTTCCACTTCAGCAGATCCTTTGCCTTGATGTACTTCTCTCCAATTCTTCTGGTTCTGATGAATGTCTACTGCTTCCTGACCTTTGTTTCACCTTTGCTGCAGTGCCTATAATCTATCAATTAAAGGGTCTCCAAACTGGGCCAAGAAAATCCTGGATCCAATAACATTGTCTACAGGCTTTTGAATTACTGATGCTTCCATCAAGTTGCTCCTAATACAACTTGAATTAAGTTAACAAACATGTTGGATGTGTGATATGTGAAGCAATGGTGGTGCATTGTGTAGTAGGCAGAGGGAAAGTCTTAGAGGAAGGAAAACCCAGGTTCTCGTTTTGCCTCTGACATATACTAGCTGTGTGACTCATCCTCTCAGCACTCAGGATACTCTTTAAGATGATAAATAACAGGTGAGTTGCTAACCTTCATCAATGGAGGAAGATTCTAGACCAGGAATTCCCTATACTGAAGAAATCACAGGTATGGACCAAACTAAAACAAAAATTTCAGGGAACTGTGCTAGGTGGCAGGGTTATGTAATGATAGGTGGCCTTAGGGTTGCAAAGCATGCTACAGAAATCTTCTCCTTTGATTAAAATGTAAGCTCTTTGCAAGTAGGGATGGTTTCAGCCATTTCTATTCCCAGTGTCTAGTCCAGTGTCTGGTAAATAGTAAATGCTTAATGAGTACTTGTCAACTGATTACTTGATGGGTTAATTCGGCCATGTCTTGGTACTCTCTCCCTCTTTACATTACCTTACAGTTAGTTACCCATGTGTCAGGTAAGTAGAGCATGATCTCCTTAAAGGCAGAAGCAGTTCATTTTTATCTTTGTATTTTTTGTGCCTAATATAGTGACTTACACATAGCAGACAATGATTAAATACAGGAAAATAAAACTACTAGCTAGCATTTGCAAAATGCTTTACAAGTATTATATTTAATCCTCATAACAACCATGGTACTCTTATTATTTTTATGTTACAAATAAGGAAACTGAATCAAATAGTGGTTAACTAATTTGCCCAGGGTTGTAAAACTAGTAAGTGTCTCAGTTACGATTTGAACTCAGGTCTTCTGATTCCAAGTTCAGTACTCTATCCACTGAGTCACTTATTTGCCTTACCAATGCAATAGCTTACCATAAGAGCAGATTATAGGATAAGGGAAATAGTGCTGTGTATCAGGAAGATATGTTAATGTGAAGAAGTTCATGAACTAAAAGGAAGCATAGGCAGGGTGTCGCAAAAAGTCTTAGTGGAACACTCTATTGAAAAACTTTTGAATGAAGAGAAAAAATAGAAGCAATATTGTGGTGATAGATTTCCCAGAGAGATGAAACCATTTGATAGTGAGTTATAGGAATACATCACAGATATGGCAATGAGGAATGACAGATGATGGGGGACTTAACCATCCAGAAATCTGTTGGTGGTATCCTTCTGTTAAAAGTAGAACAAACAAAATTTTAAAAACTCTATATGCCTTAATGGTATCTAAATTCATCAACAGGCGGAGGAAGCAACAAGTAAAACTTCCATGCTGCACTTTCATCTCACCAACAGAGAGGGTGTAGACAGGTGGAATGAAGTAGTGGAAAGAATGCTCAGTCTTGAGACAGAGGAACTACAGATTCTGTGAGTTGGAAGGAACCTTAGAGGTCAGCTCGTCCAAGTCGCACCTCAACAATAATTCACTCCTCAGCATACCTGATAAATCATCACCTATCCTTGGCTTAAAGCCCTCCAGGGAAGAGGAATCTAACATCTCCAGAAGGAGCCCTTTCCAATTTTAGATAGTTGTTGTTGTTAGGAAGCTTTTTCATCCATCACTCCTAAATTTTTTCACTTTTCAACTTCCACCCATAATCCCCAGTTCTGCCCTTCGGAGCCGAACAGGACTTGATAGTCCTTCAAATGCTTGAAGATGTTCCCGTATCCTGCACTTCCCCCTCCTGTACTAAGTCTTCCCCTTCCAGCTAAATATCCCTATTCATTCCAACAGACTCAATTTTATTCAATTTAGAATATGTATTAAGCAAGAAATAGTGGTTAGAGGGTTGGTTAAGAAGACAAGGTTCAGGTCTTGACTCTGATAAGTGCATGCTATAGCTGTATGGCCTTGGGGAACACACATAACCTCTCAATGCCCAGGAAATTTCACAACACTAAATTTCATATGAATTTCTAATCACTAATTAGAGGAAAGGGTTTCCACACCAAAGTTCACCACCCTGATGAAATCACAGGTTAATTTCCAAAGCCAAACAGAACTAAAGTAGAAGGCTCTCTACTAGATGTTGGGTAAGTAAGAATGCTGAGTCTTGAGTCAGAGGAATTACAGATTCTGTGAGCTGGAAGAAACCTCAGCAATCATCTAGTCCAACCCACACCTCAGCAATAATTCACTCCTCAATATACCTGATAAATCATCACCCAGCCTTGACTTAAAGTCCCCCACCTCTGGTGTGAAGACTGTGGAGCCCTTTCTAGGTCTGTTGTTTACCTTTGGAGTTCATCTGATTCACCCAACTCTCACCTGTGGCTCCAAGAAGCTGTAGCATGTGCATCAGTCACACCCCAATGAAATGTTTGCACAGATAGGCTAAACCAGATTGAAGGGAACCAAGGGGGCTCAAACCCTTCAGTGAGTTAGGGATTGTCTACCTCAAGCATGTGAAGATGTCCCTTGGTGGAATGGGAGGATGAACACAATTTGTTCTAATGCCCTTGAAGGTAGCTGAACAGGTGCTGTGGAGCACTGAGAGCTTTGTTAGACACCAAAAACACCAAGGTCATCCATTGTATCTCACGCCACCACCAGGCATCTTGACTTTGTCTTGCCACTGATGATATTAGAAGAGAGAGTGAGTCTGATGACTTCATGAGACTGCCTCACTTAAATCCAGTTTAAACACAGATCAAAAGACATCACCCACACCATTTTTTAGTGATATCACTTTGGTCTTCTTCAAGAACAAAGTACAACTAACCAACTAGATTCTGGGAATATAAAGACATAAATGGTATTTTCTCTGGCCTTCTCAATATCCTCATCATCTTCTTATCTATATCCTTTCTAAAATATAGTACCCAGAATGGACTACAGGCAGAAGACAATGTAGCCATCACTTAATTGTTCTGGACAGTATGTTTTATTTATGGCTGAGCAGGACAGAGCCAGCTTTTTTTTGACTGTCATGTTACTCTATTGACTGATACGGCACCTGCTGTCTACCAAGACCTGGAGAAGTTATTTCAGATGCATCGCTGGCTAGTTATCTTTCCCAATCCAATATTTGCGAAGTTGATTTTGGAATTTAAGAATCAAACTTTACATTTGTCCTTGTCAAATTTCATCTTATAAAATTTATGCTAATATGTCAAAATCTTTTTGAATCCAGATTCTGCCATCTATTGTGTTAACTATCCCTTCCTAGCTTTGTGTCATCAGCAGATCTGACACTTTTTCTATTGCTTTATATAAATCAATGTTAAAATGTTGGAATAGCACAGGACCAAGGATAGCTCCCTGAGACATTCCACTAGAGATTGCTTTGAGTTGATATTAACTCATCCATGCTTAGTCTGTGGGTTCCATCTTATTCAAACTGTTCTAAATATACCTAGCTATACTGTCATCTAGCCCCCATCTCTTCATCTTGTCCATATGGATATTATGAGATTTTGTCAAATATTTTGCTGAAATCTTAGTGCAATGTAATCTCAGAAGACCCAGACAGCTGGATTGAGTCAATCAACCGAAAACATAAATTAGTTAATTACTGTTATATTATTATATATCAATCAATTTGGGAGGAATAAAGTGCTCTGAACATTGGATAAAAACAGATGTACACTGCTCCCCACCCCACCTCTTCCCCTGGAAATATCTTGTAATTGATTGAAAAGATCAGACCCATCTCTGGGCCTATGTATAAAACTACAAGTTAGTTTAGAAGCACAAAATCAGAGCAGTCTAGTGGTAGGGAAGCTCCAGCCAGTGTGCCTGGAGATGGAATGTGGAAATAGATCTAAGGAGCACAGCACCTGCAAGGGATCAAAACCTGCCCCTTTCCCCCAACCCCCAAGAGAGAAGTACCAGTCATAGACACTCTAAAGGCATTGACTGTTGGAATCCAGCAGAGAGCTACATCTAAGAGGAACCTCTACAGAGGGAGAAGAAACTTCTAGTCACCGGGAACATGTATGCCTCACTATTCTCTTACCACAAATTTGATTCCATTATCCACAGGTACCTTGTATGTGCAAGGAGAAAGTATGCTCTTGGTTTGGAAGGAATGTTTGTACCAGTTATTCTTACTATATATGATTAGTAAATTCCCTTTTCTAAAAGCTAATGAAGAACAACTAGCTGGTTGATAAAGTAGTTACCCTCTGAGGATCTCCAACTGTTAGTGCAAGTGTAAGCTGAAAGAATAGTCCAGAGGAGGTGTTACTTGAGTACACTATCCTTATAGTATTTCCTTCATCCACTGGTCTAGCTACGTAAGAAGGTGGGGGGAGGGGGGGTGGGGAGGTTGGGAGGAGGAGAAGATAAAGAGAAAAGCTATTTCAATATGACTTTTTCTTTTTTTGAAGATATATTGGCTTTTATTAGTTGCTGTTTGCCTTTCTAAATGTTTGCAAACAATCCTTTTTAATAGAATGCTCTAGAATTTTGTTTGGAAAGAAGCCAGTCTATGGTTAGCCAGAGGCTACCAAGAAGATGCTTAAAGGGAGAGCTTAAGCCTTAGCCCATGGGTCAAACTTGATTTCCTTTCAGGGAAAAACTAGCTTAATCAATGTTGTTAAAGGAAAGGGGAACACTGGGACATAGTGCCTTACGTATATTTATTTGCATATTGTCTAGCCCATTAGATTATAAGCTCCTTCAGGGCAGGGGTTGTCTTTTGCTTCTGTTTGTATTGATAGTGCTATACTGGGGAGTTCTGAGGGCTGTTTGGAACCTAGATTGTGAGTTTGATACTTCTGAATTCTATTAAATGACTTTTGAGTCTTTCCATGTCTAAGATTCAGGTTCTAAGGGGAAAGCCATGCCTTGTAAGGCATCTTTGCATTACTGAAAATATTTCTTCCTCTAGTAGAAATCATCTCCATATGGTTAGATATGGTTTAACATGCATTATCTTATTTGAACCTTATAACACCCTTTTGAAGTAGATGGGCAAAAGACTTTCATCCTCATTTTATAGGTGAGGAAACATAAATGAAATGACTTGTCTAAGGATAAACAGCTAGTTAAGTGGCAGAATCAGGTTCTCAGATCCGTATCTTATGACTCCAAGTTTCGGTCCACCATATCATGGTGCCTGAGTAGCAGAATGCTTCAGGGCACAATTGGTCAGGGTACCACTATCCTGGTATTAGTGAGGCCTGATGGCATGAGTAATAGACTTTGTTTTCTAACTCACAAACTAGAGAGCTGAACCCTGGTTACATGTGAAAATTATATTGTGTAATTTGTGAATGAAATTAACCCAGTACAAATACTTCAACATGGATGGGAAAACAGGTCCCCAGGGGAGACAAGGACTAACTCAGGAGGGCACTTTGGCACCCCAGCTGTCTTCTGTGTCCTAAACTCTGTTGCTGAAAAATAGAGACTCACAAATTAGTTCCAACCCTCAGAGAAAATGGTCCAAAACAATGGGCATGTCTGTGACTTACACACAAATAAACTCCCTGCAGAGGATGGGATAGTTTCCCATAGTTTCTCCAGGGTCGCTTATACTGCTAGGTTTGCCATTAGAGGGGATTCTTGTCCTCATGCAAATCCATTGCTGGTTCCTTTCCATCATCTACTGTTGGCCACTGGAATAGTGCTTCATGAAGGCTGGATCTGTGTTTTCTGTTGTCTTCCTTATGCTTATGTACAATAAAAAGTTTCATAAACAAGACTACTCATGGTATAGCATATTCATTCACATATAACAGATTCTGAAAAGCCATCAAACCCAGTAGGAAAAAATTATTTTTATAAAATACATAAACAATTGATTATACCATGATTTCGTAAGCACAAGAATCTGGCTTGCTACCAATGTGTCCTACCATGCATGTGAACAAAAAGACTGGATGCAATGGAAATCACCATGACTTTGGAGCCGGAAGAGCTGGGTTCAGATCTTCATTCTTTTTCTTACTATGTGACCTCAGACAAATTCCTTCAGCTCTCTGGGCTTCTTGGCTCCCACCTCCTTAGAATGACTGTTGGAGAGAAGCAATGTAGTTTAGTGGAAAGAATGTTTGATTTAGAGTCAGAACACTTGGGTTTAATATCTGGCTGTTCTGTTGACTACATGTAGGACCAAGTCAGTTCACTTTGTTGAGCCTCCAATATCCTTATCTATAAAATAAGAAACCTTGTAATACTAAAACCTATGTTGTTTTATAATTCTTAGCAACAATTTGACAGATGGGTAAAGGCTATCATCAGCTCCTTGAGAGGCAAAAAGCACAGTAGATTTCATCATTTTTCTTGATCTCTTAATGAGCCCCCAAGTTATTCATTCTGGGAAAATGAACCATCCAGTGTCATTATGTGCCCACCCTTCCCCCAATACCTTCCTTCAGGATGCAGGTACCACTTCTACTTTGAAGCACTTCCTGATCCTTCCCTTTCCCTCTGTGTTAGCTGTCTCAAATCTCAAATTACCTTGTGTTTACTTTTCTAAGTATACACTGTTTTCTTCAAGTAAAATACAAACTCCCTAAGGTCTGGGCGATTTGGTTTTTGTCCTTGTATTTTTGTCTTATTTTAATCTGTGTCTCAGCACCTAGCCTTGATACTTTGCTGGTTGTAAGGGCTTGTTGAATTGAATTTACCTAATTCTCTGGGGGATAACCAGTGAAAATGCCCAGTCAGAAGATGGAATATATTGTGCGAAGAACAGTAAAAAAAACCCAGTGTCATTGAATTGCAGACTATGTAGGGAGAATAAGGTGTAAGACATCTGGAAAGGTAGGAAGGGGTCAGATTATGAAGGGCATTGAACACTAAACAGAGAATCTTAGATTCATTCCTGGAGGCAATAGGGAGCCACCTTAGTTTATTGAAATAGGAGAGGTGACATGTCAGGTCTATGTTTTAGGAAGATCAATTTGAAAGCTGAGTGGCAAATTGATTAGAGTAGGGAAATACTTGTACCATGGAGACCAACAAGAAAGTTACTTTGATTCTCTAGATGTGAGATGATGAGAGCCTGCAGGAGGGTGGTAGAAATGGGGCATATACAAGAACCTCTAGGACTTGACAACAGATTGGGTACCAAAGTTACCAATAATCTCTTATTTGCCAAATTTTATGTCCTTTTCTCAGTCCTCATCTCTCTCCATCCTTTAACACTCTTGATCTTTCTTTCCTCCTTTGATATTCTCTTGGTTTTCAGGTTACCCCCTGATTCTCTGCCTACCTATCTGATTGCTCCTTCTCAGTCTTCTTTACTAGCTCATTATCCAGATCATGTCTTTTAACTGTTTGTATCCCATAGGGTTTGATTCTGGCCCCTCTTCTCTTCTCCCTCTAAGCTACTTCATTTGGTAATCTCATCAACTTCCATGGATTTCATGACTATCTTTATGTGGAAATATCCTCAACTCTACCTATGCTGCCCTAATATCTTTGCTGACCTCTAATCTTGCATCTTCAACTACCTGTCAGACATCTTGAACTGGAGGTCCAGAAGGTATCTTAAACTCAACGTGTCCAAAACTTAATGATTATCTTTCTCCCTAAGCCCTCCCCCAATCTCCATATTTCTGTAGAGGGCAATACCATCCTCCCAGTACCTCAAGCTCTCAACCTAGGAGTAATCCTCAACTCTTCATTAACTTCCACACCCCCACCCTCACCACCATACTAAATCTCTTGCAAAGATATATTGTAGCACCAATGCAATATTCACAGTATCTATGTCAGTTATGGATATGCTAGCACATATCCATACTGAACTGCAAAATATAACAGGCTCTTCACATGAAAGATAGAACCAAAACATTTATTCAGACACAAGAAAGCTGAATCCCAACACCAGAAAATCAAATCCATCATAGCAACAAAGAAATCTATATACAGCAACAATGCAGGGAGCATTACCATCCCCAAGCCTTCCCTCTGTTACTCTTCCCACAAACCAGCTCCCTTAAACAAATCACAAACAAGCTCTCCCACTCATACTAGTTGCTACCTGCTCCCTCTTTCCCAGCCTGAGCTGACTCACTTCCTGCTCCACCTCCTTCCTGTTCCACCTGTTCAGTAAATTTCTCCCACCATAGACTCCATGTGATTCAGACTTCCATATGACTCCGGCAGGTCACATGGGACCTAGATGGGAAAGATCTTTCTATTTAAATTACCATCACACCTGCCATTTTACCATTTGCAATATTTTTAAAATACACCCTCTTTTCTGTTCTGGCACAGCCACCTCTTTGATACTGAGTCCCTCATCACCTCGTATCTGGACCATTACAATAGTTTGCTGGTGGTTTTACCTGTCTTCCATCTCTTCCATCTAATCCATCTTCCATTTGGCTACTAATGTGATTTTCCTAACATTTTTCACTCATGTCATACACACCCCTACTCAAATCTCAGTGGCTCCTTATAACCTCCAGAACCAAATATAATCCCTGTGTTTGACGTTCAAAGTCCTTTATAGCCTACCTCCCCCTACCCTTCTAGTTTTCTTACAAATTACTCCCTGACACATACTCTTTAATCCAATGACATTGGCCTCCCTGCTGTTTCATGAACATGAAAATCTTCCTCAGCTCTGGGCATTTTCACTGACTGCCTCTGATGCCTAATAGGCTCTCCTTCCTCATCAACACCTTCTGGTTACCTTGGATTCCTTTAATTCTCTATTAAAATCCCATCTTCTATAGAAAGCCTTTCCCAATATCTCTAAATTCTTGTTCCATCCCTCCATTGATTATTTCCTATTTATCCTCTATATACTTTGTACATATTTGCTTGTCTGTGGTCTCCCCATTAGATTGTAAACTCTTTGCAAGTAGAGACTGCCTTTTGCCTCCTTTTGTATCTGCACTGCTTAGTATGATATTTATTGATAGAATTAAAGATGACACCAGTTTTTGAGCATGGGTAATTGGGAGGATGGTGGCATCCCTGATGGTAATGGGAATATTAGGAAGAGTGGAGTACTTTTGGGGGAAAAATATGATTTCAGTTTTGGACATGTTGAGTTTAAAATGTTTCTAGGATATCCAGTTTGAGATGTCCAATTGGCAACTGGGGATATGAGACTAGAAGTCAGAGGAAATGTTAGGCTGGATAAGTAGATCTGAGAATCATTGACATAGTCAAAACCTCTTGAGAGAAGTCTATATGGTTTCAGAAGATGTTTGGGAGAAACAGGAGCATGGAACACACTACAAGGAGAACTACAAATATGTAGAGGAATTTGATTTCTCAGCTTGTACCTGATTTCTAGCTAGAGTCACCAGAGATTACAAAATTACCTCTTTGGGTGAAATTGTACCTTCTCTCTTGGTTTAAGCTGAGATCCTATCTCCCTCCCAGATTAAAAGCTTGATCACTCATATATTCTAATCAATTAACTTCTCTGATGTCTATTTTCTATTTACTGATTGCTTGGATAGGAAGTTTCACTCACCATTCATTACTCATGATATTATTTTGTGTCATCAGAGTTTAGTGGGAAGGAGTAAAATTGAAGAATCAAGCTAAGGGTTACCTGCCCTCTTAAGAGTGACGAGGGAAGTGGTTTTCCTTTTGAACCTCTAAAAAAATCCTACCCTCCCCATAAAACAATATGGGTGTGTGTGTGTGCAAATAGATAGAATTGTAGTCAGATACTTCTCTTGAAGATAAATGAAGAAGGAGTAAGTCATAAGCTATGGCAGAAATCATGGAAAGGAATAAAACATTTCTATCCATGCTACCTGCAAGTTACATTTTATGTTAAGATGACCAATGAAGAAAAGTCTATCTCTCATGGACCTACTTATCTGACACATTTGTATAAGACTTTAACATTAAAAAAAAAGACATGGAACTTTAGAAAAAGAAATTGAACTAGCCATCAGTGAACTCCAAAAGAAAAAATCCCCAGGGTCAGATGGATTCACAAACAAGTGAAGATTTAGACGTATGTAAAGAACAATTAATCCCAGTGCTATATAAATTATTTGGAAAATTAGGTGGAGTACTACCAAATTCCTTTTACAGCACAAATCGGATGCTGATACCTAAACCAAAAAGAGCCATGAAAAATTTTTAAATAAAATACTAGTCAGGACATTATAGCAGTATATCACAAAGATCATGTGCTAAGATCAGGTGGGATTTATACCAATAATTTAGGTCTAGTTCACTATTAGGAAAACTATTAGCATAATTGACTATATCAATAACAAAACCAATAGGAAATAATACAGTTATCTCAGTAGATGTAGAAAAAGCCTTTGACAAAATGCAAAACCCATTCATTTTATGAACATTAGAGAGCACAGGAATAAATGGAGCTTCCCATAAAATGGTAAGTAGTATCTACCTAAAACCATCAAGAAGCATAATCTGTAATGGGGATGAGCTAGAAGCCTTCCCAATAAAATCAGAAATGAAGCAAGGATGCCTAATATAAATTGCTGTTATTCAATAATGTGCTAGAAATGCTAATAATACTTCAGGGGAAAAAAATGGTCATTTAATGAAATAGAAGACTTTCAAGCATTCTTGATGAAATAACAGAGCTAAATAGAAAATTTGACTTTCAAACACAAGAATCAAGAGAAGCATGAAAAGGTGAACAGGAAAAAAAAATCATAAGGGACTTACTAAAGTTGAATTGTTTACATTCCTAAATGGAAAGATAATATTTGTAACTCTTAAAACTTTTCTCAGTATTTGGGTAGTTGGAGGGATTATATACATATAGACAGAGGGTAGAGGGTGAGCTGATTAGAGAGGGATGGTATCTAAAAAAATAAAATTAAGGGGTGAGAGGGGAATATATTGGGAGGAGAAAGGGAGAAATGAAATGGGGCAAATTTCTCTTATAAAAAAGGCAAGAGAAAGCTTTTTCAATGGAGGGGGAAAGGGGAGAAGTGAGAGGGAAAAAGTGAAACTTACTGTCATTACCTCTGGTTTAAGGAGGGAATGACATGCACATTCAATTTGGTATGAAAATCTATGTTAAACTACAGGAAAGTAGGGGAGAAGGGGATAAGTGGGGCATGGGGGAGATGATAGAAGTGAGGGCAAATGGGAGGAGGGAGTAATTAGAAGTAAACACTTTTGGGGAGGGACAAGGTAAAAAGAGAGAATAGAATAAATGGGAGGCAAGATATGATGGAGGAAAATATAGTTAGTCTTTCACAACACAAGTATTATGAAAGTCTTTTGCATACCTACACATATATAGCCTATATTGAATTGCTTGCCTTCTCCGTGGGTATGGGTGGGGAGGAAGGAAGAGAGAGAAGTTGGAACTCAAAGTTTTAGGAACAAATGTTGAGAATTGTTTTTGCATGCAACTGGGAAATAAGTAATACAAGGTAATGGAGTACAGAAATCTATCTTGCCCTATAAGAAAAGAGAGAAGATGGGGATAAGAGAAAGGAGGGGTATAGTAGAAGGGAGGGCAGATTGGGGGAAGGGGTAATCAGAATGCACAGTGTCTTGGGGTGGGGAGAGGGGAGAGATGGAGAGAAAATGAACAGGAAGACTTCCGAGAGGCTTGGAAAGACTTATATGATCTGATATTGAGCAAACGGAGCAGAACCAGGAGAACTTTGTGCAAAGACCACAGTGTCTGAGCATTTTTTCTGGTAGACTTGGAACTTAATTGCAATGCAAAGACTTAAAAATATTCCCAATGGTCTTTTAAGGCAAAATGCCTTCCACATCCAGAGAAAGAACTATGGAATTAGACTGCAGAATGTAGCAGATAATTTTTTTTGTGTATGTATTACATTTTGGTTTGTTATATGATTTCTCCTATTCACTTTAATTCTTCTATACAGCATGACTATAGTGAAAATGCATTTAATAGGAATGTACATGTAGAACCTATATAAAATTGTATGCTGTCTCAGGGAGGGAGGGAGGACGGAAGGGAAAAAATCTATATGGTAGTGACTGTAGAACACTGGAATAAATAAAATTAATTTAACAAAAGGCAAGGACCTGCCTCCAGGTACAACTGTTGGTATGTTCTCACATCATTTTTCTAATCCTGTAAAAATAACAGCAAAGAATGAAAGGAAGAACACCTTATCCAAGTTCAAATCCTCACTCTGTTTCTGGCTACCTTCATAACCTTGGACAGTTATTTAAACTCTTTGCCTTGGTCCCAGAATAAAAAGATCTGAGTTTAAATTGTGACTTCCTATTAGTAGCTGTGAAGCTTTGGAAAAACCATTAACAACTTGAAGCCCCAGTGTCCTCATCTGTTGTGTAATCCTGGGCAAGTTACTTAACCTATCTGTATTCTCTCTAGGGAACTGTAAAGTGTTGAGGGCAACTCTCTAAGTTGCAGAGAAAGTGCTGACCTGCATTGACAGATCATCTGGGTTATCACTATCCCTTCCTCATCTGTAAAATGAAGGGACTAGACTAGATGAGTTCTAAGTTCCCATCCAGCTCAAAGTCCTTGGATCCTACTCAGATATGTAAATTTAATAATTTAGTCTTTTATGATCAAAACTCCATGTGATTGTTACCCGACTGCTCAGTGTGGTGTGATAGTGACCCTGAATTCCCCACACACCATAGCAAGAAACCACATGCTCTGATATGTTCTACCAAGATGAGAAAGTCTCAAAAATGACCCCACGATGAACAATCTGAACCAGCCCAGGTAAGGTTGATTGACTGCATGGCATCAAATATTTTTTAGCTACGGCAACTCTTAGAAATGATTTAAGTCACAGAAGGGTTGTATCAACACTGGTAGAAAAAAATCAGGGATTCTTGAAGTGTTGTGGTCTTTGTGGTTACAGAGCTCTTTATGTCTTTTATCTCATTTGATTTTCAACAACCACCCTGTGAGATAGATAAGGGTGAGTGTTATTATTTCCATTTTAAGGATGAAGAGACTGAGACTCAAAGGATTAACTGACTTACTCAAAGCTAAAAAGCTAGGAAACTGGCTACGTGAGGACTTGAACTCATATTTTCTGGTTCCTGTTACAATGTTCTTTTCACACTGACTCTGGAATTCTTAGGTGGAGTTTGAACCATTTGCAGCCTGTTGGGCATACTGAAAGGGGGAACAAAGGGAAGCGTCAAAGAGTTAATATAATAAAGTAACTCTTCAATGGCTGCCAATAACCAGATCTCTCTGAACAAATCTATGGTTCTTCTGTTGTCATTTACTTAGAGATTCAGTGTTCTACAGCCAATCTCTCCATCCCCAAACACACCCTTTACACTTTGCCACTGCAATTGGAATCACAAATATAGAGCTGGAGAGTCACTTCTAGTCTAATCCCTACATTTCATGATGAAGAAATTGAAGGTCACACAGGTAGTAAGTAAGTGGAAGAGCCAAGATTTGAAGCCAGTCCCCATCCTCTGACAGAGAATCCTGTCTTCTTTTCACTAGAGTTTGCTGTGTCTTTGTTTTCTGGCAGCCAGTTTTTTGTGACTTTGCAGTTTTCTGTTGTGGGCAATTTTGAAGTGGGGATTTATATCTTTTTAAAATATAGTAGCTAGTGTTTATAAAACACTTTAAGGTTTGCAAAATACTTTATCTCATTTCATCATCACAATAATCCTGGGAGCTAAGTGCTATTATTAACATCCCAATTTTACAGTTAAGAAAGCTGAGATACTCAGAGGTCAAGTCACTTGCCCAGGATCACATACTTCTAAGTGTCTAATGTGGAATTTGAACTCAGATCCTCTACACTTCAGCTCCAACTTTCTATGCATGGCACCATCTAGCTGCCTTTCCTCTTCCCCAAATCCTGCATTTTATCCCCTGGGAAAAGGGGTGATTGCATTTCAGAAATATGAGTCAAACAGATCTAATCCATTTCTAAAACAGACTTTCTGTGGAAAAGTTAATCTTGTCTGTTTTGGCCCTAATTCTGACCTGTTATCTGAATACCCATCCTCACCCCAACTCCCCCACCCATTTGATTTCTTTAGGTCACCTGACTCACCCCTATAAGGCAAATGTGCAAAATGGGGTTTATCAGATGACTCGATTCTGCTCTTGTAAAAGTAGTTTTGAAATGGTTCCTATTTATCTTCCTTGTTAGAGAACATAGCTCTCCAACAGTGGCAACTGAGCTCCAAGGTCCCTCTCTCGTATGCTTCCAATTGCGGCCACATGCTAAAAAACAAAGAGATACCACAGAACAGCGTCAGAACATAAGGGCAGGGTCAACCACGGGTCAAAAGGAGAAATAATATTAAACGTGGTAAACGTATTCTTTGCTAGGGTAGGGCCCACCTGCTCTCAGCTGGCTGCTTTCTTTCTGTGCTCTTCCCACTTAAAAAATAAAGTCACATGCACTTCACAAGTTGTTCATTTAGACAGAAGTGATCCCTTCTGGTCATAAAGAGGGGGACTACAGATGGGGCAGACACTGATTGGTACCATGGGATGAGTGCCGCCTCACCCTGCCATTCTCATTCTCTTCAGAAGCCCCCAAACTCCTGCCCCAGACTGGAAAGAATTCCAAATCCCATGGGGGTTTTGTGGGCCAGTCAGCAACTTTCCAGGGATTTAAACACATTAAGATCATGTTGATCAAAGGCAGGGCCTTTAGAGATCATCTAGTTTGAGCCTTTCATTTTGTGAATGAGGAAATTAAGATAGAGAAAAGTGTGGAGAAACTTTCTAAGTAACACAACCAGAATTTGAACCAGGGCTTTTCTATTCCAAATCCAGTGCTCCTTCCACTAAGCTACCCTGCCCTTCCTTTCTCCCTCACTAATTAGATATTTTGATGGTTCTGTGATCTCATTAGGGTGGATATTCTTTCACCAGGACAGGCCAAATCTTCTCTAGGCCCTCACATTTTATGTAATTCTTGCCTATTTTATTTTGAAAAACTCTTCCTAATGACCATCAATCCAAAGTTCCAGAGTCCATCCTTTGGGTCTTTTAAAATGACAGGAAGCACCCCAGTCATCATTGGGAGTTCATAGGGTCACAGATTTTGAACTAAAAGGAACCTTGGAGGCTGTCATCCATCTAATCTGCCTGCCTTTTTTTTTTTAATAGATCAGGAAACCGAGGCTCAGAGAGGTCACCTGACTTATCCAGGGTCACAGAACTCAGGTCTTCCTGACTACAAGTCTAGTTCTCTACTCAACGAGTTTCCTAGCTGCTTATCTGTTGTCTTCCATCTTTGTAATGCAAGCCTCATCCCATGTTGCATTTGGAAAATGCCAGTACCAGAAGCTTCAGGCCATGACTATTTTATCCCCCAGATCACACCTCTTAGCTCTGCCTGAGTCTGAGAAGGAGATAAGGCCTTCTGTCTTTTCAACCTCTCTGTTAGCCTTCTATTCCTCCAACCTTCTCCTTTTGACCTAGAAAACAGCAACAAAAACAGACTGAGAGCTTCCAATATCTGATAATGAGGATCTTAAGTCTCCATATTCCAAGGAATGTTCTCTTCCCCTCCTTCTCACCTCCTAAACTACATCAGCCTTAACTCAGAAGATGATACAATATTTGTAACTAGCATTTCTATAAAGCTTTTAGGTTTGCATAGCACTTTATAAATATTACTTCAATTTGATCCCATCACAACTCAGAGAAATAGATGCTATAATTAATTCTATTTTATAGATAAGGAAACTAAGTCACACAGCTAGAGTTTGAGACAGGATTCATCCTCATGTTTTTCTGACTTTAAGGGAAGTGCTCAATCTCAGTGCTCATCACTGTGTTTGATGAGCTTGGGGTGGATGGTATGGGCTAATGGAGATGGAGCCTGCCTGCTTTTCAAAAGAAGGAGGAGAGCAGTGTGAACTAGTGGTAGTGTATTCAGCCTACTAGGATTGCCCTGGCCATCCTGATTACTTGTTCTCCTTCAGGATAAGGAAGCCCTTCAAGAATTTTCTCGGTTTGTTTTAAGTAGACATTGCCAATAAAAAAAAAAAGCTGGTTATTATCACATTGTTGAACATTGGATGGAATTTCAAAGGTGAAATGGAAAGCTGGGACATAGTCCTGGGGCACACACCCAGTTCACATCTTCCATCTTCTCCAAGAGTTAACTTGGTTTATGATACTGTGATTAGTTTTGTATATATTGTGTGAGAATGCTCTCCTTGAAGGGTACCCTGTCACCTGAGCCAAAACCACATTTGGGGAGTACTGCTCTGCTAAGATCAGTGTGCATTGAAACGATTTCCTATGATATTCCCAAATTTCTGAAAGGTGAGAAAAATTTAATTTGTCTTAGATGCCAAACCAAGGACAAGTAATTTATAATTTGTTGTATTGAGGGAGAGTGAAGAATGGGGGCTTCCCTGGGACATTCATCACTTCTTCTGAAGGCCATAGCTCAGCATAGAGAGACAGTGTGGTTCTGTGGAAAGAGATTTGATGTTTTTGAATCAGAGGCCAAAGGTTCAAATCCCATCTCTGGCACTTACTATCTGTGTAGCCTTGAGGAAATCACTTACCCTCTCTGGGTCTCAGTTTACTTATCTGTAAAATGAGAGAATTGGACTAAATGTACTTCTAAGGACTCTGTTGGCTCTAAATCCACAGTCCATGTCAAGCTTAATGAATTTAAAGAAATTAAATGAACCAGAGACTGTGGATTGGTATCTGAAGGAAGCCCTTGGAGATGACTTCAGGTTGGAACAGTTGTTCAGGGCTCAGGGTGTATGAGGTGTGTCAGACAGGCCCTTCTCCCACCAGACCAGACCAGACACATAGGTATTTCACCCAGTAACCACAACACATTCCTAAGCTTTTAAATGAAGATTCCAGCACTTTGGAACCTCCTCTGCAAACGCTGTTGTCTTATTTATTCATTCTCCTTCGATGCTTCCTAACCTGAATGACTAGTTATATATTCCCTTTCTCCAAATAGAGTCAGATACTCACAGAGATACAAAACAACAGACAGCCTATTTCTTTGGGACTGGAATGTGTATGGAGATGTCCTCTCCTTTTCCATGCTTCCCTTTCTCTGTTGGCTAAGCACATGTGGATTTGTGCCTGTGGCTTTTGATGATTTCCCATTGGTTGCTTAGAGTGTGTAACAGAACTGACCATAGAAAGGACTGGGAAGCTGGAAGGGGCCCCATGGTTTCTATCCAGAGATCAAGGACCCTGGGCTAGGAAGGTGGTGAACAAACCTCAGGGGGAGAAGAACCTGGCAACAGGGGAGTGACCCTATTAACAGACAGCTTTGCCACTCTGGAGACATGAGGAGCATCAAACGTGGGATGGTTCCATTTGATGGGGCCACTAATTATTTTGTAGTCAGAAAGGGCTCTGTAAGGAGCACAGAGGAACAATTCAATGCAATTTCCTTTTATCTGCCTTTCTAATTGATGTCTATACAGAGCAAGTGGGGCTCCCCAAACACGTCCGTCTGTTTCAGATACACAAGATTAAGTAGCGAGTGACATTCAAGGCCAATCAGCCCACCCAGGAGGACTGAAACCAGCGGAAAGGCTGTCAGATCCTGCCTTTTTTCCATGAATCTTGAAGCTTTTCAATCCTGCCAGGTCGAATCTCCATCAAACAAGCTGAGAAGAGTGTCCAGTGACTTTCTGCTTCCCCCACAGCCCCCCTCCTCTACCACCTTCTACTCAGCAATCCTGAGCCCAGTAACCCCTTCACTGCTGGGTTTCATCTGTCTTTGGTCTATAGGGCATCTCGTGTCCCATCTCAGAAGTACATATTTGCCGGCTTCCTCTTTCCCCAAACTAGTCTGTGGCTAGGACTCATCCCTTTAGCTGGACCATTGCCTGAGAGTTGAGGCTTCAGAAAGGATAACAATGATGAAATACAATAATGAGGCAGTATGATATAGTGGCTAGAGTTCTGATTTTGGAGCCAAGAAGACACAAGTTGAAGTCCCATCTGTGACGCAAACTGGCTGTGTGACCCTGAGCAGGTCACCAAACATCCCAGTGGTATTGACGATTCTCTAAATTGCAGAACACTGCATATCTGCAGTGGTAGAGGGCGTTTCTTTATCTTGAGTTCCCTGTAACAACGAAATCACAGGTTTAATCCAAAATAAAAATCACAGCACACAGTCATATAAATCAATCCCTAAGCATTTATTTATCTCCTGTCATGTGCCAAGCACCATGCTGTTGCAAGTTTTGGAAATAGACAAAAACAAAATTCTTCCTGCCCTCAAGGAGATTATATTTTATCGGGGGAGACATAGAAATCGTTTCTATATCTATGCATATATATGTTGCAGAGTAATGTGTAGCTTTAAAGAATGCAAAGTACCTTACATATATTATCATATTTGTTCCTCAAAACAATCCTCTGAGCTTAAGTACTAGGAATGTTATTTATTATCCTCATTTCACAGATAAAGAAGCTGAGTTTCAGAGAGTTTAAATGACTTTCCCATGACAGCATAACTAGTGATTTGGAGATGGGTTTCAAACTTATGTCTTGTTTCTCCAAATCCAGCCTTATTTATTATTTATAATATCTTCTTACAAACATAATATATTTATAATACATGAATAAACATATAATAAATACATTTATGATATGTTAATAAGTATGTAATAAATATATCTTTTATAATATAACCCAATATTTATAATATGACATGACACATAATAAATATGATTTATTTATAATGTGTAAATGTGATATATCATACTATTTATATTTATAAATATAATATAACACATAAAATACATAACAAATACAATTTGTTTATAGTATTGTTTATGGGGGTGTATTGGAGTTGTGATTTTATTCTTATAGGGTATTATAAATAAGGAATTTCCCTCTTCAGTTAAAATCTGTTATTGTTCTGTAACTTACAGTATCAAAAAGTAGCCTGGGGCACTGAGGGGTTAAATGACTCGCCCAGAGTTGGTCAGACAGTGAGAATGTGTCAAAGATAGGACCAAGGACCCAAGTTTTCCCAATGCCAAGAGGAGATCTGTTTCTTTTGTCATGCTACCATCTTGTTTGAACCTAATAACAATTTTATTATGAGAGGAAATAGAAAAAAAAAACCTTGTAAAGTGAATCAGATGACCAGGTTTTGAGGGCCAACTCTACCATTTAGTGATCTGTTTGACATTAGGCAATTAACTTCACTTTTTGTCTTATTGGAGTGGAAAGAGGCCCTGGGGTGTAATAGAGAGAACTTTAGATTTGTAGGCCCAGGCAAGGGAGATCACAAGGTCTGTCCCCTCCCCTGATCATAGTAGATGGTCACATCATTCAGCAAGCATTTATTAAGCCCCTATGATGTGATGACCCTGGAGAAGGAAATGACAAACCACTCTAATATCTTGGCCAAGAAAATCCCACATGGGGTCACAGAGTCAGATATGGCTGAATGACTGAACCACAGCAAGATTATATTACTGTGGGGATGCAAAGACAGAAAGCAAAATAGTCTGTACCCTCAAAGAGCTTATGTTCTGATGGGAAGTGCGTGTGTGTGTGTATACATAGACATTTACATGCATATATAACATATATGCACACACATTTCTATATAAATATGTATATATTATATGAATGTGTTACATATATAGTTGTAAATAAAAATATATAAGCATATAAAATAGATACAATATATAAAATACAAAAGGTAAACAGATGGAAGAGGAGTTATAGGGGAGTAGACTGATGTGCTCTATCTGGGTATAGTGGTGCTATTGATCATATGACCTCAGTTCATCTATAAAATGGAAGGATGGGGTTCGATGATCTCTAAGATTCCTTCTAGCTCTAAAATTCTCAAATTCTATTACACACTTTTGCAAATGAAAAGAAGAGATAAAGCAGCTTGCTTAAGGATGCCTACCTAAATAAGTGGCAGAACCCAGACCTTCTAATGCCAAACTCCATGTTGGCCTGGTTACAGGGAAGACTTTGGGGAAAGAAGTAAGCAAAGTTCAAGGGTTTGAGGGGGGCTGATGAGTGTTTAGCTTCCTTCAAGGCTCCATTGAGATCCCTCCCCTGCCAGGGAGCCCTCTCTGGTCCCCCCTCTCTCCTTACTCACACTGATGTGGTTTTGCTTCTCTGTGTGGATGCTGTATTCCTGTGGTATAATGGAAGCAACCTGAGGGCATGGGCTCTTTGTTTTATATTTGTATCTCTAGTACCCAGCAATGTCGTTGTTGTTGTATAGGGCCTGACAGAAATAGATTCATTTTTGAAATTTGTTCCTGAAGAGGGAAGAAGATGTGCCTTTCTCCTAAGGTGGGTCTGGAGCACTGTGTAGGGTAACAGTCAGCATTAGCTTCATGCTGGTTTGTTCTGCTGATAATGCCTCCCTCCCTCCAAGTCTCATTATTTTTGTTTGCTCCAAGGGATGGATATCTGGGGAGGGATCACAGAATTATAACTCTGGAGCTATAAGGAACCTCTAAGGTCATCTAGAGAGGTGATGGGTAGGTTTGAACTCCAGTCACCTGACCCCAGAGCTAGTATTCTTTGTATTGCATCAGCCATGATGGTTACAAGTAGGAACTGGAGTGACATAGGAACAGGAGTTATTGATTTTTAAAAAGTGCTTTTTGGACTGGTTGGAATCGAATTCAACCTTGGAGTAATTTAAGCAACCTGAGGCAGGGAATAAATGTTATTTATCTTCTGCCATCACAGTGAATTGTAAATGGTAGAACTTTAGAAGGAATTTTAGAAAGGACTTTGCCCTATCCCAGTCCATTCTGGAGACTGAGATGAAGACCCAGGGTGGAGTTTAGGGGTCAAGACCAAAAACAACAGAGTCTGGTGGGCCAAAGCAGAAACAAGGACAAAGGCAGACATGCAGAGGTGCTTGCCAAGGCTCCTGCCTGGTGCACTTTGTCTTGGGATCCCTGTGAGAGGCAAGAGACAAAGTCTGGACATGGGCAGAGGTCTGGACAGGCCCCTGACTATGAGCAGGGTGAGAAACTCTTTGAAACTGGAGCTCAAAAGGACACTGGTTGGTTAGTGGTAGAGAGGGGGGTGGGGTGGGCAGGAGGAGTTGGTCTTTTTCTGAAATCCCTACCCCCCCACTCCTTTTTATTTTCCCCTGAGAACCTTTTGTGTGGTATTTATCTCTCTGTCAGTCTGTGTCTATCCCCAACAATAGGTGTCTGAGAAAGTCTTGGGCTCAAGCCCTTCTGCTGGGGCTGATTTATGCCAGCAGGTACTGGCTGATGCTGCTAAAAAAAAAAAAAAAGAAAAAGAAAAATAAAAAAGAAAAAAAAGCAACTCTGCCTTCCACTAAAATCTTTTACAGCTCATATAGTTCACACACACACACACACACACACGCACGCACGCACACACAAGCATCATTCTCTGAACGGGGTCTCCTATTCCTATTCCAAGCTCCTACTCTACCCCACTGTCCCCCCAGATGGCTCCCAGCAGACAAGCCACAACTTTTTGTCCTCACCCTCACCTCCATATTACAAAACATACCTTTGGGTAATTGGAACTTGGACATCTTTCATTTCAGCCAGTTCATGACACTCGATGATAATGGTCCTCTCCGCTGCTCAAGTCATACCAGATAACAACCCTGAATCATGAAATTATCAAAGAGAGTTGACAGTATTTAATCAGGTTCAGTTTTTAGTGTGATTTGTGGCATGGCATAGATATTAATATATTCCACAAATAGCTTATCTTCTCCTTCCATCCCATCCCCCTCCTGAGGGAGATTGGAAAGAACACATAGCACAGTCTTTCTAAAAGGATAGAGAAGGCAGTTGTACCAGAGATCAGTGTCTGGGCCTGATTTCAGTGTTATGGGGGACTGACTGACAAATTGGGAAATTCTCTCTGCCAGGGCAAGTTGGCACTTTCTCTGGAATATTTAATCTTAGCTAGTTGTCTAGAGCACTGATTGATTGTTGTTCAGTCATTCAGCCATGACTGACTCCTTGTGACTCCATTGGCATCCATGGGAATTTCTTGACAAAGTTACTGGAGTGATTTGCCATTTCCTTCACCAATGAGTGTCCCCATTTTACAGATGAGGAGCTGTGACAAATAGGGATTAACTGACTTGCCCAGAGTCACACAGCTAGAAAGTGTTTAAGGACAGATTTGAACTCAGATCTTCCTGACTTGAGGCCTGGTACTCTACCCACTGTACCACCTCACTGTCCAGAGCACTGATATGTTGTTATTTGTATTTGGGGGCAGGGTCTTCTAGTCTCCAAAGCCAAATTTTTATTACATGACAGCTACTTTTCTGTTTTTATAGGACTGTAGATTTAGGGCAGGAAGGAATCTGAGCAATTATCTTGATCTAACCCCCTCATTTCACAGATGAGGAACCAGTGAGGTTAAGTGACTTGTCTGAACCCAGTTTGAACTCAAGTCTTCTGATTCCAAGGCAGCTGTGTGGTGCAGTGGATAGAACGTTGGACCTGGAGTCAGGAAGACTCAACCTCCTGCAATTCAATCTGGTCTCAGACACTAGTTTTGTGACCCTGAGCAAGTCCCTTAAACTTGCTTGCCTTAGTATATTCATTTGTAAAATGAGCTGGAGAAGAAAATGGCAAACCACTCGAAGATCTTTGCCAAGAAAACCCGAATGGAAGAATCAGAGACAATGAAAAATCATTGAATGGTAGCACTGCTAGGAATGGAAACAAAATATAAAAATGAATTATCTCCTGACTTTGATTAGTTTATATGCCACAACATATATTAGTGGGTGGTGGTCAGGGAAGGACATTTTGGTCTAGAAGTCACATGGATGGTGAGTGGAGCCATAGGGCAAGAGGCGTCATAAGGGGTCTAGTAATGATGGTGATATTGATTTGATTCTTATTTCCTGAACAAAAGATTGCTGTGTTCATCCTTTGTTCTCAAAGAGGACCAAGGACATCACAGTATCTGGTTCCCTATGGCCTTGGTCCCAACCCTGTAATTCTGTGGATCCAAAGTGCCCCTCCCTGGTCACCACTCCCTAACAGAACTAAGTAAATGGAGGCTTAATTTGAAGAGCGTAAGGAAAAAATGTGGATTCAGTGACATTTCCAGTTCCTTTCAGCTCTCCATTCTATGAATTCTCCAGGGCTGACTGAGAAATGCCATATTTCTCAATATCTCAGATTCTGATACAGCATCTAAAAAGCACAGTGCTCCATCTGGCAGGTATTGGCATAGTTGGAAATCAATCTTCTATAATGTATTGGATTCTGAATCTACAGAGGCATCAAACATTAAAGAATTTTTTGGATTTACCTTCTCTACCAGGAGGCCAATGTAGACCCAGAAGAAAAGAATATGCATCTCCAAACTTGCCAAACCCTGTTGCCCTATGGATAAACTTCTCTACTATTAGATGCTTATGAAGTAGAAGACTGGACATAGAGGTGGGGTAGAAGGAGGAGAAATGGCTGTCAGTGGTTCCTTCCACTAGAATATCATGGTGTTCATCATCAAGGCTGAATGACAAGGTCATAGTCAGTATAGGTTGTAAGCTCTCCTTTGAATGAGCTGATTTTCCTTCTACGAGTCTCCTCAGGGCTGAACACATGAAACACACCCATTAATTACTAGTTGGATGAATTGAGTGTAAGAATCAGAAATGCCGAGGGACCAAATGCAGTTCATACATGCAGTGAGGTGTCCTTCGGAATGGCCTCAGAGTGCCTTCTGGGTCCTCTTCAAAATTCTGTCACTTCAGCACCACTTTTCACTCTTAGAAATGCATAAGGGGTCTACCACCTCTGGTTTGAAAGGAGGGGAAATCATTCCTTGGTTACTCATCGGGTCCCTATGGGAGTTACCACCTCACTTCTGGAAGGATGAAAGAGCTGAGATGGATTCCCAGCATGGGTTGGGGCCTCCTACCCCAGATCACCCCATAGATACTTTACACTTAGAATCCTCTCACAGAAAGGAAGAACAAATTTCTTGTCCTCCTACCAGTTTTTTGTTTTGCTTTGTTTTTGATGCTGAAGACTTAGAAAGCTCTTAGAATTACTAAGCAGGCTTGACACCTTTGCAAGGCTGGTGTCCCAGGCAAAGGTAGGCTTTCAAAAAATGATCAGAGAAATGCAGGGAAATGAATTGAGAATAGGGCAAGGACTTTCTAATGAAGTCTTCCTGATAGAAGGATGGAAAACTGCTTTTACTTTCAAGTCAAATGGATCTGTCAAGTGCAGGGCTATCTAAAAAGAATTATTTTCCATTGGTTATAATGTCCTGGCCTTGTTCATGGAAGAGGTAAGTTGCTCATTGATTTACTGAGGGCAGAATTCCTCCTTCTGCCAGTGCTAAAAGGACAGTGGATAGATACAAGGAGATCTTACCACCTTTGTCCAGGGTAACAGGCTGACGAACCTCGGCACCTACCATGCCAGCCCTGAAGACCACATGGACATAGTCTCTAAGATCATAGTGAAGACTTTTAGAGAACTTCTGAATGAATACGCGAGGCTTTATTTTTTTGGCAACACTAGCTAGGACCTATACATGGCATAGCATCATATTATTAATGATGATGATATGAAAATGGTGAGAATGTAGAGAAGTGGATAGAGGGGCAAGCCCTGGAATCTCCCAACACATACTGTCTTTGTGAGCATGGGAAAGTAAATGAATCTCTCATTGCTCTCAGGAAAGTCTGTAAGACCGTAAATTACAGGTGAGATGAGATTAGATAAAACATTGATTAAAAACTTACTATGTGCCAGAAGCTGTGCTAAAATGGGAAAGCTGTTCAGTCATTTCAGTTGTGTCCGACTATTTGTAACCTCATTTGGGGATTTCTTGCAAAGATATTGGAGTGGTTTGCTATTTTTCCTTTTCTACCTCATTTTATAGAGGAGGAAACTGAGGCAAACAGGTTAAATAACCTGTGTAGGGTCACACAGACAGTAAGTGTGTGAAGGTGAATTTAAACTCAGGAAGATGAGTCTAGCTGACTGTAAGCCTATCACCCTATCCAGGCACTGTATACATTGTGCCACATACCATGCCATGTTCAAGCTGGGAATGCAGATACAAACAAAAAGACAGTTCTTATCGTTAAGGAACGTATATTCTGATAGGGAAAGTCAACACTTCAAAGAGAACTGGAAAGGATCTCAGTGATGTAGGGAAAGAAGAAAATTAGATGAGTTGACTATCTGCATCACTGAAGGGAGTTTTCACATGGAAGTTCCCCCTCATGAATCATATTGCATATCTTTACACACCCCCGAAGAGAGAGGTTTATAAAATATTCATATATTATCTTACTAGAACTATACACAAAATTCATGAAAATATTTTTGTTTCTTCTTGTACCCTGTTAGGATGTGCTTTATTTTCATGTTCTTCATTTTTAGGTGAATTCTAATTTCCAGTAAGTATTTTTCTCTCCTAATATGAACTCTGAGCAATGTATTTGGAAACAACCCAGCATCACATGTTTAGAATTCTTTTTTTCTCTCTTTTTTTTTTTTTTTTTGGTCTTGAAGCACTTAGGCTTCCGAAGTATATCCATCCTTCCTTTATTTCTTTCCTGTTCCCTTTTTCTTTCCTCTTAGAAAGTATCTGGGATGGGAAGACCTGCTCTGGTCCTGTCTAGGACATCCTGTTCTCTCTAGCTCCCAGATAGCATGGGTCCAGGTAGAGGGCCTTCAGTCTTTATTCTATGGGGCTGCTTCCATTCTGGGACTGAGGACAGCCAGACCTTGGATTTGGCTTATATTTCATTATGGCAACTGAGGGGCTGGGATCTCTCCCAGTACTTGGAGTGGAGTTTTCTCCCAGCACTGTACAAACTCTCCAAGGTGCACTTTGCACCACCTTACATGCAGCATTTAGTAAATGATCTGGAAAGTATTCTAGTGAAAGACATTGACATGCCACTAGCCCTGATGAACTGAAATATTCTGTCAGAATTCCACAAAGGTTGATCAAAGCAGCTCTCCCGGGTCAGGCAGTGTGCTAGATGCTAGATCATATGGTGAAATATGCCACCGTCCTTAAACTCATAATCTAGCCAGGGAAAGAGACACACACACACACAAATAATGGTAACACAGGTTAGAATATGAATAAGTGCATTGGGGAAAGCTGACAGAATGACAGGAAGCATTGGCAGGATTGCTTCTCATTGGAGAATCAAGGAGAGCTGTGGACAGCGGGTAGCAGTGAAACCAGGCTTTGAATAAGGAGGGAAAAAATCAACAGGTATAGAAATAAAGAGTCAGAACCAAAGGTTCAAAATCATCTTATATAAGTCCATCAAGAGGTGATTCCCATCTGTTCTTGTCAAGACCTTCAAGCCCAAAGGCAAGCTACAAAGTGTCAGAGGAAAATCTCTCTTTACCTGAGTGTGTAGGAGGGGCTGAACATCCTGACTGAAGGTCAGCAAGCCCTTCCACCGTGGATACAAAAGCCAGGTCTTAGGCTGCCCATGCAGTCACTATTTGTGGAGGCTGACCTCCTCTGCCCTCTGCCTCAGACAGGCTGTCTGGCCCTGACTTTTCTTTGAGAAATGCTGTCCCAGGGGCCAGGCTGCTCCCCAGCCCTGACGCCCAGTGTGGGGCTGCATTTCATGGCATCTTTGAACCATTTCTCTTGACCACTCTGACTTTGGTGGTCCCACTTCCCCAGCAGCTGCTCAGTACCCTGCTGTCCTTCTCTCTCTGGATGCAGCCGGGCCAGCAAAGGCTGTCTCTTTGCAACCAGTGCCCATCAAGGCTGGTAGACTGGCTGCCTTCCAGGTCCCAACTAGAGGGATGCAGGGAAGCTTGGGAAAGAAATGTTGGCAGAAGGGTGGTTGGTAAGACAAAGCCAGCAGCTATTGTCATCCACTGAGTGGAGATAAAGATGCAATTTCCCTCACTTCAGGAGAGCTTTCTAACACTTTGGACAACGAGGTTTTGGGGGGCTAAGCAGCTCATTACTAGGATTACTACGTTCTTTTAGGGACACATTGATCCTTTAAGAAGCTTGTTTTTTGAGGGCTGAGGAAGTTTTTTTTATTTTTTCATTTCTTGGTTGTCTTTTCTATACATCTGTGGCTTCCCCTAGTCTGTGGCCCTTCCTTGATGTTCCAAAAGAAGAAACTGAAAAAGGAAGGCCTAATGGGCATGCTGTGATGTCATTGCTATACGGAACTCCAGGTGAGCACACTCCCTCTGTCGAGGCAGGGCTGCACCTTCTTTGTGACTTTACCGTCTTAAAGAGTCGTCTAGTGCACTAAGAGGTTGGATGACTTGTCCAAGGTCATACAACCAGTATATGTCGAAGCAGGGCATCATTCTAAGTCATCCTAGCTCAGAGGTCAATACCCTATCCATATCTCAGATTTCCATAGCACTTGTAAGTGTGCAAAGTGTCCCCCATCTGTTCTTTCTTCTGGTGCTCCTGTTGATCCTATGAAGTAGATGCAGGTATAACTTCCATTTTTATAGATGAGGAAACTGAGGCTCAGGGAGTTAAAGTGACTTGTTCATAGTCATACAACTAGCAAGTCTCTGATGTAGGATTTGAATCCATGTCCTCTATCTACTTTGCCACAAAGGAAGCCAACAAATTAGGAATAGAAGACAAGTGCTGATGTGAAACTCCAGGAATGTGGAAAGGGAAGAAGTGAGTGACCCTTAATCCTTCCTGGGCTGTCAGAACTTGGAGCAACAAACTCTCCATTCTTTATTGGGGAGTAGATTAGCAGGAATGTCACCATCTCCATGACGGAAGGCCATATGCGGGCTGTTCCAACAGCAACAAAAATCTGTTCTCTGACCACAAGGAGATGGAAAATTAAAATTCTGCCAATAATTCTGGGGCTGTGGGCAAATCCAAAAGAGTGCATAACAGTGGTGTTTTCTTGGCAGAACTGGTGGGGGCAAGGAGGGGAAGATGGGGCTAAGAGATGGAGCCAGGGTGACTCCTAATTAAGTCTTCAACACCAAGACTCGCCCCACATTCACACTTCCTCCAACATGGTGAGTGGATCCAAGTCAAATCTCCATAGTGGCAGGCTCTGTTCACTGGAGCTCAGAGGCAGTTCTGCCAGCTTTACCCTGCCCAGTCACAAGCTTCCTAGGGACATTCCTGACCTTAGGAGGGGTGAGGTCCAAGCCCGTTCTCTTTTCTCTATGTATAACTCATACAATGTTAAAGGAGACTATTCAATTCAACTTAAATAGATTTGGTGATGGGATAGCTAAGTGACTTGTACAAAGTCTCACAGAAAATTAGTGGTCAATTTCTTGACTTTCAGGCCAATGTCCTTCCCACAACATTCCCTCTAAAGGGAGGGGATCTGTATAATTGCCAGTGGATTGTCTCTATGTATGACAATAAACACACACACACACACACACACACACACACACACACATGCAGAGGATAATGGATTCATTATTAACGCCTGCGTTTAATTTGTTCAGCTCTTACAGTCAAACAACAAGTTGTATTTCTCTGGTTATTTAAGTTGTGAAGATCTATAGGAAAGGAGGACAGAGGTTCAGATTGTGGTCAGGGACCCAGGTAGGGCAGTATGGCATTGTAGCAAGACTTTAGACTTGATGTCTGGAAGATCTGGCTTCAGATTCTTCCTCTGACACTAGCTGTGGGACCATGCATGTATAAGACATTTAACTTCTATCTGACTCACTTTCTCCATCTATAAAATGGAATTAATAAGACATACCAAACCTTCTGCATAGGGTTGTTGTGAGACTCAGAGAATGAAGATAAAGTCCTTTGTTTATTTTAAAGCTCTACATAAAACATTAGAGGGTGAACAAGAAAGGCCTGAGATGACTATGAGTAGTGGGGACTACATTTAGAGGAGGAGAAGGATTCCCAGAGCTTTGGACTTAAAATCATTTCTTAGCCACTTTGGAGGGGACAGAGACTTTAGAGAGAGGGCAGGTGGGCAGCTCCACAGCAGCAGGAGGCATAGAAAGCACTTGTAAAATCTACAGAAACAGTGCTTTTGTGCCAAAACAAGAAAGTACTGATTGACTGATTTAGATTTTTCTAGGAAAAACCCAAGGTCAGATGGTCATAGTCTCCATAATACTTTCCAATTGTACCCCAGAATGAAAGGTATCCTGGAGTTGTCTCCCCTTCCCCTTTTCTGGAGCTCTCCTTTGTCCTCATCCAATTCTGTTTGGTGTCAGACTGTTTATGGACCACTATCACCCTAAAGCCCCATTCTAGGGCAAACCACTTGAAATGATAGCCTGTATTATTTTTCTCCTTTGTCCTTCCACTGTCTAGTGTGATGCCTTACATAGAGCAGGTGCTCAACAAATGTTTCTTGAATGGAATTGGATCTGCGTTGATGGGCACATTGGCCTAGTCTTTGACATGTATCACTTACTCAGGATTGGTGTTCATTAAGACTGCATGAAGCTGCCAGGAAATCCCAGAATTACTGGGTCATCGGACAATTTGATCCTTTGATGCCTAAGATAACTTCCCCTGTGTGTAGGCTGAGATCTGGGCTGGCTTGGCCTGAGAACCATGCTCTGATGGGGAGCTGCTCTAAGGGATACCCCAATTCTCAAGGCATCCCTGGAGCTCCAAGTGATGCTTCTCTGAATAGTGAGTCCTAAAATTACCCAAAGGGATTCAAATCTATATAGGGTTGAAAGTTGGAATAGGGTGTCAGGACAAAGGTAGTCTCCTTAATCTCCCCTCAATTCAGAGATAACCCACCCTGGCACCATTGGACCAGGCCAGTCATCTTGGAGTCTGGGACATAGGCCAGGGCTGGTATGGGCATCCATCCCTGTTAGCATGGTGACTCTAATGGGTGTTCGTGAAGATGCCAAATGGCCTAGTGTTTTTGGCTGTGGCAAGCAGTGCAGGAAAATGCAGCAGGAAGGTATGGCATCCACAGGATGGCTATTTGCCATGGCATCACTGCTGCAATTGGAATAGAGCCCAGTCCCTTGTAAGTGCTTAACAAATGCTTGGTGATTGATTGATTGCTGCAGAGCTTACATCTAAGCCTATGTTATTAGAATTACTTAAAAATAAATTGTTATTGATATTTTTGCATTGCCTAAATTTCTTCCAGTTTCCCTTCCTTTTTCACTGTCATTGTTATGGTGTATATTGTTTTCCTGGCTCTGCTGTGTAAATCTTCTTGTGTAAAATTTGTGTAAATCTTTCCAGGCTTCTCCATATTCATCATATTGAACATTTCATACTATTAAGTTCACACACTACAATTTAGTTAGCCATTCCACAACTGATGGCCTCTGACTTTGTTGCCAATTCTTTGCTACCACAGAAAGTGTTGTTATAAATATTTTGAGTGTATGTGGAGACTTTCTTCTTTACAATGACATCTTTGGGGTATATGCCTAGTACTGGACTCTCTGGGTCAAAGGGTATGGACATTTTAGTTACTTTGCATAATTCCAGACTGTTTTCTAAACTAGTTGGAGTGATTGACAGATCCACCAACAATGCATTGGTGTAACTATCTTTTCAAATAAGCCTCCAACATTAACTAGTCTTATTTTTTGTCACATTTGTCAATTTGATGGCTGCAAGGTAAAAAAAAATGCTTTATTTTATTATGGGTGATATGGAGCATCCTTTCATATAATTATTAATAGTTTGAGGGGAAAGAAAATGAATTTTGCTCTTTACATCTTGCACTTGAGATGCCGAAGGAAAATCTAGTTTGAGATGTCTAAAAGGCAGCTGGTAATGCAAGACTAGCACTCAGAAGAGTACTTATATGTGGAGGGGTTTTGGGGGGAAGATTTTGCGTTTTCTCCAGAACTATAATTTGGCATAGGGGACTCTTCAGTAAGGAAACTTCTGCCAATAGAAAGCTGCACCTGTTCTGGAGGCTATAGTCGTAGAGAGTTGCCTAGGGCTACTTTGCAAGTTAAGAGACTTGCCTAGAGTCATACAGACAGTGTTTGTCAGAAGTTGAGCTGGCTGAAACCTTGTGAGGATAAGTGATTTGCCCAGGGTCGTAGGCACTTCATAAATGCTTGTCAGATTGGATTGAAATGTCTGATGAGCCCTCCTTCCCCCTTGCCTTTTCCCTTTCTTCCCTGCCTCCCTCCTCAAATACACACCAGACAGTACAGAGTGTGGGCAGGCTGGCTGCCTGAGCTGTTTTTTGCCAGTTCTTATAAGAGACTGATGTGGGAGTAAAGAGAGTGCCCAGGAGGCCCTGCTGGCACTTAGTTCTGGGGGCTGGCCATAAGCTTCTCGTAAAAGTGTCTTTCTCCAACAATAAAAATCTTCCTTCTCACCCTAGGGATACTGTCTGGTTGGGGAAGAGAGCCCCCTTGCATGACTCCACAGCTGTAGGCAAAGGTCCATTAGGTTCCTGTGTTCCCAAAAAAGTCACACAGAGTACTCAAGGAAGCCCTTCCCAATAAGTCAACCTCCCCAGTACTTCAAGAGCCTCCAGTGAAAGGGTCACTGTGGGGAAGTGAGTAGAAGCTATTGTTTTTACCGATGACTTCGTCATCTGGGAATATACAAGCTCATAAAGACTCACCCACTGGGCTTCCAGGCTTCTCCCCTGGTAAATGGTTGAGTCCAAATACATGGAATTGTTTCAAGATTCCCATGTGAATAAAAGTCTTGTGTAACAGAGATAAAGGGAACCCTTTCTTCTCCATTGAAGCGCTGCAGGAATATGAGTCCAACTCTTCATTTCAAATTGCTAAATAAATATATGCCAGCTAGCTCTTTTTCTTTCTTTCTTTTCTTTTCTTTTTTCTTT
>CM053769.1:651804956-651834038 GCA_028658325.1 Potorous gilbertii | reverse complement strand
AAAAAAAAATATGGTTAGTCTGGCATGACTCATCCTTGAAGAAACCATGTTGGGTCTTCATGATCACCCATCCTTTTCTTGATGCTCACTGACCATTTTTTTAATAAAACGCTTTAGATTTTGCGGGGAACCAAATTCAAGTCCTTTTGCCCATAGTTTGCATATTGTATTATTCCTCCTTCCTTTTCTCCTGTACCTCCCTCTCTTCCTCCTCCTCTTCTTTCCCTCCCCTTTACCACCCTTGCCTTCTTTTTCTCCTCCTTCACCTTCTTGATTGCCTTCATTTCTTCTGTCACCTTTTCCTTCTTCTTTGCTGCCTTCTCTTCCTCTTTCCCCTTTTTCTGCCTTCTTTACCTCCACTGTCTTTTTCTTCTCCTCTACCTCTACCTTCTCCTTCTCCTTTGCTACTTCCTAAGTGTATGATCCTGGGCAAGTCACTTAAGCTCTGACTGCAATCAGACACCACTGAAGTGACTCAAAAACAAAATTAGACAATTCTACCATTTTCTCTTCATCAAAATTGTTTCTCTTTCTGTTTCCAGAACCTAATTCTTGAGAGCTGCCCATCTTCCATGGTTTTTTTTTTCCTGATAGAAACATGGAATCCTCCCTATACTTTCCCTAAAACTTTTGAAATCTGTTACTCCTAAATCTACGGTGAATGTCATGCTCTTGGCACTTTCCCTTTCCTCTATCAAGAATTTGAACATGGAAGACTCATTCCTCCTAAAGTTCCCATCATTTCAACCCCAGAAACCAGATTACTGAGAATCAGATCCAGAATAGTTTATTAGTTAAAGCAAGATGAAAAATTATTGCTGCTCTACTTTTGGCAGAGAGCACATCAGCAGATGTCTGGAGTGCTAATACAACATTAAAGGTAGAAACTCTGAGACCATGTAGTCCACCCCCTTCATTTTACAGATCAGGAAACTGAGGCCCAGCAAATGTGATGCATCTAACAAGCAGAATACTGTACCCTTCTTGACTCCTGGGCTGGTATTTCAGAAATTTGAGTGAAAAGGTGAAATGAAAAGGGTGCTGGCTTTGGAAACAGAGAACCTGGGTTTGAATTTTGGCTTTTCTTATTATTACCTGTGGGACTTAGGATAAGTACCTTAATCTCTCAATTTCCTCTTTTGTAAAATAAGTAGGTTGAACTGGATGACCAACAATTCTAACTCCTAAATCTATAATCCTATAAGGATGTGAGGAGGACAATTCTGAAATAACTGATACAGTTTCTTAAGCACCTAACTTCTGGTGCATGCAGGGAGAGGATAGAGACACAAAGGATTCAGAAAGCCCTTTGGAACAAACAAACAAGTGTGGGGGAAATTGTGCCCCATCTTTTCACCCAAGAAACCCTTGAAATAGACATTAAAACCTGGGTTTATGCAATTGGTTTTTCACATGGGCTATTACAGAAGAGAAAGGAAGCCTGTGGGGTTCTCCACATTTTGGGAACATCTATATTTAGATCAAACATTTGAATAGGCAATGGAAATATTGATTACTTTTCACAGCATCCTGGAACCACAAGAAACATAGTTGCTTCATACAAGAAAACTTAAAAGCAAATTAAATGCTATAGAATATTATTTTAGCACTAAATGTTGAAATGTGGAGGATTTAACATGCCATCCTCATCTTCTTTTTTGGGGGGGTAGGCTGGGGGTGTAGAGTAGTTTATTATTTTGGGCATTGTCTTCAAATTAAATTCATTTCAATTCAACAAACTTTTTTGAAGGAAGGCCTGTTGTGTACAAGGCCCCACACTGCAGAAACCATTTCTCTTCCTTCTCCTTCACAAGGGCTACTTCTTCATTTGTTTTTTTATTTTATTTTTTTCCTTCTGTCAAGACATCACAGTCAAGGAGAGCAGGCCAGCTTAAGAGGATAGGGAAGTGGGAAGAACATAGGATCCAAAGTCCAAGGACCTGGGCTCAAATATTCCATCACTTATCTCCAGTGTGACTCTAGGCAAGTGATATACCTTGGGACCTCTGCTTCCTCTTCTGTAAAATAAAGGAATTAGACTAAGTAACCTCTTACATCCCTTTTAGATCTTTGATGATGCTTGTATCCTACTTACAAAATTTGTTTGTCAATTTTGAACATTCCAAGTATTCTGTCTTTCTGATTGTCTGTAGTTCCTCATGGAATAAAAGAAAGTTGTTGCTATTTCTGGGGTTCATAAATTTGAAGAACTCTTAATATGGGAATTCCCTGATGTTGATTGGTGTCTCTTCTATATTTGGTAGTCCTAGAATTGGCAGCTAGATGATTCAATGGATAGAGTGCTAGAGTGCTGGAGTCAGGAAGACTCATCTTTCTGAGTTAAAATCTGATTTCAGATACTTACTAGTTGTGTGACCTTGGGCAAGTCACTTAACCCTGTTGGCCTCAGTTTCCTCATCTGTAAAATGATCAGGAGAAAGAAATGACAGATAACTCAAGGATCTTTGCCAGGAAAACTCCAAATGGGGTTGAGAAGAGTTGACTATGACTGAAAACGGTTGAACTACAAAGAGAAGGTACTTCTACACGGAGAGGTTGCTCATAATCAAACTGCCAGGATGTGTTAGAGGCAGCTTTCGAACCCAAATCTTTTTGACTCCAAGACTGTGTATTTACTGTGATTGGCTATCTCCTGTTGTATGCAATATTATAGGGTTATGGCCTCAAAGAGAAGGCCCTGGAAACCATAAAGCTCTATGTAAACGCAAGCTTGGTTACTATAGCAATAATACTATAGCCTACTCTTTGAAAAGGCATACAGAAATCAAATGTACAGAGTCAATGTGACAACTAGATATTTTGAACAATTTTCGATCTTTAATGGGAATTCCAGTAATATTTGTTTAATAGTCAGAAAAAGCTATTCAATATATTTATGTTCTTCCAAAAGGACCCTTGTTCCTGCTTTACTTATGGACAGGTTTAAGATACAACATGAGTGAGGATGGATTTAGCTTCCTTCCCAAAGAGAAATTCTGTGGGATGGGACCTGCCAGCCTGGGCTGGGTTATGGAATGTTAGGGAATTCCTAGCTACAAAATTCCTTTCTTATTCCTTCTTTCTCCAAATGGCAGACAATTTGTCCCATGAAGTTTACAGCAGAAAAGACTCTTAGGCTTTATCTAGCTTAATCCTTTCCTTTTGCTGATGAGGAAGGGGAGGATAAAAGAGAGGAGGTGAATTACCCAAGGTCATATAGGGCGGAGATTCTGATACTTAACATTTTTAGTTTGAGACCAATCAGTCATAAATAACAGTATAAGTAAGTTGATTTACATAGTGCTTTGAGGTTTGGAAAGCATCTTACATAGATTATCTCTTTTTGCATTGATTTACATAGATTTCATTTTACATAGATTATCTATTTATATAACCTACCTCTAGAGGATTATATCCATTTTACAGGTATGGTCACAGAAGGAGTGAATGTCAGAGGAGATATTCAAACTGTCTTCCTAGCTGTAAGTCTAGCACTCTAAGGACCAGACTGTATTGTCATCACTAAATAACTTGTTTTCATCATGAATGGCTAATGGTGACAACAGGTAACATTTACATAGAGAAAGCCAGATACCAGAGTAGATAGAGTGCTGGAGCTGAAGTTGGGAAGACATGAGCTTAAATTACATCTCAGACATTTACCAGCTGTATGACTCTGGGCAAGTCACCTAACCTCCATCTGCCTCAGTTTCCCTATATGTCAAATGGGGGTAGTAATAGCACCTGCCTTCTCAGGACAAAATGAGATAATATTTACGAAACACTTTGTCATCCTTAAAGCAAATGTAGCTAGTTATAGCATTTTCTAAGGATGACAAAGCACTTTAACATGGCGTTTCATTTGATCGCCATAATCAGTCTGTGAGGTAGGGGCTATTGTGATCCCATTTAGCTGAGACCCAGAGAGGCCCAGTGACTTACCAGCATCACTCAGCTGGTGCGGAAGTGTCTGAGACACAACTTGACTTCTCCTTAGCCACTGCACCACCTGGGATTCTTTGCCTCAGAGATTTGGTTATTTCCTCCAAGGAGCTTGCTTTGTTTTTTTCCTTAACTAGAGGCCAGAAGACAAGATATTGTCTTCCTAGTCTGGGTTCCAGAAATGAGGATGGGCCTTTTATACTGGTGGCCTGGCCTCCCTGGCTGGAACTAAACATCGGCCAAAAGTTTATGCTGGGTAAGCACTTCCCCTGAAGAAGCAGCAGGTGTGAACATTATAGATTCCATCTTAATCAGAAACATGTTGGGAAAAGGGAAAAGCAGGCTTGTACCTCGTCAGTGCTTCATTTCAGGGTTAGATTTCTCCATGAGACAATCCCCAGCCTGTTGTTTCCAGGCCCCAAGTTTCCTGTTCAGTGTCCTTTCTCCCCATATTCCCCTGACCTTCATTTATACCCTTGCTCTTGACCCTTCTGGCTCCCCCACAGATTTCATGTCAACACAGTGTGGTCCTAAATATCCTGGTGATGCTTTCTCTTTATTGTCTGCGGAGTACCAACAGTGTACTTGGCTTTGTATGTACAAGGCAGATAAGATGACATAATCCTTGCCTCAGGGGCTCCAGGTCTAGACTAGACAGACTCAGGTGGGGCGGGTCCTCTCTCTCCAGGCTAAATGATGGGCCCTGTCCCAAAATGGGGCAGCAGCCCCACCTTCTCTCCTCCCTGGGAGGGACTTTCATTCCTAATTCCCTCAGGTTTGGCAGTGGAGCTGTCTGGCTGGGACATGGCCAAAGAAGGTAGAGCTGGGCCTCTTTTTCATCCCCCACCAGGAAGGCTCAGCCCCAAGTCAGATTGTTTGACTGAGGAAGGAGCACCTTCTGTCTGGGTGGTGGAATATGCCAACTGAGCGCTGGTCCTGCATGGTTGCATGCTTATCATGGCTTGTTCAGCAACATAGGATGCTGCAGGAGGACTTTGGGTCAGGAAAACCATGTTGCCTCTAGACCTGAGCACAGAAAGACCTAAGAATTTTTCAGCATTTGTAATTCCAGGTGTGAGACTTATGACTTATTAGATTGATCATGGAGCATTAGAGGAGGGAGCTACAAAGACAAAAATGCATTCAAGGAACTTCCATTCTAGCAAGTAACTAGGAAGCAATTTGTACACAGGAATATGTACTGAATCCACACCAAAAGACTAGGTAATTTAGGAAGCAGGCAGTCACAGAAGGGCATGAGGAAAGCTAGAGGGTGGTGCTTGAGATGTATCTTGAAGAGAGAGGTTCTTTGAGGCAGAGGTGAGGAGGGGGTGAATCTCAAACGTGGCTGATGACCAGTACAAAGGCATGGAGAGGAAAATGGGATCTCGTGTGTGTGTGTGTGTGTGTGTGTGTGTGTGTGTGTGTGTGTGTGAAGGACACAGAGAGGGCTACTGTGGCTGGATTGTAGAATGGAGGAGAGGAAACCATGTATAACAAGTCTGGAAAGACAAGTCAGGGACCAAGTTATTAAAAGATTTTAAAGTCAAAGGGAAAGAAGTGGGGTACAATTTATCATAGAGGCAACAGGGAATCACTAGAGTTTGTTGAGTAAGACAGTGACAAGGTCAGCCCTGTACTTTAAAAAAATCTCTTTGGCAGCTCTGTAGAAGAGAAATTGAAGTAGAGAGAGCAATTAAGTGGTCATTGCAATTGCCCAGGTGGTAGGTGATTATAGTATCATACAATTTATTTATATATTTTATTTATATGCAATTTTATATGGTTTATTATTTTTTATATATGATTTGTGACCATAAATCATAAAACTGGAGGAAATTCAAAGGCTAGATGGTTCAATCCCAATATTTTATAGCCAAGGAAATAGATACCCACAAAGGTTAAGCATCTAGACCAGACCTGTGCAACTTGTGAGCTTCTTTGTCTGCAGATAGGTTAGACTAGAGACAGACTGATGATGATTGACTGCTGCAGGTCACGTGACAAACAGGAGAGTGCACAGTGGCAATCCTACATTTTTTGCTGACTGCCATAAATTCTTTGGCAGGTCACATGCCGCTGCAGCCCATATGTTGTGTAGACCTGATCCAGATGGAGGTCATGCAACTAGAAAGCATCAGAGCCAGGATCTGAACCCAGATCTTGACTCAGAGCACAGCTATCTACTTATTATGTCATATTGACTTTAATTCATATGTAGTCATAAAATATGGACAGTAGAGATCCTATCAGGTAGAGCTGAGCTTGTGATCCATAGACAGGTATGCAGTGATGTAAAGGACAGTAGAAATAACCAGCAATAAGGCCCCAAATTCCATCACATCTCCTGAAATTTGAAGGCATAACATCTTCAGCTCAAACACAAACTCACTTAGAGATGTAACTCACTAAGCTTTTATACCCACTCAGCCTGAAATAATTTACCAGCATGCTTTGCAAACAACTTCTCTGGGACTCAGAACACAGGAGGTATAAATTTTTGGTAGTGAAATCATAGAGCTGCAAGGAAAACTTAATGCCCAGGCAGAGGATATCTCTGGGTGTTCTGGAGGGAGCTATTAACCAGGGACTAGCGCAAGGACATTGGTCACCTGGAGGGAGAGGAAAGGTCACAGAAAGATGAGGTGCTGTTTGGTGACCACTCATACCTCATAAGAACACACTGTATGGCTTCCTCTATGCCCATACACATATCGTGCGTGTGTGTGTATGGACATGTGTGTGTGTTCTTACCAGTTTCTAATGGATATTCCTGACTAAAGATGACCTAGGGTGGTCAGAATATAAATGCATTTAAACAGAAGCAAATAAGAATGCATTTGCCTAATGTCTTGCAAATGTAATTAAAAGGGCTTCACACTAACAAGGACAGGGAGAAAACAAACCTACTATGGTGAAATAGGGTTAGTATTTACTATGCTAAATTCTATAAAGAGCATCTCTAAGAAAGCAGGAAAATAGCAATACAGGTATCTATTAGTTCACAGAAGTCAAAGTCTAAGAAACAAGCCAGCAGTAACATTCATGATCTCAAATATTTATGCACAAATGTCCAAAGTTAGGCAACAAACAAGAACTAGATACAAATCCTAATGCAAGGAAGTAAATTTGATCTCATAGTTATTATTTAGGCTTGGTGGGACCCATGACTTGAATATGGCTCTGTATGGATACACCCCATTCAAAAAAAAGAGCTTGAGGGAAGGGGAAGGAGAGCACTATCTATTTTACATGAATAAGGAAATCCAGGAACAAGGGAGGAAAAGCATTTGGGCGACGATCAATAAAGAGAGAAAACAAAAACAAGTTTGTGAACAAAATATGTTTACAGATCTCTTGGATAGAGAATGGGAATAGATGGAGAGTTTGAAAATAGGTTTTATATATATATATGTATTTTGCATAGTAAGTATCAGGATACTTCAGTTATCCAGACATCTGCTGAGACTTTCTCTTTAGCAAAAGTTGATCACTTATTAACTCTTTGACCATCCTGAATAATAATTTCATCCTTTAAAAGGTGGAAGAAGCAACAAGGGAAAATTCTATACTAAGTCTTATTCAGAGAAGAATTGGTCTAAAATAATAGGAATACTGGCGGGGTGGGGTGGGGGAGGAGCTGCTTCTTCCTAGACAGAAGGAATGAAAGCTGGGAATTGTTCAACATGCACCCTATATTTCAGGAAATCAGATTTAAAAGAATTCAGGTGAAGGATTGGTAGGATTCCAGGGACAACAGTTTTTACAGAGGAAGGCAGCCCGGGGAGGATGGCAAATATCTCAAGTTTGAGATATTCTGAAGACTTTAAATAAACAATTATTCCAAAGAAGAGGGAAGATGAGACACATCTGAAGAAACTGATATAGAAGCACAGGGAAATTTACTCACCAACCTGGATTTCCAAAAGATACATGTACAGACGACAGAAATAAGGACCTAGAGAGAGAATTGAATATGAGAATGTTCTGGTCTTATCAAAATAATATTGGGAGGGGTAAAATTCAGAGCAAGTCAATATTACCAAGGGAAGCAGGTAACAAAAAGGGTTAGATTTATTTTAAAAGATATATGTGGGGAAAGAGGAGAATGAAATAAGGGAGAGAACCGCTGACTGGACTGAATGGAGCCATGAAAAATGACAGAGCTGCCCACCTCTTATTTTGAGTCTCTTTTCTCTACCACAGAGAATGACTCTTACACGGGAAATGGTGACCAAAATGAACAATAATGCCTGAGAGGGCCTTGATACTCTAGATCACAGATTCTTGAACGCATTTGTGTCATGACCCTTTTGTCAGCTTAGTGAAGTCTTTGAATCCCTTCTTAAAATTGTGTTTTTAAATGAATGTTTGAAAGATAGCACTATCAAGGAAACTAGTTATTTTGTGATATGGTTATCAAATTCTTCTTATTTTTTAAAGTTCACAGATCGCAGGTTGAGAACCTCTGCTGAAGACAAGCAAGGAAATAGTAAGAGAAAACGTAGCCGTCCTTGAATTCAGATCACCCTCTGCTATGAAACCAAACACTCAAGTCCTGAAAGAGTTGTCAGTGATGGTCACTGTTATTAGTATAAGAAGGACTGTGGAAAATGGGAGAGGTGCTGTAGTACCGAAAGGGGTCAAATACTCTTTATTTAAAAAAAAAAAAAAAGAATCTGAAAATTGTGGGACAGTACGATTTTATTCCTGCAAATATTCTAGGCTTGATCAATAAAGAGATGCTTGGTGAGCACCTAGAAAAGGAAGCTGTGATTTCAGTCTCAGCATGGCATCACCAAGCAGTCAACCCATACTAGCCTCTTTTTCCTTTTATTTAATTTTTGACCAGGATATTATACTAAAAGACCAAAAGAAGTCTAGAGATATAGTTTACGTGTGTTGCTGCTGCTGTTCAGTCATTTTTCAGTCATGCCCAACTCTTCATGATCCATTTGGGGTTCTCCTGGCAGAACCACTGTAACAGTTTGCCATTTCCTTCTCCAGCTCCTTTTACTGATGAGGAAACTGAGGCAAACAGGGTTAAATGACTTACCTAGGGTTACCCAATTAGTAAGTATCTGACACTCCTGACTCCAGGGCTGGTATTTTACTTAGATTTCAGCAACAAAACATTTGGTAAAGTATGATTCCGTGAGATTCAGAGTCATTACCAGTTTTAAAATTTTAATTTAATTTTTCGGATAGATTTCGTGTTCTGATTGGTCTCCCTACCTCCTTCTCCACCTTGCAGTAGAGGCCACTACTTCACACACTCACACAAACACACATACACACATATCCATTTTGACTTTACCTTGGTAAATAGTATAAGATAATGTTCTATAACCCAGTTTCTGCCAGACTGCTTTCCAATTTTCCTAACAGTGTTTTTTTTTTACCAAATAGTGAATTTTATCCCACAGACTTAAATCTTTATATTGGCTCTGCCCACCCATGAACAGTTAATATTTCTCCAATTATTTAAATCTGACTTTATTTGTATAAAAAGTATTTTATATTTATGTTCATGCATGTTTGGTTTTGTCTTGTCAGGTATACTCCCAGGTATTTTATACTGTCTGCTCTTATTTTAAATGGGACATCTCTTTCTCTTTTTGCAAGGTTTTATGGATGACGTAGAAATGCTAATGATTTATGTGGGTTTATATCCTGCTACTTTGCAAAAAATATTGTTTCAACTAGCTTTTTAAATGAATCTCTAGGATTTTCCAATTATATCATCATATCTTATGCAAAAAGAGAGTTTTATTACCTCATTGCCCATTCTGATTATGTCAATTCCTTTCTCTTTTCTTATTGCTATTGCTAGCATTTCTAATACAATATTGAATAATATTGGTGATAATGGGCATCCTTATTTCACCCCTGATCTTATTGGAAAGGCTTGTAATTTATCCCCTTTGCAAATAATATTTGCTGATGATTTTAAGTAGATGTTTCTTATCGTTTTAAGGATTTGTACTGATGTTTTCAAGTGTTTTTAATAGAAATGAGTGTTGTATTTTGTCAAAAGCTTTTTCTGCATCTTTTGTTATTTTGTTATTGATATAATCAACTATGTTAATAGTTTTCCTTGTGTTAAACCATCTTTGCATTCCTGGTATAAATACCACTTGGTCACAACGTATAATTTTTATGATATATTGTACTCTACTAGCTAGTTTTTTATTTAGGACTTTTATACCCATATTCATTAGTGAAATTGGTCTATGATTTTCTTTTTTTCTGTTTTTGCTCTTCCTGTTTTAGTATCATATTTGTTTCATAAAAGGAATTTGGTTGAACTTCTTAGACTATTATTCCAAGTGATTTATTTAATATTAAATTAGTTGATCTTTAAATGTTAGAATTCAGTTCTAAATCCATCTGGTGCTGATGCATTTTTCTTAGCAGGCTCATTTATGGCCTGTTCAATTTCTTTTTTTTAAAATAGATTTATTTAGATATTTTATTTTCTCTTCTGTTAATCCATGCAATTTACATTTTTGTAAGTATTCTTCTATTTCACTTAAATTGTTAAATTTATTAGTATATAATTGGACAAAATAATTCCTAATAATTGCTTTGATTTCACCTTCATTAATGGTATATTCACCCTTTTTATTTTTGATACTTATGACTTGATTTGTCTTTTTAAAAAAAAATAATATTAACCAATGTTTATTTTATTGTCCCCTCCCCTCCATAAAACCAACTCCTAGTCATTAACAGTTGTATGTCATATGGGGAGAGGGCTCCATGGAAGTGACTCACGCATCTGTGTTGGGTCATCTATGTATGTTTTTTTTAATTCAATTTTATTTTATTTTTATGCTCCAGACCCTTTTCAGTGATAGATAGTGGAGCAAAGCAAATTTCTGAATTTACATGGGAAAACAATTATTCAATCTGCGCTGAGTATATTATTTCTTTATTTGAAGGTAGATAATATGCTACATTGTGAGCCCTCTAACAGTGTAGTTGGAGAATGTTAAAATAATTGGTCAATGAGTTTCTAAGTCTTTCAAGGTTGTTTGTATAATGGTGTTGTGTTATATAAATTATTCTTGTGGTTCAACTTCACTTTACTTTGCATCAATATTCCAACACATTCATATCATATAACTTGTTCATCCATTCTCCTATTGATGGATAGCCTCTCAGTTCCCAATTTTTTGCCGTGATTAAGAGAACTACTATAAATAGTTTTGTGCACATGGGTCTTCTTCCTTTTTCCTTGATCTTTTTTGGGGTATAGAATTAGTAGCAGTATCACTGGGTCAAAGAATATTCATAATTTAATAGCTTTTTGGGCATAGTTTCAAATTGCCTTCAAGAATGGCTAGACCAGTTCTAGTTCTGCCAAAATTACTTTAATGTATCTGTTTTCCCACAGACCCTCCATGATTCACCATTTTCCATTTTTGTCATCTTAGACATTCTGATGGGTGTGAGGTGTTGCCTTACTTGTTTTAACCTGTGTTTCCTTAATTATTAGAGATTTAGAGCATTCTTTCATATGGCTATTGATAGTTTGGGTTTCTTCTTCTGAAAATTGTCTATCCATAACCTTTTCTGTTCAGTCATTTTTCAATCGTATCTGACTTTTTGTGACCCTATTTGGGGTTTTCTTGGCAAAGACTTTGGAATGATTTGCCATTTCTTTCTTTAGCTCATTTTACAGATGAGGAAACTAAGGACAAATAGGGTTAAGTGGACCATACAGCTAATAAATGTCTGAGGCCAGATCTGAACTCAGAAAGATGTCTTCCTGTGTACCACTTAGTTACCTTGTCTCCATTATTTCATATGCTTTGACCATTTTTATCAGTTAGGGAATGTGTCTTGCTCCTATAAATTTGAAACAATTCCCTAAATATTTTAGAAATAAGCCTGTTAGAGTAACTTGCTGAAAAGACTTTTTCTAATTTTTGGCTTCTCTTCTAATTTTAGCTAAATGGGTATTGCTAGTATACAAACTTCAATTTCATGTTATCAAAATTGTCAATTTTACCTCCCGTGGGCTTCTCTGTCACTTATTTGGTCATGAACTCTTCCCCTATTCATAGATCTGACATGTGATGTCTTCCGCGATCTTCTATTTTGTTTATGATGTCACCTTTTGTGTCTGAATCATGCACTCTGTTGGTCTATCCTTATCATTCACATACTGCTTTCCAGTTTTCTCAAAATATCTTTTTTTTTTTCAAACAGTGAGATCTTGCTCCAATAGCTGGGATCTTGGAGTTGATCAGACAGTAGTCTATTGTATTTATTGGTTTCTGTATATGATCAGCCTCTCTATTTCTTACCCAATACCAAATTGCTTGGGTGATTATCGGTTTGTAGTATGGTTTAAGATCTAATACTGCTAAGCCCCCTTCCTTCCCAATTTTTTCATTAATTCCCTTGATATTCTAGACCTTTTGTTCTCCTAGAGGAGTTTTATTATTTCTCCTAAATCTAAAAATTATTTTTTTTCATAGCTATGGCACTGAATCAATAAATTAACTTAGATTATATTTTCATTTTAAATATATTGTGTTGGCCTATCTACAGGAAATTAATATTTCTCCAATTCTTTAGATTTCCTAACTGTGTTCCTGTATGTATCTTGGCAAGTGGATTCCAAAATATTCTGTCTGTAGTTATTATGAATGGAAATTTCTCTCCTTGCTGAATTGAATTGATAATATGTAGTAATGCTGATGATTTGTGAGATTTTATTTTATATTTTACAACTTTGCTGAGGTGTTTCCTTTAGTTGACTCTCTAGGGTTCTCTAGGTAAACTTTTATAATATCAGAATAAGAAAGTGATATTTTGTTTCTTCTTTGCCTGTGCTTATTGTTTCAATTTATTTTTCTTACTGCTATAACTAACATTTTTGTACTCATTGTTCAATCATGTTTGACTCTTTACTTGTACCCTTAATTTCTCTTTTTTTGTTTTATTGCTATAGCTAACATTTTTTAACACTGTTGAATGGTAATAACTATAGTGGACATCTTTGCTTTTCTCCTGAACTTATTGGGAGGGCCTTTATCCTAATTATAGATAATGCTGACTTTTGACTTTAGATAGATACTACTTATTATATTGAGGAAAACTCCATTTATTCTTACGGTTTCTAGAGAGGAAAAGGTGGTAAATCTCAAAAAATTTTTGTGCATCTATTGATGTGATCATATGATTTTTGTTATTTTTATCATTAATATGGCCAATTATACTTACAATTTTCCTAACATTGAAACAGTCCTACATTCTTTGTATAAATCCAGCCTGGTCATAGAATATAAGCTTGTAGTCCCCTTGCAGATATTCGTTAGGTATATTAATCCATAGTTTTCTTGATCTCATTTGACTTTTCCTGGTTTAGACATCATACTATATTTATATTATAGAAGGAATTTGATAGGACCTCTCCTTTTCACATTTTTTTTCAAATAGCTTATATAGTATTGGTACCATTTTTTTCTTTAAATATTTGGCAGAATTTGTTGGTAAGTCTGTTTTTTTCTTTAAGAGCTATGACTTGCTCATTTTTTTTCTAAGTTAATTACTTACATCCTATTAGTTTCTAATAATTTCTATTTCTTCATTGGCTATTAAGTCACCTTTTTCATTTTTGATACTGGTTACTTGGTATTCTTCTTTCTCTTTAAAAATCGAGTTAGCAAGTGATAACTATTTTGTTATTTTTAACAGCTTTTGGTTTTATTTATTAATTCAATGGGAATTTTTGTTTTTAGTTTTTCTGGTCTCTTCTTTGATTTTCAAGACTTCTCTGTTGGTGTTTGTTTTTTAATCTATTGTTTTTGTTATGTTTTGTTTTTACCTTTTTCAAATTATATTTCCAATTCATTGATCTATTCTTTTTTGTTGTTGTTAATAAAAGTGTTTAGATACAAATTTCCCTTAAAGACTGCTTTCCCTGCATTGCATTACCACCTTTAATATCATTGACTGCTTCTATAATTTGTTCTGTCTCACCCATTCTTTGGTATTACTTCGTTTCCAATTAATTTTGTTTCAAAAAACCTTTATTGAGGATGCTTTTATTACATTATAGTCCATAAATATGTCTGCTTCTCTACATTTATTTATGATCTTTTTAATGTCCTGATACATGGTTAATTTTTTGTGAAGCTGCCATGCACAGCTGAGAAATAGTTACATTCCTTCCTATTCTCATTTAATGTTTTTCAAAGGTCTACCATATCTAACTTTTCTAAAATTCTATGCAGGCTATCTATTTATCTAGCCATCCCTTCATTCATTTGGCTAGATTTATTTAGGTCTGAGAAGGGTAAATTGAATTCTTCCACCCTTACAGTTTTACTATCAATTTTTGTCTGTTGCTTATTTAACGTTTTTTCTTTAAGAATTTAGATGCTATGCCATTTGGTGCATATATGTTGAGTGCTGATAATGTGTTGCATATACTTTTAAGCAAAATGCAATTTCCCTGTTCATCTCTTTTAATTGGGTCCATTTATTGTTGCTACTTTATCTGGAATTATGATTGGCATTGCTGATTTTTTTACCCTTTCAGCTGAAGCTTAATAAGTCCTTCTCAGCCCCTTATTTTTACTCTGTGTATATCTTTTTCAGTTTCTTGTTAACAACATATTGTTGACTTCTGGTTTATCCTTGTTTAGTCCCTTCTTTTTGCTTTCTCATATTTACCTTTTAGGGCTTCTTTTGATTCCTCTGTTTGTATGTTAAGATTTTCCATGGCTCTGACAAAAATATTCATCTAATCAACAGGAATACCTAACAGTGCTATATTTCTTTAAAGGTAAATTTTCCCCCTATAACATTAGTCCCAGTTTTGCTGGGTAAATTATTCTTAGCTTTAAGCCTAGATCTTTTGCAGTCTGGAATATCATATTCTAAACTCTCTACTCTTTCACAATGGTAGCTACTGAATTATGTGTTAATGGCTATGGTTTCTCAGAACTTGAATTATTTCCTTCTTGCTACTGGAAGGATTTTTTTTCTTTGACTTGGGACCTTTGGATTTTGGCAATAATATTCCTGAGAGAATTCACTTTGGGATCTTTCAGGAGGTGACTCTGGCTTCTTTACTGTAACATATATATTTTTAAAGAGTCTAGGCTCCTTTTTTGGTCGTGGCTTCAAGGTAGTCCAGTGATTCTTTAATTTTCTCTGGTTGGCCAATTTTTCTATGAGGTAACAAATTTTCTTTTATTTCTGAGTCTTTTTAAACTTGTTTTTAATATTTCTTGATGTCTTGTGGAGTTATTAGCCTCTATGTGGCCATTCTAATTGTCAGAGTTATTTGTCCCAAGCTGTTCATTTTCTTACCATTTCTTTCTTCCATAGCTATCATTTTCTTTTCACATTTTTTCTTCTATTACTCTCATTTAGTTTTTAAAATCATTTTAGTCTCCCCTCCAAAAAGTCCCCCCAAACTCTTGCATTATCTTTTCTAGTAATTATGATATGACTTGTGTCTAAGCTGTATTTTTCTTTTAGGCATTGTTTATATATGTTTTGGAGTCATTCTCTTTTTCTGGGTTTGTGTTTTGGGATTACCTATAACCATTATAGGTCTTTATGATGGGATTCTTTTTACATTGTTGTTGAATCATTTTTTCCAGCCTACTTCTTGACTTTGGGTTTTATGTTCGAGTGAGCCCTTTTACAATTCTAGGGGCAGAGAGGGGAATACCTGGGCTTTTGTCCTCTTGAATCCTTTCTCTACTTTCTTGGGGGTGCTGAATGTTGTGTTATTCCAGGATCTTAGGAACAGCTCAGGCTGGAAACCTGCAAGATGATGTGACCTGGGGTGAAATCTGCTCACTTCCCTACTTGTCTGAGCTCTGCAAGTTCCTGATCCAGATTTGTGTCTGATCAAGGCACCTGACCGCTTATTTCTGGTTGCAAGTTTCAGGAGACTGTTGCCAGATTTAGCTACTATCAGAATGCTTAGGAGCTGTTCAGGTTCAAAGCAACTGAACCAAAAGCTCCCCTTTGGTTTGAAATTCTACTCTAAGTGTCAGCTTGGACTGAAGGCTAGAATGCAGTCCTTGTTCAACTCCTGGCATCAGAGTCACATAACTACAACTGGTTCCCCACTCAGTTCCCCAACTATTGCCCACAACCATGACTATGCCTCTCTGCTACTCCTAGTGTGCAGCCCAATGGTCCATCTTGGATAGGTAACCCAGAATTAGTCAGTGAGTGATAGAGCTGCCAGATGGCACCCATTTCCACATCCTGTACTAGTTCAATGATACCCTGGGACTATTTCTGATGTTTTTTTGCTTCTACATACAATCTTAGTCCTCTTTCAGGGTGGTATGCTCCTGGCCAAATCCTGTTCCCTGTGTCCACAGACCTCTCCGTTTCCCTATGTTGACTCAGGCTGGAGAAATGACTCACTGATTTTTTCCCCTTGAATTTCCTAATCCGGATATGGTCTGATGAATTTTCTAGATCTTTGTGGAGGAGTTCTGCTTTGTACTTCTCTCTGCTATTCTACCATCTGGACTATATCCCCTTGGGTCCTGTTTTGTCAACATTTTTATCAATGATTGGGAAGAAGTCATAGTCATAGAAGTCATACTTTTCAAATTTGCAGATGACTCAAATCTGACTGGTATTGCTAACACAGTGTACGATCATCAGGATCCAAAAAATATCTTGACATGCTAGAACATTGAGCCTAATAAGATGAAATTAAATAGAGAAAATTGTAAAGTCCTATAATTGGATGCTGCTCTGGCAAAGGAATTCAATGAGCCATTAGATAGGTGGAGAGCAGTGTCGCAGAAGTCAAGGAGGGAAAATATTCTGAAGAAATCAGTTCCCCAGAATGGTTAGACAACAGTGTATCTACAAAAGATTTAAGAGTTTCAGTGCTCAAAAGGAATTGGTAGTGTGATGTGGCAGCCAAAAAAAATCTAATATCAATCAATAAGCATCAATTAATAACATACTTATTAATATGCCATTAGAGCCTATGTGCCAATAGTAGATGCTAGTATTAGACACCTACTATGCTACATTTTGGGGTTTACAAGTACAAAGAATGAAACAATCCTTCCTTATAAAGAAAGTACTTGGTCTGTTTTAGAATAGGCATAGCTCCTAGATACGGGAAAGTGGTAGTCTCTCTGTACTGTGCATTGGTCAGATCATTCCTAGAGTGTTGTCCTCAGTTTTGGGTCCACAGATTAAAAGAAGACTTGATAAGATGGAAAGGGTCCGGAGGAGGGTAGGAGGCTATCATTTCCCTCCTGTAAAGTCTATTTTGGTTCTGACCTTAAATGTGCTTTGCTTCTTTTAACTGACTTCATTTTATCATCCTTCCTCCTTTCTATTTTTTTTTTTACAACACCCCAACATAATTGACTCACACAACTTTTATCTTTGTAGCATCTTTTGACTGCCCTAATAATGATAGTTATTAGAATTTATATACACCATATTCCCATAGAAAAATGTAAACAGTTTAGTCTTTTTGAGTTCTTTCTGCTTTCTCTTTCCCATTTAGTTTTTTATGCCTCTCTTGAATCTTGTATTTGACAGTCCAACTTTCTATTCAGCTCTGTTTTTTTAAAATCAGGAATGCTTGAAAGTCTTCTATTTCATTAAATATTCACATTTTTCCCTTAAAGAGTTATATTCAGTTTTGCTGCATAGGTTCTTCGTAGTTGTAATCCCTGCTCTTTGGCCTTCTAGAATATCATATTCCAACCCATCAGCTCCTTTAGCAAGTAGCTGCTAACTCTTGTATTATCCTGATGGAGGCTCCATGGTATTTGAATGGTTTCTTTTTGTCTGCTTGAAGAATTTTCTCTTAGACCTGGAAGCTCTGGAATTTAACTATAATATTCAAGGGAGTTTTCATTTTCATACAATTCTTCTCAGGTTGTGATCAGTGGATTTTTTTTGATTTCTATTTTATCCTCTGGTTCTAGGATATTGGGGCAGTTTTCCATGATAATTTATTGAAATATGATGGCTATATTCTTTCTTTGATCATGGCTTTCAGGTAGTCCAATAATCTCAGATTATCTCTCCTCAATCTATTTTTCCTGGTCAATGTTTTTTTTCCCCAATGAGACAGTTCATGTTTTTTCCTACTTTTTCATTATTTTTGACTTTGTTTTATTGTTTCTTGATGTCTTGTGGAGTCATTAGTTGCTATTTGCTTGTTTCTAATCTTTAAGAAATAATATTCTTCAATGAGCTATTGTATCTCTCTTTTTCCTATTTGGCCAATTCTGTTTTTAAGGTGTTATTTTCTTCTTCAGTATTTTTTGTGCCTCTTTTACCAAGCTGTTAATTGTCTTTTCATAATTTTTCCCTCCTCCCTCCTCAATTCCATATTCATCTACTAATCCCATCTGATTTTGAAAAGTTTTTTATCTCTTCTAGGAATTTTTTCTGAGTTTGTGTCCAATTCACTTCTGTCTTTGAGGTTTTGCTTGTAGCTATGTTGACCTCATTGTCTTCTCAGTTTGTATCTCAATATTCCCTGTCAAAATAGTAGATATTTAGGGTCAGGTTTTTGTTGTTGCCTTTTGGGTGATTCTCAATTTCAAATCTTTGGAAATTATAGTGGTTCATGACTTGTAACAATGCAATATCACCAAAAGAATAGTGTTTAAAACAACAATAACAATGAAAGAAAATAGAATTGTAAAGCTAATCTTCTGTGGCACAGGTTCAATCTTGTCACTATCCTGCTCAAAAATCTTTCATATTTCCCTGTTGCTTCTAGAATGGAATATGAGCCCTTCAGCTTCATTGTTATTTAAGGTTCTCTACTATCTGACTCTCACCTATTTCTCACCTAATCAAAAATCTTTTGGCTTTTAAAGTTTTTACCATTTGACTCCATCCTGCCTTTGCAGACTTATTTTACATATCTCTCCCTCAACTATTCTACTCTCTGTCATGGTACAGTGGAAACAGTGCTGCACTTTGAATCAGAGGATTGTTTCTTGATGTCTCATGGAATCATTAGTTCCTTTTTGCCCTGATTCTAATCTTTAAGGAATGATTTTCTTCCATGAGCTGTTGTATTTTTCTTTTCCCTATTCAAATCTCAGCCCTATCACCTGCTACCTATGTGACCTTGGACAAATTATTTAACTTCTCTAGGTCTGTTTCCTCAGAAAAAGAGGGTGGTCCCTCTCAACTTTAGAGCTATGATCCTCTGAAAAGTAGTTCCTAACAAAAGCCCCCAGGCTCAAGATAATATGACCTATATCCCAGGCATAAGGGTGCTGACCTCTTTCCACAAATTATACTATAAATAATAAATTTGCTTCCTCCTCTTTTCTCTTTGCTTTACTGGAGTTGGGGCAAGGGAAGGCAGTTGATAGGGTGTTAATCAGGTAAATTTAAATTAGAATTTCTAATCCTTATTTAGGCACTGATTAGCTCTTCTTTGGAAAATCCTATTTTCTGCTGCTTGCCACAGTAAAAACAGGAAGAATGTGCTATTGTGCCTTTCCTACCATTATCTTACAGTGACATATTGGATTCTCTAAGTAAAAGCAGTTTGAATGCTTTAGGAGCATGAACAGACAAGGTTTGCATTATGATGAACCTCTTTTGACCTGTAATATCAGACCATATCAGATCTTCCTGGATGGTGAGGAAGAGAAGAAAGGTGGAACAGAGAGGCTCTAAAGACCTGCCTTTTACTTTACTCCATGTGTCTTTTCAAAGTGAATCCAGAGTAAACAATTCCAAGATAGAACAGGACTGTTTGGTTTCCATGAACTCACTGCTCTTTCCCACAGAGCTGGGATTTAAGTGCATCCAATCTTGAACATATAAGCAGCCTGGGGGCTTGTCCCCTGCTTCTTCTCCCAACTGTGACTCACTGGATCTTCTGAAGTAAATTACTTGCCCTTAAGGAAAAATTGTGGAAGACAGCAGACTCCAGCCACAGAGTGGCAACAGCCATCGTAGATGATTGTCTTGTAGTGCTAGGATGTAAGGGTTAAAGAGGAGGATACACTATCAGTTCCATGGAGGCAGGAAACTTTCCCCCACCAATCACAGAGTATTGAAGACCATCAGATCTAGTGATGAAAGGGCCCAAGGAATCATCTAGTCTAACCTCCTCCTATGTGAGAAGAGGAAACTAAGACCCAGGGAAATTTAGATTGGCCCATGTGACTACATACGAGGTAGTGACTGTCAGAAGTAGGATTTGAATCCAGGTCCAGAGCTGATGCTCTTTCCACAATCCCACACTTTCAATATAGAAGTGTTTGTCTTTTTTTTTTATAAAGGTAAAATCAAATGAGATTATTAGTTCTAGACTGTCAAAAGTTTTACATTAAAAGATAAAGCAGCTGACACTATTGAATGTCAGTAAGAGGCTATTTCTCTGTCTTTCTCTGCTACTTTCCCACCCCATAGTACATATACCTATACCTAGGTATACACACAATATATACACACAATATAGAGAGAGAACTCTAGCACCTGGTCCTGGTCAGTATCTGTTGGATTCTGACAAACTTGATGAAAAGGTGTAAGTAAGAAGTATTATTCTTCCTTGTGTATTATTCCAGCCAAGGAATGAATGGAGGTGAACAAAGGTAGTGAGCACAAAATGATGCATTCCCCACCCCTTTTTCAGTAGCCAACATGGCTGGTGCAGAGACGCTTTTCATAGCCAGACATGACAAAACAAGATTCCCAAGACGGAAAATAAAAAAGTCTTTTTGTAGTTTCAACTCCACCATCCTTCCCCTGGGCTAAAAATGTGTATGCCAAGTTTCAGCCTAGAGCACTTTTTTTTTTTTTTGCTGAGAAATTATTAAGCTCTGAGAAAATGGGGTTTTGTGATGTCAACACTGATAGAATCTTAATTATGGTCATGCTACTGGGAGCTCTTCTAATAGTTTTCTCTGATCCCCTTTTCTGTTTCTCATTTCCTCCTTGTTATGCATTTATTCTAGTTGAGGTCTTTAATATGGGACCTTATTAACACCCACCCCCAAAAGCCCACAGCCACAACACAGGTAGCAGCACCTTTCATCCAAAGAGTCCCAAACATGCAACAAACTAATTACAAACTCAGCGGTACCTACAGGATTTCACACAGTTTACCTGGCCTTGGGAGGTATCCCTTAAGGGAGTGGGAATCAAGTTTTAAACAACAGAATCAGCTCATGGGATGGCTGTGGCAGGGGGTAAAGGGGAGTTTGAAGAGGGGAGGGAGCTCTGGAATGGCCTGGTACCAGAATAATGCCTTAATCTGGATGGCAAAGCCATTTTGTTTTGTGAAAACAAAATAAAATAACATGACACTGGCCATAACTAATCAGTGAGCAAACTCTACTAATAAATGAAAAATATCAGTCCACTAGAAATCTTTGACTTTGTGGGTCATTCATAACAAAGGCAAAGATAAGAGTTGACATTGATATAATAATAATGGCTAATGTTTATAAGTGGCACTTTAAGGTTAGCCAAGAGCTTTAAATTGATTATTTCTATATAATCTTATTTAGATTGTGACTTCCTTAAAGGCAGACACTGTCTTTTTCCTTTTGTTGAATCCCAGCACTGAGCACAGTGCCTAGCACATAGGAGACTCTTGATAAATACTTATTGAGTATTGACTATTTGCTCATTTGATTCTTGTAATAGCCCTGGGGGGGAGGTGATATAATTACCTCTATTTTACAGATGAAAAAATTGAGACTCAGAGAATTTAACTAACTTGCTCAAGGTCACACAATTAAGTACATGTCTAAGGCAGAATCTGAACTCAGATCTTTCTGATTCAAAGCACTCTTTACCAGCCTTTGCAAAGCATTTTATTTCATGAAATGAAACATCATTGTTGAAAATGTTGTTTTATTTTTGTTTTGTTTAAACATTTCCCAATGACCTTTTTCATTACATTTTTACTTTACCTTTTTCTCAATTACATGTAAACAAAAATTCTTAACATTTGCTTTTTTAAACTTCCAAATTCTCTCCTTTTCCTCCTTCTTGAGAAGGCAACAAATTTGATAAACATTATACATATAGAGGTATGCAAGACTTTTCAATATTAGTAGAAAAGCCAAGAATAATAAAGTAAAAAAGAAATGCTTTGGTTTATGCTCAGACTCCACCAGTTCTTTCTCTGGAGACAGGAAGCATTTTTCACAAGGAGTCCTCCAGAACTGTCTGGGATCACTGTATTGCTCAGAATAACCAATGATCATTGTACAATATTGCTATTACTGTGCACAATGTTTTCCAAGTTCTGCTCATGTAAGGAGACATCTTAAGTTGACCTGAATAATTTTCCTGTCAGGAAAAAAAATGCCAAGTAGTTACCTGTGTGACTCTGGACCTCAGGGAGCTCTAACACAGGAGTCCTAAAAAGCAGCTAACCTGCACTGATAGAGGCAGTTTTGGCAACTAGACTTCCCTCCATGGGTGAAAGGATAGATCTGGTAAAAGGAAGAAAGAAATGTTGCCACCGAGTCACTCAAAACAAGTGGCTCTTTGTCTTATTTGTTTATCTGTGCCCAGAAGAAGATGGCAACAATGCTGAGAAATATATTTCTCTTTATGTGACATCCCATCCAGTCAGGCTATGACCAACCTCCACCTTTAGCCTAAGGGCTCCTATCTTGTTCCCAGTGAAGATGAAGAGAAAGAGCGATGAATCTTCTCATGACTTCATCTCTTTGTCTTCTTCTCTTCAAGATAAATCATCTTCCCTCATACACTCTATTGGTTAACCCTTAAATGTTTTGTTTCTTCTGCAACATTACTCATCTCTGTATTTCTCTTTATACCTGTCTAAAACTGAACCCAGATGAGAATTTGGTCAATGGTAAACATAACAAGAGGAATTCCTTAATTATTTTTTGCATGTCTTATGGTGGCATCGCAACACTGCGGCATCGCACTATTCTATTTTTACACCAGCGACAACTATCTGCATTATTACGTTTGAGTCTTGTTCTGGAGAAGTAGATAATACAGGTATTACCTCCATTTTAGAGAAGAGGAAATGCAGGCTCAGAGGTGTGATGACTGGCCCCAGGTCAGAGGTAACATAACCAGATTATGAATTATTTATGCCCTTACATATGGATGGAGGGTTAGACTTGGAATCGGAGGATCTTGACTTGATTCTTGGCAGTGTCACTTAATAACCATGGGTGTTCTAACATCAGTTTTCTCATCAGTAAAATAAGAGGCTTGGATTAGGTTACTTAAAATTTCCCATCTAGATCTTCTTTGCCCAACTTTGTCCAACTTTGTTGAAAGACCTCAAAAGCAAAGAGGTCATAACCTAGCCCAGGGGCATCCCATTTTCTTTTTGTATAATAACACTAATTGCTTGGAAGGTTTCCCTTATATCTGAGGGACACCAGAGAACAATGTGACATGAAAGGATTTTGGATCACAGGACAGGTGTGCAAATCCCAACGATCCTGCAGGTTTCTTCCTGTGATATTGGGAGAGTCACTTAACTCATCTGGGCCTCATTGTCCTCATTTGTATAAAGAGGGGAATCTCTGAAGTCTCTTCTGGTTCCACATCTATAACCCTAACCCCAAGTTTGTATGTTTGCGACTTTCACCCATCGCTTAGGGCTTTGCCTGGAGCACAGCAGGTCTGGTCCTTTTTCTAAGTGATGGTCCACCAAATAGTTGCAAACGGGTACCATGGAGTCAGTCTCACATCCTGGGTCTTTCAGTCAATCCTTGGATGCCACAATTTTGGCATCTTTCACTATCTTGGTCATGTTTCTGGATGTCCTGCCATTTATCAGGATCCTTCCTAATTTCAGCGTCCTAACCTGAACCAATACTCCATCTGAAGCCTGCCCAGGGAGAACACAGTGGGGTTTGTGGTTTTCTTCAAGATATTATTTAAAGACATTTTTATTACATTTAAGTATCTACTCAGCAAGATACTGTATATCTCTGTTGTCCAAGGATCAGCCACTCTAAAGAAGGAAAGGTTCACCTCCCCAAGGTTCATCAGCAGCTGACATGTTTTGGTCCTAACAGCACATGGACAGTTTCAAAGGAAATGGCCCTGAATTCTGAATAGCTCCTTCTGTTTCTACACTGATGATGAAGAAGAATTGGAAAAGGGGGCAGAGAATGCTAAGAATTACATGCTTTTAATATCATCTGTCAACATGCAACATGCATTTAATTATCTCTCAGTGTACCGTCTTTGTCCAGACACCAACAAGTTGATACATGAAATAGCAGATAAGACTCAGAAGTGCCTGAGTTCAGATCCTACTCAGACATTTTCTGGGACTCTGGGCAAGTTATTTACCCCCTGTGTGGCCCAGTTTCCTTTTCTGGGCAGATGAGATGGAAAGCACTTGACACCCTCTGGGGTCCTTTACAGCTTGGAATCTGTGCTCCTGCACGGAAAGAATTGCCTTTTGTTATCATTCATCTTATTATGGAGATAAAAGTATATCAAGGTAGAAGGAGGAAAAGCAGTTTGTATTTTCCTTGGGAAAATATACAAAGGAGAGTTGGGCGGGGCTGTGAATGATGTAATCAGAGAAGGTCGAGCACAATTAAATTTGAGAAACTTTGCAATGGTTTTGATTATTCCAAACTGTCTTCCCTGAAAAAACCTATTTCCTGAACAATCATATTCCCAGGTGGTGCTGTATGGGTCTAAATCACAGAGCACCATGAACATTGGAGGGTTCGAATTACAAACTAAAGGGCCCTGCAAAACCATACAGTGAACAGAATCGGGCTCCAGGTGGCAGAGAGGGAATAAGCATTTATATAGTGCCTACTATTTACTGAGCACTGTGCCAGGTGCTTTACAAATATCATCTGATTTGATCCTTACAAGAACCTTGGAATAATAGGTGCTGCTGTTACCCTCATTTTACATTTTAGGAAACTGAAGCAGACTTGAGGAGACTTGCCCAGAGCCACACAGCTAGTAAGTATCTGAGGTTGCATTTCAACTGACTCTAGGTTTAGTGATCTATCCATTATGCAACCTAGTTACCTCTCCTAGTTAACAACCTACCAATCCTAGTTAATCAATCTCGCTAAGAAAATCCAGTCACTTAATCAACGGACATTTATTTAGTGATTATATTTGCTAGGGCTACAAAGAGACAGTGAGGTAGGGTCCCAGAAGGCAGAACTAAGACAAATGTTTTGAAGTTGGCAGATAGGCAGATTTTAAATTCATAAAAGAAAATACTTCTCATCTGGTTCAAAAGGTTTTGGTTCTAAAGAATGAATCAAAAGAATACTGAACTGATTATCTAGTTCTAGAGTTCTTCAAGCATAGGCTGGCTAATCATCTGTCAGGTATATCAAGGGTGAATTAGGCTATGGGGGTCACCTTAGGGAATATGTGCCCTGGGAAGGCTCTTATAGCCAATTTAACTTTGCTAAATGGGCCTGTAATAGAGGAGAAGTCCTGTTCAGCTATGGGTCAGTGTTGGTGAGCTCTGAGCCTTCCAGCTCTGAGATCCTGTGATTGATTCTTTGACCATTTGTGATTACATGGAAATAGTCAGATTTAATGCTACTGCAACCACTCAACAATATTCTAATTCATCAGAATGCCAATGAGAATGGTACAAGTTCTCCAAGAATGTCACCACCTTTAAAATAAAATGAGGTAGAAGTAGAAGAATTGTTGATTTGCTTGAAGTTTCAAATCAATAAACATTTATTAAACAGAGCAGAGTATTAGACATTAGAGGAAATAAGATTAAATGTTAAAAGTTATGGTTCCTGTCCATATGGAACAAGGTAGAATATAATACTTAGACACATCATAGTTTGCAATAGAGCATAAGTATAGGAAGGAGCTATAAATAATTTTGGTGACAACAAGTTTACATACATCAAGGAAAGCTTCAGAGAGGAGCAGGCTTTTGAGTTGGGTCTCGAAGAAATGGAATCTCAATGGGTAGAGTGAGAGGAGACCATTGCTGGAACAGGGAATGTGATGAGCAAAGACATTGAGGCAGAAAAACAGAAGATGTGGGTGTGGGGTGGTGAGTTGTCCAGTTTAGTGGAGAATATACAATCCAAAAAATGAGAAATGATATCAGATATGTCATACCAGATTATGGCAGGCTATGGAGTTTGGATCTTATTTGTAAATAAGGAGTCACTTAAGGTTTAAGAGAAGAGCAGGGACATGTTTAAATTTGTGCATGCGGAAGGTATACTAGACAATGTTGCAAGGGAAGCGTTAGAGGGAAGAGATTGGAAATAGGAAGACTAGTTAGTAGGTTACTATACCTGTTCACAAGGCTGAAAAAAGGGACTTTTACTAGGGTGGTGACTTGAAAACTGCAAAGAAGGATGGATAGGAGGAATAATGTAGTGGTAGAATCCATAGGACTGAATAGTGTGGGAAGTAAAGAAAGATGAAGAGCTGAAGGTAACCCCAAGATATGGAAGCATGGGTAGGATTAGGTCAATGATGATGCTATGGGAAGAGATAAGGCAATCAGAAAGAGGGTTTTGATAGCAAGATATTCAGATTCTAAGAGTGTGATAAGAATTGTTGCAGTCTATCGGACCTTGCTGTAATCTTTCTCTGGAGGGCAGAATAAAGCACCAGTGAGAAAACTGCTAGTTTAATTTAACTAACAATATCTATCGAACATTATAATCTCTTTTCCAGGCAACACTTAGAATTGGTTATAAATATGAAAAAAAGAAAATAAATGAAAATGCATTTGTCCTTAAATGTTAAAAAGCAATTCCCTAAAGATTCACCTTGAATTTCATAAAATTATTTGTTGATTTTGTTTCTTTTATCTCAACCATTTACAACAGAATAAAACTGAGTAACTGAAACACTCAGGGAATAAGATATTTGTTTCTCCCTTCAGCAGAGGATAACCAACAGACTTCAATCCTATTGGTGAGTTCGGGGGATGCCTACCTGAAGCACGTGAAGATTTCCTTGGTGGGATTGGCAGATGAGAACCATTTGCTCCAGTGGTTGAAGCAGGTGCTGTGAAGCACTTAGAGCTGGGTTAGACATCAAAGACACCAATGTCTTTTGTGTTGCTACTGGACTTTGATGACTCTCTGGAAGAGAGGGTGAGGCTGATGATTTGGCACAGCTCTGCCTCACTTCAATCCAATACATGCATGAGTCAAGTCATCACCCGTGATGTCACTGGTCTTCAACAAATGAAGGGTGAACAAGATTTCTTGAACCTATTGTCTGAAAATATTTGAAGTTACCTTGTTTTTGGAAATTAAGTATCTGGACTACCACCACTCAAAAACCATTTAATCCATCACGTTGTAAATGAGAATGGCACAAGTTCTCTAAAAGCGTTACCACCTTTTTCTTTAAAAGGACTACTCGAAGGATTAGTAGCACATCCTTAAATGAATCTGAAATAAACACAAAAGGCATCAATAATTTTTTTAAAGAGTGAACAGGCTTTGAGAGAATTGAGGTCTTGAAGGACTTTCTTATTTGCAAAATGAATGAACTTGTGTGTTTGGACTTTGTGAATAAATCCTCATTAATAGATGAATGGGTGAGTGAGAAAATGAATTTTGCCTACCAGGAAGCCTTTCTGGGGGTTTGTTTCATTTCTGGTTTGCAACTGTGGGTTTTATTTAAGGGAAGTGTCACTAATACAGAATATGAAAGGAAAAAGAAAGTCTTTCTTGTCATTGGTTCTGTCCCAGAAAATTCAGAATGGCCTGCATTTGTATATGCTAATTAAAATACTAAATGCAACTATGCCTTATCACTGTATCCTTTGGTTTTTGGACACAAATGTAGCTCCATCTGTTCAAATGTTGTTTTTGGTGCATTAGGCTTTATCAATGCTGAATGATAAAAACTTGGCTATAGTATTACTGTGATAAAGGAGTTTTAAGTCATCTGGGGCCCCCTTTGGAAAGCTGGTAAGCTGAATTATGGACTCTACCTGAAAGATGTCCATGTAGATTACATTGTAATGGACTGGTCTTGGTTTGGTTTTCTCCAGATGTATAGATTTCACTTTAAGTGGGGCTTGAGAGTAGACAGGCCCTATTGACAAAAGTAACTGCATTAGTCATATTATTCTAGACAAAAGCTTAGCTATCCAACAGTGTCATTTCCAACTCTTCAACCTGTGCAGATGGAAGATGACAAAGGGATCCAATTCTTGAGTAATTCAGATAATACCAACATCTAGGCAAAGGCAGGGCCACTCTCATGTAGAAACAAAACTCCCTGTTTAAGAATTGTCTTTTTACTGTTTTTTTTTAAACCTAAATATCTATTCCACATGAAAGTAGAGTGATCTTTCCTTCTCACACTGGGATTAACGTATAATGTTGTAATACTATTGAGCGTACATAGAAGACATTTAATAATGTAGTCTAACTGAAGTGAGTTCATCAGAAGAAAAACTGGCAGAGAAACAAAGAAGAAGGCCATTTCAGGCTTTCTCCATTTTAAATTTTCACTTAGCATATACCCATGGGATTTTCTACTCAGTAATAAAATTTTCTTAATGACATTTCATCAGTTCATATTTGAGTTGCTTTCAGTTGGGGTAGTGACATAATTTTAGTCCTCAGATATGTAACTTAAAGCAAATTTGCAAATTATTTTGGAAATGAGATCCACCTTTACTATCCCTACCTCTTCTTTGTCTAAGGATCAGAGATATGGGGATAGACTGATAATTTCATGAGGAATGACCTGAGAAAAGTAGGACAGTCAATATGAATTTTTTTTTATAAATTTATTTATTTAACTTTTTACATTCATTTTCACAAGAATTTGGGTTCCAAAATTTTCTCCCCATTTCTCCCCTCCACCACCCCAATACACTGAGCATTCTAATTACCCATATCACCAATCTGTCCTCTCTTCTTTCATCCCTCCCTTCTCTTGTCCCCATCTTTTCTTTTGTCCTGTAGGGCCAGATAACTTTCTATTCCCCATTACCTGTATTTCTTATTTCCTAGTAGCAAGAACAATACTCAACAGTCGTTCCTAAAACTTTGAGTTCCAACTTCTCCCCATCCCTCCCTCCCCACCCATTCCCTTGGGGAAGGCAGGCAATTCAATATAGGCCATATCTGTGTAGTTTTGCAAATGACTTCCATAATAGTCATGTTGTGTAAGACTAAC
>CM053769.1:651743161-651804456 GCA_028658325.1 Potorous gilbertii | reverse complement strand
CCACCTGTCTAACTTGATTTTCAAAATCCTTTTTGAGCTCTTCCATGGCCTGAGCCCACTGAATATTTATTTCAGATATTTGGGATACAGAAGCCTTGAGTTCTATGTCTTTCCCTGATGGTAAGCATTGTTCTTCCTCATCAGAAAGAAAAGGGGGAAATATCTGTTCACCAAGAAAGTAACCTTCTATAGTCTTACTTTTTTCCTTTTCTGGGCATTTTCCAAACCAGTTACTTGACTTCTGAGATTACTTTCCACTCAATATGAATCCTTTGAGGTGAGGACTGACTAATCCCAAAGTCTGGGCATTTCAGGGGAATGCTACTTTCCCCTAGAATTATGATACCAACTAAGGAGTTACTGTAACTTCATAGTGCCTAATTGTGCCTAACAATTAAAACATCTTATGCAGGACTCATGTTTAATAGTCCTATATAACTAGTGAAAGCTATTGATACAAGCTGCTGAAGCCCCATGGCAATTTCACAGGTTGCTGAGGATGCAGCAGATGAACAACACAAAAAAGCAAACAGCAGCATCAAGCATCATAAACATTGACATGGTCATGTGTGTGTATGTATACATACATTTTGCTTGTGAATATTGTGCTTTTTTTTACTTCATGCTGAGGGTTCACCCTATTCCAAGGGTGACACTTCTCCTTTCTTTCTGAGATTCACTGGCATCTCAGCTACCTGTAAACTGCTTTTAGGCACTCAAGTTGAGAAGGTGTATGTTCAATACATGGTTATAGAAAAATGTTTCTTATTTTAATCTAATACAATCCAACAAATATTTATTAAGTGCCTACTATGGGCAAGATACTATGTCAAATACTAAGGATACAGAGACAAAAACAAAAACAATGTCTACCTTCAAGGAGTTTATATTCTAAGCTCCAGGACAGTTGGGTAAGAAAATAAAAAATTTCTGAGAAGAGTACATATCTGGATCTAATGGGATTTTAGAGTGATTCATTATAAGGCAGTTCTACTGGAATATTTGATTTTGACATCAGAAAACATGTTCAAATCTTGACTCTGCCTCTCATTCCCTTGGTAATCTTGGTCTTCTGGTAATCTGGGCTTCAGTTTCCTTAGTAAAATGATGAGACTAGGCCAACTGATTTCTCCAGTGTTTTCCAGTTCTAAAATCCTATGAGCCTTTGATATCCTGGGAACTGTCATTTTATTCCTCTTTGCTTTTTTGTCTTTGCCCTTGGTAAAGGGGATACAGAAGGTAAACCTGGTGGAAAGATGTAATCAGGGGTTGAGGATAGCTAGACATGTGGCTGGTTTGATAGAAGCATGGTGGGGACAAAGGGATGCCAGTTTGCTTCTCCATCATTCCTCCCTTGTGTCCCAGCAAGATCACACCTGTGATTTGAAATGATTGGGACATAACTGCACCCCCAGTGACCATCAAAAACATTGTTCTTCAATATGTCCCACAGGATCATAGATTTAGAACTGGGAGGAATGTTAGAGGGCATTTTATTCAACCTCCTTGGAGGAGGGAATATTGAGGTCTGGAGGGACTTGCTCCAGGACTCACCCACTGGTAGTGAGGTTCAGAGCCAGGATTCACATCTAGGTGCTTTGACTCTAAATGTCCTCTGCTGTACCCTCCACCCCCATGCCCAATCTCGTTCTCACCTACCTCATTCCTCTATTTGGTCCACACTTTTGAAAGACAAATCACAAAACCCAATCATTTCTGAAAGAGACAAGATATTATGACCCTTGTCTCTTCTCAGCCACATTTTTGGTTATCGAAAGGGAAATGGATTTACTATTTTTGCCTGGGTTTGCCCCTGGAGGCACTCCTGTCACAGAGATAGGAGAGTCGAGTCACTGAGTAAGGAAGTCTTTCCTTTATTTCCCTCCCCACAAAAGAAAAATTGTTCCACCTATATTTGTATAACTGAAAGATGTGCCAAACTAGCACCCTCTTTCTCCCTCTCTTAAGGTATTTATGGGCTTTCTTTTCTAAAGTGGTCAGAAACCTAAGGGCACAATAGATGACAGAAAGGATCATAGGCTCTTGAATTAGAAAAGACTTCAGAAGCCATATAATCCAACTACATCATTTTATAGTTATATGAAGGATCAGGGAAGTTAAGAGCTTTGGACAGGCTCATGCAGCTAATAAGAGGCATAGCCAACGTTTGAATCTAAGTGCTGTGACTCCAGTGCTCATTCCCCCTGTCCCATGCTGCCTCTTTGATGATTCATTTGCATTGAATTAGAAAATTATCTGAATGAATACTCAATTTTTTTTATTATATTTATAAACAGGAAGCCTAGTCACACCAGACAACCAATGTTTTATTTAAAAAAAAAAGATATGCTAAGAATTTTGGGGGTTTTTACACAATCACGGAAAACTACAAAAGTATCTTATTCTTTGGTTTCTGCAGATTTCCTTTTTGCGTCAATCATCTGCCAACATTTTTTCACTTTGCTTGGTTCCACGTGGAGATTCATGGTCATATAATGCAGATGACAGAAGGAATGGAAACGTTGAGCACCACAACTGTTTTGTGCCCATGGAGTAAAAAAAAAGCACAATATTCACAAGCAAAATGTATGTATACATACGCACACATGACCATATCAATGCTTGTGATGCTTGATGCTGCTGTTTGCTTTTTTGTGTTGTTCCAGACCATACCCAGGGATTGTAATTCCTGCACATTTACTCTCAGGATGAATACCACCACTTGGGCATGTATCTTTTTTAATTGGAGATGATTTCTATAAATTCGTCTATAGGTTTGTAAATGTTCTGGTATTTTCTCAAAGCTAGTTTCATGGATGAGGACATGTTTCTTTATCTCAAACTTCAGGCTGCTTAGACCAGGAAATCCACATAATTGGTTCACACAGCAACACAAAGAGAGTGTCATATTTCTTTAGAAATGTCATAATATTTGGGGTAAGCAAGAGCAAAGCAGAGTTTCACTGGAAGAACTTCATAGAATCAGATATTTATCCATTTCTTACCATGTTAAACCTAGGACCAGGAATATAGACAATATAGAAAGAAGATATTTCCCATATCCTTGTTATTCATGGGAAGGAGGCAATTTCTCTTTTCTCTCTCCCCTAGATAGGTAAAGAAATGGATTCAGACCACAATCATGGTTCCAAGCCAGGCTTTCAATCCACTTGCCCCTCTGTCTCTCAAGTTGTCAAAATATATGAAAAAATGGAAATGCCAAATGACATTCAAAGTCATCGTAACCTAGCCTGCCCTTCTTTTCCTTTATAGTGTTTTTATACCTTATTCCTTGACCCAATGACACTGGCCTCCTGGCTGTTCCATGGACAAGACCCTCCATCTCACTGCTCTGGGAATTTTCTTAGTGTTCTCCATGCCTGGAAGATCCTTCCTCCTCATGTCTGCCTCCTTGCTTCCTTCAACTAAAATCCCATCTTTTACAGGAAGCCTTTCTCAATTCTTAATTCTAGTGCTTTCCCTTTAAAAAAATTACTTCCCATTTATCCTTTCCTTTATTTGTACATATTTGTTTGCTTGTTTTCTCCCCATCAGATTATGAACTCCTTGAGGCCAGGGACTGTCTTTTTCCTCTTTTTGAATCCTCAGTGCTTAGTACAGTGCCTGACATATAGTAGGCATTTAATATATGCATATTGACTGACAATTAAAAATTAAGAGCCATAAAATAGAGCCAAATGACTAATAATGAGAGAGGAGGCATTACTTAGGTAGAGAGAAATGGTCTGTAAAAGTTATACAAAGCCAAAGGAGACTCCTGACCATGGTTCTACCTTAGCCCCATTCCCTTTATCTAGAGTCAGAGTCTCATTTTGATTAGCCCCCATAATGCAAAAATAAACAGTGTCTAGATAGTCCAAAGCTAATTGAGTGATTTTCCAGTAAATTTCATTGTTTTTCCTTTCATTTTAAATTATTATTCAAATATTTTTGTATTTATGAAACTTCCATTTCTAAATATGTCCCTTCTATATCCAGTGAGAAAGAATAAAGAGGAGTACGGAAATGCAATTCAGTAAAACTAAACAATACAGCACCTAAGTCTGATGGTAGATGCAATGCTCTACACCCACAGTTCTCTACCTAAAGGTTTATGCCTTTTCCCAATCTCCTTTTGTATCCTATTATTTTAGATAATATGGTTTCCCAATATTCTGAAAACAGTAAAAAAGGACCAATATTTTTGAAATTTGACTATAGTTTCACAAGTATTTCTCATGGGGGGGTGCAATGAGGGATTTAGCTAGTTCAAAAATTGCTCCTGAGATTCCACCATATTTTATTATAGCAACATGCACTTTTAATTTTTGCCTTATAGTTGAAAACTTTATCCCAAAAAAGGAAGAAATAAAGGAAAGAGGAATATCATTCTGAATAGCTATAAAGTATGTGGGAGTGACCCTACTAAGACATACTTAAACCTTATATAAACATAGTTTCAAAATGTTCTTTATAGAAACAAAGGAAGACTTCCTTAAATGAAGAGATTATTTATAATTAAGCTATTCCAATATAATAAAAATGAAGATATTAGCTAAATTAATTTTCAGATTAGGGCTGCACCAAACTGCTAAGAAATTATTATATAGAGCTAGACCAAAAAAAAAAAAGCAAAATTCATTCAGATAAAAAAACAAACAATCTCAAGGGAAATAATGAAATATTGTAGGAATGAGTGGAACATGATTTTTCAGATGCAAAATTATATCATAAAGCATTCATAATCAAAATACTTTGGTAATAGTTAAAAAATAGGAAAGTAAAAGCTGAATTAATTAAATGATGAATGTTCAGTAAACCCAGTGACAAACTGTCAGGTCAAGGTCTCTGTATTTCACAAGAACTACTGAGAAAACTTGAAAGCACTTTGAAAGAATATAAGTTAATCTCAACATCTAATATATATCACAATAAGATCAAAATGCTTACTTAAATTTAAAAGCTGCATTGTTTTAAAAAGAATAGAGAATGAAAGGAGGCACCTTTTACAGCTACAGACAGAGAAAACGTTCATAAATAAGAGATAATGCTCACAAAAAACCCCCAAACAGACCATTGTTACATAAAATTAAGAATCACTTGCATAAACAATGTAACAATGAACAGTGTAACACTAAGAGAAAAAATGGGCAAACTATTGGCATCATATTGCTACTTTTTATTTTTATATCACATGCTGTCCCTAGCAAATCCTCTTTCATAACCAGTGGATCTTCCCTTGTAACAAAGATTTTTAAACAGATTAAAAGATTCAGCAAAATCAACCAACACATCAATCACATCTGATGACATATACAACATTGCACATCCAAAGTCCTCCACCTCTCCAATGAAAGAAGAAACTTCCTTTTCAGCTTTTGCTCATAGCCAGGCTTGAGCACTGTAATAACATACTGCTAAGTTTCCCTTTATTGTTCCTTCCAGTTACGGGATTGCTATCTTTGGAGATATTTTCCTGGTTCCCTCTACTTCATTTACATCAATTCATGTCCCTTCAATTTATATTTCCCTTGATTTTTTGTTTTTGCAAGAATTTATTATCCTTCCCCCTACAGCCTGCCATTGAACGATAGAAAGAAATCCTCATAACAAAGATGCATAATTCAACAAAACACATTGGCAATGTCAAAAATTAATGTCTCATTCTGCATATTTTTGTCCATATAGGTTTCCCCCCTACTTTTCTTTTATCTCTTTGAGATTTAGCCCTGGTAATATCTTTCCATGTCTTTTTTGACATTCTAAAAATAATCATTTCTACCACACAAGTATTTCATTATGTGAATGTACAATAATATATATTTGTTACCAAATCATCTATTTCCTTGAATATCTTCCTTTTGCTACCATTTATGTGTAATATAGTAGTTTCCTATAACTTACCATGTTCATTTTTAAATTTTGGTCATTTGATTTTCCTCTCTTTCTAAAAAGAAAAAGTTTGCCACTTTTGTTAGGCATTTCAAAGATTTTAGTTTGATTACCTTCCATATATATATATATATATTTTCCATTACATCAACTCTTTAATTTTCAAGATTTCTTCTTTTGTGTTTGTTCATTTTTTAGTTTTCAAAATTGTATACTCCTTTCCTATATTGTTAGTCAAGTAGCATTCATTAGGCACTTACTACATGCCAGGTAGTCTGCTAAATACTGAAGTTACAAGGAAAGGAAAGACAATCTCTGTTTCCAAGTTGTTGGGGAGACACATAAAAACATTTCTGGTAAATTGGAGATAATCTCAGAGAGAAGGTACTAAGTCATTGCTAATATATGTTTTCAGGAATATAATTTCTTTTCTGAGCTTTAGCTGCACCCTAAATGTTGGCATGTTATGTCATCATTTTTCTTTCACACAGCTGTTTTTTCTAGATTTTTTTCTTCAATCTACTTCTTATTCCAAATGTCACTATTTAATCTTCATTTCAGTCTCTAACTTTTTGTGATAGTTGTATTAATTACTGTTTTTATTATGTTGAAGATTGTAAAGGATATATTTGATATTTCTCCTTTTTAAAATTTGTAAGTTCTCTTTTCTTTAGCACAGGGTATATTTTTATCAAAATACCATACAACGCTGAGAAATATATGTATTCTTTGATGTTTCCATTCAGAAGATTTCATATGCCTTTCATATCTAACTTCTCCAAAATACCTTTTATTCTATATTTTCTTTTAAACATCTTTTTGTTAGATTTAGCCAGCTCAGATAAAAGAATATAAAAATCTCCTACTATTATATTACTCTGTAGCAACCTCTCTGACCTGCTTCTCTAACTTACTACATTCACAGTCATGGAATTACCAGAGGGAAGCTGCTACTCCCAGGTTTTATGGGGCTTTGCATGTACATTACTCCTCAGCTATTTCTTGAACTTCTACCTCAATGTGTGTATGTGTGTGTGTGTGTCCACTTTCACAGGTTTTAAGACTCTCCATGGATCTGCACTCTGAAAACTATAACTCCCCAAACCCCATTACTGGTTTTCCCATTGACAATCAGCTAGTTGATACAATAGGGGCAGCTAGGTGGTACAGTGGATAAAGCACCAGTGCAGGACTCAGGAGGACCTGAGTTCAAATCTCACCTCAGATACTTGACACTCACTAGCTGTGTGACCTTGGGCAAGTCATTTAACCCCAGCTGCCTCATCTTGGGTCATCTCCAATCATTCTGATGGATATCTGGTCACTGGACTCAAATGGCTTTAGAGGAGAAGTGAGGCTGGTGACTTGCACAGCCCTCCCTCACTCAAAATAAAGTCAAGTGCAAGTCATGTCATTATTTCTCTGATGGCATGGTCTTCTTTGGCAACGAAGGATAAACACACAGTCAGTAATTATTTAATAACTACCTACTACGATCCAAGCACTGTGCTAAGCACAAAAAAGAGGCAAAAAACAGTCCTTGCCCTTGAGCTTAGAACCTAATAGGTGAGACAAATGAAAACAAATACATATAAACAGGCAATATACATGGGACAAATAGGTAATAATCAATAGAGAGAAGGCACTGGAATTAAAAGCAATAGGAAAAGACTTCCTGTAGAAGGTGGGAGTTTAGCTGAAAGAAACCAGAGAAACCAGGAGGCAGCAATGAGGAAGGAGAGCATTCTAGGCAAGGAGAATAGCCAGAGAAAATTGAAGGGAGAATATTCAACAGATTTTGAAAAGATGAAATCGAAAGGCCTTGGTGATAGAATATCAAAGGTGAGAGGTAGTGAGGAATTGAAAATGACAATCACGTTGTGAAATGGAAGGATTAGGAGGATGGTGGCACCCTTGACAATAATAGAGAAATTTGGAAATGGGGAGGGTTTAGGGGTAAAGATGAGTTCAATTTGGGACATAATGAGTTTAAGAAGTCTGCTAGATATCCAGTTTAAGATATCTGATAGTTGGATATGAGAGGCTGGAGGTCATCAGAGAGGTGGGGCTGGATAAGTAGGTCTGAAACTCATCAAAAGAAAGATGATAATTGAATCTGTGGGAACTGATGAGATCACCAAGTGAAGTAGTATAGAGGTAGAAGAAAAGAAAGCTTGCCACAGCTATCTGGAACATCCTCAGTTAGTGAGTATGACCTGGATGAAGAGCTAGCAAAGGAGAAGGAGGAGTGGTTAGATAGGGAGAAGGATAACTAGGAGAAAGTAGTGTCCTGAAAACCTAGATAGAAAAGAATATCAAGGAGAAGAGGATGATCAATAGTAATCAATACTATTCTCTTAAAGCAAAAGAATATATTATGATGGTACAGTAAGAACAGTAGCTATAAAACATTCCTCTAATAGACCTGGGGTGAATTCTTTCACAAATACAGCATCCATAGAAAGAGTAGGTACAAATTTTGAGTATATTTGTAGTGAAGCACACACATAGCCAATGTAGCCAGAGGAATTTATGCCTTCAGTACCACAGGGTTTTGATGACCTCATGCTCCTTGTGAAGATCTCATGTTGCTTTTCCCTGAGTATAGCATCACTGTGGTGATTTGCTCCTGTGGGCTCCTAGCATCACCTTCTTTCTGAAGTGTAACTCTTGACTGCCATGGTTAGTTTCTCCTTGAATTGGTTGACTCTCTTCTCTGCTGCCAGGGGCTCATGATCCTTAATTTGCTTCTTTGCTGCCTTTCTGTATCTGTGCCTTATGAGAGTATATGTCTCTGCTCCCTGCTGGATGTATTATCAAGCAGCTTCAAATTAGAGGGTCATTGTCATTATGGGAGAGGAAGAAGAAAATTAAAGTACTTCTTAGAGATGAAGAGAGGTTCCTTCCCAGAGGCTAATTTCTTTCTTGACTTCTGGCTCCTTCCTTGAACTATACTTCAGAATGGGTGAGCTTAATTTTTTAAAGGCTATCAGGGGGGGCTATCATCCAACAAACACCTTTCTCCCTAGAAGGCAAGTCAACTGCCATTATTTTTGTCCAAGAGAAATATTTTCACATTTTCTAAAAGGTAAAGCAGAGTGTTAACCATTCATTTTTATTTTGCCTATTTTTAGATGCTTTTAGTATTGAAATTGTTGCATTTTCTCTTATTCTTTTTGGCATGTTCTTTCATTTTATTGTATTGCTAAATCCATTCTCATTTGGGATAAAGGCTGTTGGGTTTGCATTTTTCTCCACTTGTTTCTTTTGTATTATTTCTTATCTCCTATCTCTTTTAAATCAGAACTTAGTCTCGGAGATAATTTTTGCTTTCACCCCTTTATTTTACAGATGAAAAATTGAGGCCCAGAAATGACTTGCCTAAGGTTGCTCTATACAATTAAAGATATAAGTGACAGAGGCAGAATTCAAACCCAAGTCATGTAGCTCCAAATCCTGAACTCCATCCACTCTTTCCATAGAATAACTCTAATCTTAACGGCCAATCTCAGCCCCTGAGAACTGGTGATGAAATCCTATTTGCTCCTCTCCATAAAGAGGATTGGGAGAGAGGGGAGGTCTAAAGGCACACCATGTGGTTGGTATTTGCTATCCTATGTCACCATTCTGTTAGGTGGGTTTGCTTAAATCTTTTTCTTTGTTAGAGAGGGTGGTTTCGAGGCAGAGTAAGGTGGGAGGAGGAATAAGGGGAAATGACTGATGTAAAAATAAACCTTAAATTAAACTTTAACTCATACACATTTAAATGATCCTAAATCTTCTTTCAAAGCTCTCAGGAAATGAGGCTTAACTAAGTGTAGAAGCTTTAAGGTACATTAATAAAAGGAATGCCCTTTAGCATTTATTTTTCTCTTACTGTTTACTATTATACCGGATAAAATATAGAATTTAGTTTTAACTTTCCTCACTTTTTTCCCCTTTGGAGGAAAAATCATCACGTTTAGAAGAGAAGAATTTAATACTAAATCTACATAATGTATATATATGTAAATATAAAGCATTTAATACTAAATCTATATAAGCAAATCACATCTACCAGTTGCTAAGTAAAAATAAATGAAGGGAATCAAAATCAAGACAGATATAAAGACAATTTTGTGGCTTTGAACAATATATGCCTTCATTGGTGTGTTTGCTTCTTCCAATAGTGCAAATTACAATTATTCACACATGCCTCTCCTGTGCATTTCTTTATCATGTCCTCCTATACACCTGTGAAAGGAGTCCACTCCATGTTCTGGGGGCCATCCACTTATTCTCTTGATATTGCAGTATCACTAGAGCACATGGGCTGTCAATTCTTTGCTGAAGCAGTAGGATAGTATGATAGGTCCATCATTTTTTTCTGGTAATACACACACACACAGAAACACACACACTTTTCCCCTTGAAACATACTTTATCTGGCCTCTGCTATGGAATTACATGTTTGTAATGAGTTGCAGCTTCTTGTGGCCATCATATAATTCTGCACTTCCCTTTGGTTAATGCTCAACTTTAATTGTTATATTCCATGACATTTAGCCAATGAACATTACTGAAAGATTGTTGGTATTTAAAAAAAGGTAATATTTTTTTCCTCAGGTGAAAGCTCAGGGTCATTAAAAGAACTGCACCATTTCCCAAACGCAATCTAATCTATACTGCTTCTTTTATTTATTTTTGGACCCAGCTCATTGTTTATTTGCAAAGCCTGTCCAATTGTACTTACTGTTGGACAAGCTCTAGGTGGATTGTCCAAATTAGGATATACCATTGGATAGACGATAGACATTTTTCATCCATTTGTTTTTCCTTGGTGGCTAGCTAGGTCAAACTCTTGAGAGATTATAGATCTCATTTAGGAGACTCTGTAAAGTTCGATGCGAGAAGCACATCATCTACAATCAGGACTTCACTGTCTACAGGGTATTTTTCCATTTGGATTTTGTGCAGAACATTCTCCATGTCAATGGCAAATCAATCAACATTTATTAAAATGCCTACGAGATACTAGGCACTGTACTAAAGGCTTTGGTTAGCCTTTCTCCCTCCCTATTTTAATGACCAGAGAAACTTCAAACAAAGTTATCTCAATTATTATTATTTTTCCAGGGAATTTCATGTGATTTTCGCACATATGCATAGAAAACTCCCTGTTGACAAAGATCCTTTAAAGGGAGTGTTTTGGTCTACCAAATCAAATGCTTTTTCATAGTCAAATAATAAATACAGTGGGGCCTTGTATTCTCTACAGCTTTCAGTCACTTGTGTGATTGTAAAGATGTGGTCTATTTTAAAATATCACTTGTGAAAAACTTTTTTTCCCTTTTTATACTTTCATCAAAGATATCCTCAAATTGCTCTTGTAAAAATTTTGAAGAGATAGAAAAATAGGCACAAGGTTCAACTATTATTGATATTCCAGACATATTTTTTTGATAATAGTCTAAAATTTTTACCTTTGATATCCCCCTTCTTTAAGACAACCTTGACGACTGACCTTTCCGTACTATCAAAACTGTCACTTCCAGCACCAATCTTCTCTTTGTATATTTAATCTACTACCAGTTGCTTTTTCCATTTTTATAGTCCACTATAAAATATGATTCCATTGCCCCCAACAGTGAAGAGTGTTTGTTATAAAAATGTTTACAATTCATTTCCGTTTTTATTCTATTTGTTGTCCGTTTAGTTTCAACCTAAACTGCTACCTGAGTCAATATGGCTGATTTAGGAATCTTACCAAAATTTGTTCTGCTCCTTCCTCCAGTCTTCCTGTCTGCAGGAGAAGACCACAGGGCTTTATCAGCTCTCTCCAGTGGTCTCTTGTAGTAAGCCTGCCCCTATGAAGCTCTCCCCAACCTCCAAACCCCAGCCCCCACTTTCAGCTATATAAACTTGAGAAGACTCCAACCTCAGGCTGTACTTTCAGGACGTTAATAACCAACATGAACACATTACCCAAAGATTAACACACTCCCAACTGGTTACATAACCTCTCCTTTCCAATGATTCTGAACCCCTGGCTGTTACTATTCAAATTCTGTTCTCCACCCCTGCCTCCTTTTCCCTTATTACCATTTTCAACTCAATCCCCCTAATACCCTGTGCTAAAACTTACCCACCCATAGCTCTGGAACACCTGTTGCATAGGTTAACAAACTTACATTTATCTTAATTTTTTTCCTTTCCCACTTTTTTACACATGGTAATGGCTCTTTACACCCTTGCTGATTCCTATGATTAGAAGATTTTGTTATTAACCAATATGACTTGGCATGTGTCATTCACTTCTGGTTGCAATCAAGTCCTTGTCAGTAAGAGTACCTGTATGTGTTATTAGTTTTCTTACCAATCCAGGCTCAAATTTGAGTTTCATTTAATGTTAATCCAAAGACCCCAGGCACAACCTGAAAAATTGTATTGCACATACAAGAGATAATTACCTCATAACATGTCTTCTGAAATTTGAATCGGCTTAATTTCACCTGTTCCCTCAGAAATTTGATGGCTTGGAAAATGGGTATTTTGAACATTAGAACATTTGCATTCAATTAATATTAGTACTATTGCTACAAACAAAATCACAATGCAGAAGGAGTTGTAGCTAAACGGAAAGATGGCTTTTAAGTTTCTCCCTAGAAAGTGAATTGGAGAGTGGATTTTATCATGCAACGAATGTAACGAGGAATGTGGTTTTATGGAATATTTGGTTATCTTGTATTACAGTGATAAACATTCACAGAAATTTCACCATATAAATGTTACCAGCTTATTTGCCAGTATTTGTTGCAGGAGATAATTAGGAAGATAAAGAATACAAAGAACTCGATACAATACTCCAAATGAAACATTTAACTTTACATCTGGCAGCTTCAATGAAAAGTTGAACATAAGATTAGAAATGTAGTTCAGGAGGAAGAAATAAGAGAAGCCAAAGTCTGTAAGCTTTACAGAAACCTCACTTAATGTACTTTGCTTGAGAAGTGTCAGGAGACAATGAACAGCTAATGGAGGCCTCTAGCTAAGAACCAAAGGGTAACATACTGGTAACAGCTTAAAGCTGTATAATTTTAGGAGTGAAGACCCACAGAGTACCTTGAAATTTTGGTAGTCATTCCCCATGGGGACCAACCTACAAGTGAACTTTGGGGGTGGGAGCAGCTCAAATGGGCTACTAAACAATTTTTTAAAAGTTTCATTTTAATAGAAAGGAAACAACTAATTACTCATGTGGGAATCATTCCCGAATCAGTGATCTATGTACAGACAACCTATCAACTTATTTGAGCAAAGTCCAAGTTTAATCTAGAATTTCAAAGAATAAATTTTAAAAACCAATTTTATTTTGCAATCATTAAATATATATTTTCTTTTCTTTCCATTCCCCCACAACATTAAAAAGCTAAAACCTTGGGAACAAATATGCATAATGGAGTAAAACTAATTCCCCACACTGGCCATGTCATATAAATACATGACTCAGTTTGTACCCTGAGTCTATGAACTCACAGTCAGGAGATGGGAAGACTACATCCTCTGAAATCATGTCATTGTGCTCATAAGAGTTCTTAAGTCTTTCAAAGTTGTTTATCTTTATGATGTAACAATACTGTATACTATGTACAAATTGTTCTCCTGATTTGACTCACTTGACTTTGCGTTAATTCAAACAAGTCTTCTCATTTCTCTGGAAACCTGTTTCCAGTGCCTCGGGACAAAAAGAACTGTTACACATCTTTTTGTACACATGGATCCTTCTTTAATCTCCTTGGGGTATAGACCTGGTAAATGCTATCACTAGGTCAAAGTGTATGCACAGTTTAGTAACTTTTTTTGGCACAATGGCTACAGCCATTCAGAGCCCCACTGGCTCTATTATTATTGTATTATGTATTAATGTTCCCTTCTCTCACATCCCTCCTCCCCATAGCAATTTCCGCATGTCATTTTTCCTTTTTTTGATCAGTTTTGCCAATGTGATAGATGTGAGGTAGAACCTCGGAGTTAATTTAATTTGAATTTCTCTAATTTATTTGTTATCTGGAGAAATTATTTCAGGTGGTTACTGAATTTTTTTTTCTCTGAGGAAGAAGGTCATTCATCATTTGGGGAATGATTCGTAGTCTTGATCAGTTATGTTGGAAATGAGACTTTTATCAGGGAATTTGCTTCAAAGCTTCCCCCCATCCCCATATTACCTACTTTCTTTCTTTTTAGCAGCGTTGGTTTTGTTTGCGCAAAAACATTGAATTTAAATTTTTAAATTAAGCTAAAAAAACTTTTGAAGTTTTATATAATATTTTGCTTTTATATGTTTTACATAATTTTATATAGTTAATCTGCTTCTGTGACCCTATGTCTTTCTTTTGCCTTGCACAGAGCCCAATCACAAGTTGTTTTTTCCCCTTTCCATTTAAGTACCTCTTCACAATATACTTTGGAGTTTGTTTTGTGTATTACTAATGTCTGACTTGGATGAAGTGGGAGTGCATTCCTGGCAAGAGAAATACAAAGAGGTACGTTGAGTTCTGGGAATACCTAGAAGTCTAGGCTTGAACTGAATTTGTGAATTAATGTGAAAGGATGAAAAAGTATTTGGGGACCAGATTGCAGAAGGACTCAAAGGGCAGACCAAGTTTGTATAGGCACCTGGGATACACTGGAGGTTTCTTAACAGGAAAGTGTCATCAGATCTATAATTCAGAAAGATTATTTTGGCTATTTCATGGAAGATGGCTTGGAATGGGAGAGATTGGGAGCAGGTAAATAATAGCTAACATTTATATAGCAATTTAAAGTTTGCAAAGCACTTTACTATATTATCTGACTTACTCTTCACAATAATCCTGTGAAATAGATGCTACTATCCTCATTTTACAGATTAGGAAACTGAGACTGAAAGAAGTTAAGTGACTTGCTCATGATCACAAAGCTAGAAATTATAAACAGAATTTAAATTCAAACAAAAGGTGAGTCTAAACAGAGTATATAAATACTCTAAACAGCTAAGCCATGTAACTGCCACAAATGAGGCAATTACACTAGTCTAGGAGAAAAGCGATGAAGATTTGAACTATGGTGGTAGTTATGAGCTGAGAGAGGAGGGTGGATGAGCTCCACAAAAGCAGGGCCTATGATGTCACTCCCTGTTTTATCTCCAGTACCTAACCCAGTCAGTGCCTTCTATAAAGTCAATGCTTAATAAAAACTCGTTATATTGAACTAAACTCAACAGGTTTGTTCAGTTGACAACCACTCTGACTGAAACCAAGGATTCTCTTATAGATGACTACAGGTGAGAATGGAAAATTGGAGACAAATATCATAAAGAAATTTGTACGCTAAGCTACGACGTTTGGACGATGTATAACCTGTAAGCAATAGGGAAACAATGAAGGTTTCTAAGTAAAGGAGAAAGTTTGAAAGTAATGTGACCAAATGGGGAAAAAGATCTTTGTATTAATTATCTCAGATGGCAGTTTAGTATCCAAAATATACAGACAATTAATGGAAATATTTAAGACCCATAAGCCAATCTTCAAATGGGTAAGTAGTCAAAGAATGTGAACAATCTGTTCTCAAAAGAACTGAAAACAAAAACCACAGGAGAAAAAAGCTGCAAATAAAATGAGAGAATATTAGTGAAAGGCAAATCAAAACAACCTCAAGGTTTCACCTTACACAGCAAATATGACAAAAGACAAGAAGTCAGTCAAATCAACAAACACTTAAAATTTAATATTTAAAAGCACTTATATAGTGCTTGAATGTTTGTAAAAAGCTTTACAAATATCATCTGATTTTATCTTCATATCAACCCTAGAAGATAAATATTATCCTGATTTTACAGATAAGAAAACTGAAATTAAATAACTTGCAGAAAGGGTCACATAGTATCTGAGATAGGATTTGAATTTTTAAGCACTTACTCTGTGCTAATCAACTAAATTCAGGGGATTAAAAAGCCATCTCTGCCCTCAAGGAGCTCCCATTCTAATGGGAGTGATAGCCTGCAAAAAACTGAATACACAGTATTTATACTGTGTAAATTGAAAGTAATCTCAGTACCAAGGCTGTAGAAATATAGATATACTAATGCATTGTTGGAAAAACTGAATCAACACAACCATTACAAAAGTCAATTTGGAATTATGCAAATAAAATAGCTAAAATGTCTATAACCTTTAGACTCAGAAACTCCACTACTAGGCATATATCCCAAGGATTTCTCTGATAAAAAGAAAAGTTCCATATATAGCAAAATAGTTATGGTGGCACTTTTTGTATTAGCAAAGGATTGGAAAAAAAAGTAAATGCCTACAGACTTGGGAATGGCTGAACAAATTGTGGTTCATGAATGTAATGGGACTGTGTTGTAAGAAATAAGGAATATGACTGTAGAGAAGCATGGAGCCAAAATACATATATATATATATGACAACATAAAGAAAAATGACTATAAACCAAAGAGAATGTTGTAAAATTACAAAGAACAAGCATATAGTCCAAATATGAGAAAACACTACAATCCCACTCCTTTCCAGAGCTAAGAGGTCTTCAGACTTCTATGATGTACCAATCAGTTTTGCCGATTTTTTTGTCTCATTTTTCTCTTTAAAAAAAATATTGTTATGTGGGCTGACTTTCTGGGAAGGTGGAAGGGAGAACTTACTGGGAGAAATTCTGGTGATGTAAAAACAACATACACATATGTATTGCTAAAATTTTATTTTTTAAAAAAAGTGAATTTAATTCTTAGTGGAGACATGGAGACAATTCGGTCAAGAGCTTGTGAAGTTAACAACATAAATATTATTTGTGTCTCAGTTGCTTAATGTTCAAAAAAAAAATTCTTTTGTGGTCCATATAGTAAATGCTTTAAAAGAAGTATCACCTGACCAGAAGTTTGAATTGCTTTATCTATTATAAACTGTGTTAAAAATAAATAATTTTAAAAAAGTGAATTTAAGGTGAAAGTCTATGCACAATCAGCCAGTAGATACGGAGATACAAAACCAGTATTAAGAGAACTAGAAACAGATTTGAGATGAATTCTTATAAAAATAGAGAAGAGCAATACACTAAAGGGACAATTAAAAACTCATGTTTTTCTCTACCTTTTGGTAGATGTATTAATTTTTAAGATTTGTCTTTCTTCCTAATACTTCATAACAAAACTAAAACCCCATTGATTTTTTATGGTGAACTCTAAACAAAAATTCCTCTATAAGTGCTGCAGATGGAAAAACAGATGGCAAAAAATTCTTGGTTTCAGAGTGGTCTGTTTATCAATTGAATATACCTATTGGGTTTAGTTCAATTTAACAAGCTTTTATTAAGAACACTCTCAAAGTAACAGAAAACAGGATCTTTAATGGAGGCAAAGAGATCTTGATTGAGGGCCACCAAGTAGCACTAGAGTACTGCAGTACCCAAGAGAGGCAGACAGGGTTCTTGGAAAAGACTATGGAGAAGGCTGGGAAAGGCTCAGGAGAAGCAGCAACTGAGAGGGTCAAGTTTGTTATACAAAATAATCAGAAGTATATGTGTGTGTGCGTTCTTTCTTCAAATGGTTTTGACAACCCTCCTTTTAAAAAGTTTTGACTGTCCTCAGGTAATTCATAGCTCCGGGAGCAGGTGAAGTCAATTCTTAGCGGCATTCAACATTTGGTCCAGTTGGCCAGGACCAATTCCTTGGCTGACCAATGGAGGCACTGAAGAGTCCGATGAGCTGCTGGATCATTTTAATTTTAATTTGATGAATTTTCTTTTGCATCAAGTAAACAGGTCAACAAAAATATTTACTGAGTATTTTATACTCTTAGCAATAATAGGAAAATAGTTGTAACTTTGGTTTAGCACATATTGTATCCCTATTAGAAATAAAAAAATTTTACAGCATCAGATTTGAGAGCTCAGAAGCCATCTAGCCCAATATGTACTTGAAATGTCACCTCTTCTAAGTGACATTCAACCAGTGGTCCTGTAGCCTCTGCCCGAAGCCCTCCAGGGAGTGGGAATCCATTACTTCAGCCTTAGGTAGTCAACTTAATTTCCAGAAAGTTTTAATTGGCAGGAGTTTTATCTTAAATTGAGCCAAAGCCCAACATTCGATTTTCCTCCATTGCCCCTGGTTTTGTCCTCTGGGATCAAGAATTTCACGATGTGCTGAACATTTGTAAAACATTCCTTATTGACCTACTTAAAATATAAGTATACAACCAAAAAACATTATTTAGTATAAGGCATATGGCGTTATTGAAAATGACCCTGTTTTTCCAGGTGGTTCTGGTATACTCAAACAGTATCTAGAGGGTAAAAGACAATATAAATTCAACTAATGGCACAATCTAATAAAAACAATTCAAATTGTTATTAAGTTTGCCATGAAAGTGCCTCACTTTTGTTCCGAATAGACGATGGATATGGTAGAGCATCATACCTAGAACTCTGAATATCAAAAAAGAGGATGAGTCATTAAGTATTATTTGAGTCTTTCAATCTGAAAGGGAGAAAGTCTTCCACTGATTTGATTAGAACTATAAAGACCTTGATTTGCTCCTGAAAGTGATTTTTAATGAATGGCACATAAGTCAATCAAGCTAAAAGATGTATATGAAGATCCAATCTGAAATGCAGACAGGGACTTAGGCTTACCACATTGTGCTAGGATGAATTTCTCCTCTATATATGATAAAAAAGAACCTTTAAGACAACAATTCAAATTCTAGGATGGTGGTGGTTTTTAAACATATTATTCATTTTAAAATGGCTATGAAAGGCAAGCCACAATCTTCAATGTTGCAGCTAATTTCAAACATTCCTTTTAAAAGATTCCAAGTACAAAGATTTCCTAGAGGTATGAAAATCTCAGATCAGCTCTATATATAGGAAGTTAGTAACAGGTTCAATTTGAGACATCAAAAACATTTTAAATAGACACCACAAGATGCATCTGTAGTTTAAAGGTCACATTTATTAGGAGATTAAGAGATGTATTATACATGGACTATAAATACTGCACAGCTGACTTTATTCACAGTCAGACACAGAGATACAGTCAGTGCCGATCTATTTGGTGGACACTCTTGTTCTTTTGTTCCAAGAAAAGTTTGCACCATAAGACTTGGATTTAGGTTTGGGGACCTTTCTCTCTTGAATGTCATAGCTCCAGCCTGGAAAAAAGCATACCAACAGTATGAAAGAATACACATAATACACAATAAAAACTGAATTCATGACTTACAGTAAATTTATTGTCATGAAGAAATGTCATACATTTAAAAAGAATACACATTTAATAGTTTGGTTCTATGTAAAGTTATTAGAGTATAAATCCTATTTCTCATAAAGGTCCAACGGCAAAGACTAAAGCTGGCTCAGATTCTAAAGTTTAGCCAATAAGTCAACTTCAAATTCAAAGTTTCCTACTATTTGGAATGATGACTACACTCGAGGTGAATATTTCCAAGCCTCTGTCATGTGACATGAATTCTAAAGTAATTTTGCTGTGGCAAATGCTCAACATTGATGCCAGAGCTCATGTACTAAGACCTGAAATCTTTATTGTCTGCAGCAGAAGAATGAAAAGAAAGGTGGACATATTTGTCCCCACACATGAACTGATAGATCAGGAAAGCATACTGGGAGACCATCTGGAATTTAACAGGTAAATGTCAAAAATATTCAGGATTAACTAAAGCAGTAATTGACTACATCATTCTCTGATGATGCTGTGGGACATATTCTCTAACTTCTTTTAAAAATCCAGTCCAATGTTTTAACTTTCTAAATGCCACAATGTATTTTTATTTTTAAATGTCTAATCAAAATCTTGCCTATGTTCGTTTAAGTCTAATTTTTCTTGAGTCTCCTTGGAGATGTAGGCAACTACCAAATAATTAATTAAACTCTTCTTTGGGCTAAGCAACCTTGTTCCTTTTATTCTTTTTGCACAGGAACTCTTTTCTATCCATTTAAATTTTCTTCACCATTCTTGATTTGCCTATTTCCCAAAATAAACATATATTTTAAAGTAGGGAGTATTAATTATTCTACATTTGATATTGCACAGTTGAAAAAGTGATCAGGTATAAAGATTAAAATGATTATTACCTCAGAATTTTAAAGTTGGGAAAGACCTTAGTGTGTGTGTATGTGTGCACGTACACGCAAAATCATACATAGAAAATTCTAAATGTGTCAACATGTGTGTATGTATGATATTTTAAACACACACAAACATACATATCCATAACTAGAACAAAATCTCCATTACACTATAGTATATCAAACAAATGAATCATCTTTTATCTACCCGAAGACCTTCTAATAATGGGGAACCTATTACTTCTCAGATCAGTCAATTCTACTTTAGGATAGCTCTAATTAATAGGAAGTTTTCACTGATATCAAGTCTAAACTTGCAACTTCTCCATTCCCCTTTCCTCTTCTTCCCTCCCTCTCCTCTCTGAATACAAAGAGAACTCAAATCCCTTTTCCCTATAACCATGTTTTCCCCCTCAGACTCCCCACCTCTACTTCATTCTCTTTTTCAAGCTAAATATTTCAAGTTCCTTTAACTACTTCTCAAGGTAACAGGCCTGAGCCCCTTCGCCACACAATCTTACTTATCAAAGTCTTTCAGTTCAGTTCTGAACTGACAACCATATTCCAGATGTGCTCTAACTATAGAGGGCCCATTACCTCTTTAATCCTAGAAATTATTCTTCTTTTAATGCAATTCAAGATTGCTTTAGCTTTTTTATTTTGGGGTTAAGGCTTTTATAGCATATTATGAACTCATATTAAGCTTGTATTCTACAAAAAAAGTTCATGTCTTATACAGGAAATATGTTATCTAACTACATTGTACTTTTGAAGTTGATTTAAAAAAAACTTTTGATATGCTTTGTTTTTGCATTATAAATATGTACAGATTATCTCTGCTCCTTGAAAGTTTTCCTATATTAATACAGAACAGTTAAAATGAACAATCCAGTAACTTCATCTGAAAGTAACACAACATTACACATCTATAGTACCCCCTAACCTATTTGGGTTTTTTTTGTTTAAATGAACAAAAAATCTATTTTCTCTCCCTCCTACCTCTTACTCCACTGGAAAATCCCCTCCCCCTTTTATTTCTTGTAACAAATTATGCTGGTCAAAATTAAAAAACCTCTCAGGAGGTAGATGGCATGTGTCATCACAGATTGTTTAGAGACATGCATGGTGACTGTACTGATCATAGTTCTTAGATCTTACTCTCACTGATCAAATTGTTTTAATTTTGTCAGTTTATAAAACTTCAAAATTTTTCATTTTTATAATATTGAGGTTATAAACCTATTTCAACTTTACCCTGCAGTAGTTCATATCTGCCTTTCAATGCTTCTTTTCCTCATTTTACAACAGTATTTCATCTTGTTCACATTTCTCCATTCCTCAACCCATGAACATTTCTTCAGTTACCAGTTTTTTGTTTTGTCAGGGTTTTTCAGTCACCACAGAAATAGTTGCCATAAATATTTTTGTTCACATGTGCTAATTTCCTATTTCTGTGATTACTTTTGGACACAGGCAAAAAACAATGTGTACTGTTTAGTAACTTTTTGAATTGCTTTCCAAAATGACTGTACCTATTCACAAGTCCATTAATAGTGCATTAATGTGCCTATTTCCCCACATCCCCTCCAAAATGCTATTATCATTTTCCTTTTCTATGATCTTTGCCAATCTGATAGGTGTGAGATAGAATCTCAAAATTGCTTTAATTTACATTTCCCTAATTAGTAGTAATTTATAGCATTTTCTCCCTATGGTTAGAGACAGCCTGTATTTCTTCCTTTGAGAATTACTTCTTCATATTCTTAGACCATTTACCAATGAAAGAAAGCCTTTTATTCCTATAAATTTGAGTCACATTCTTTTATATCTTAGAAATGAGACTTTTCTCACAGAAACTTGTGAAAAAAATGTTTTTTTAAGCTACTTATTTCCCTTTTAATTTTGGCTTTACGAGATCTGTGCAAAGAAGTTTTGAAATTTTTGTAATCAAAATTATCCATTTAATTTTTTGTGCTCCCCCTATCTTTTGTTTAGTCATGAATTTTCCCCCAGTCAATATATCTTATAAGTATTATTTTCATGTTTCTCTAATATATTTACGATATGACCTTTTATACCTAGGTCACATACCCATTTGGAATTTACCTCAGTATATGAAAATGTGAGATGTTTGTCTAAATCTAATTTTTTCCATACCGCTGTCCAATTTCCCTAGTAGTTTTTATGAAATAGTGAGTCCTTGTCTCTGCAGCTGGGGTGTACGTATGTTTGTTGTATAATGGGGCACTAAATAATACATCTGTTCCATTAATTGATCTATTTTTTAAAACTAGTTTCAAATTGTTTTGAAAATTGTTGCTCTGTAAGATAGTTTTGATGTGGTACTGCTGACCCCGCTTCAATCTCCCTTATTTTTAATATTAAACCTGCTACTCTTCACCACTTCCCCTCCCCCCAATCAAATGAGGTTACAGGTATAAAGTGCTTAGGGCAGTGCTAGGCACATAGAGGGCACTTAATAAAATACTTATTCCCTTCCTCCTACTATCTGAATTATTATTTTTTCTAATTTTAGAAAGTAATGTTTTGGTAGTTTGTTAATTTAGGAAGTATTATCAGTTTTATTATATTGACTTGCTCTATCCACAAACAATGCATATTTTCCCAATTACACAAGTCATTAAATTTTTTTTTGTAAATAGTGGTTTGTAGTTGTATTTATAGAGTTCTTGGTACTTGTTTTAAGTGGAATTTCTCTTTTTATCTCTCTGGATTATATTGATAAAATATAGAAATGCGAATGAATTTTGTGGATTGTTTTTTGATATCTTGCAAGTTTGCTGATTATCATTTCAGTTATTTTTTTAGTTGACTTCTTAGGATTCTTCATCTGCAAAGAAATCGATGATTTTGTTTCCACTTTTACACTATGCTTATTCCCTCAATCTATTTTTATTGTTTTACTGCTATACTAGACATATCTAATGCATAAATAGAATGGTGACAAGAGAAAAATTTTATTTAAAATTTTGACATCAATGCTTATTAGAAGTTTCCTTTCTCTTCTTTTATACTTCCTAGTTTATGTATCACAACCATTTTTCTATGTTCTAGACAGAATTTGCAAGAGTTTTTGGTGGGCTATTTTTGCAAAAAGTTGACATATTAGAATTAAATTTTTTTTAATGTTTGAGGGAAATGACCTGTGAAACTATTTCATCCTGGAGTTTCTTTAGCAATTAATCTATGGTTTGTTCAATTTCTCCTTCTGAAATTGGATTATTTAAATCCATGATTACTTGTTTTGTTAATTTGGTTACTTTATATTTTTACAAACATTTGTTTCATTCATTAGTTTTATATAGCTGGGCAAAATAATTTCTAATAATATCCTTTATTTCTCATCATTTGTTGTCTATTCTCATTTCAATTTTTGATACTGGTAATCAGATTTTTCTCTTCTTTATTAGTCAAATTAGCAAACTTTAATTTTTTTTTTTTTTAAAAAGGCTCCCAGTTTTATATTAATTTCCTTACTTTCAAATGATCTGGTTTCAGAGTTTCTATTTTCCTGTTCCAAATTTTCTTAAATTTTGTTTTCTAGTATTTATGGTTGTATTTCCAATTCATTGATCTATTGTTTTCTTAATAAAAATGTTTACAGATATAAAATTTCTGCCAAGGACTTCTTTTCTTGTATCCCCAAAATTTTGGCATGTTATCTCAGTAGTGAGTGATCTTTAGTGAAATAATAATTTCTATGATTTGTTCTCTGACCCATTAACTCTTTTGAATTAAGTTATTTAGTCTCCAGCTGATTTTGAATACTTTTTTCAGTAGTCCTTTATTAAATCTAATTTTACTGCATTGTGGACAGTAAAGGGTGTGCATAGTTTTTCTGCATGTGTGTATGAGATTTTTATGTATTAAGACATGATAAAGTTTTGTAAAAGTGCCATGGACAGCTAAGAATAGCTATACTCTTATTTCCATTAAATAATTGTCAGCAGTATATCATATCTAATTCTTCTAAAACTCTATTTACAATCTTAATTTCTTATTTTTTGGTTAGATATATTATGGGATAATAAGAGTAAATCAAGGTCTCTACTATTTCTCCTTAGAATTAACTAAGTTTTTCTTTTAAAAAAGTATTTAGAAGCTATACCACTTCATAAACATAAGCTAAGAACTGTAATCAATTCAGTGTCTATCATTTTCACCCCAAATGCCATTTTGCTTTACATACCTTTTAAGTTTGTTTTTGCTGCTGTCCTGTCTGAAATAGTATTTGCTATTCTTGCATTTTTTGTGCATGTGAATTTGAGGTTAATAAATTCTGCTCTAATTCTCTGTTTTAACTGTATGAGGCTTTATGTTTCAAGAATCTATCTTGTAAACAAGACATTATTCAATTCTGCTAATCCATTTTGCTAACCTCTTCTCTTTTATGGGTGAATACATACCATTCACAGTTGTGAAAATTGTTCGTTTCTCTTCATGCTATTCTCTTACTTTTTCTTTTCTACACTTCTCACTTTTTTCCATGCTGTAACCCTTTCCTTATTTTCCTTTAAACACTTTGATTATTCCCTCTCCAAGATGAAAGTTCATTTTACTTATGACTAATCCCTCTTTGAATCTACCCCACTTAACCCTTGCTTTTTCTATTTTTATCCCTGTTGTGTCAAATGTACTCCTACTTCAAATTGTGAGTGGATGTGTCTGTTCTGCTCTTTAGACCAGTTTGGTGGAAAGTTAAGTTCAAGTAACACTCATTTCCACCTTTCCATTTTTATATGCAGTTTTATTGCACAACTGAATTATAATTAACACATAATAATCCCTCATTCATTTTTTTTTCTTACAGCATCTTCTAAACATTACAACATTATACTTCTATTGTCTCAGCTGACTATCTCTACAACTCCTTGTGACACTGGGACTCTGAAAGAACCTCTTTAATATACTTATCACTCTCCAATGGAATGTAAACAGACCATTCTTGTAAAATCCTTCTGATCGATCATTCACTTGAATATATTTTTCAAAGTTCCTTTTCAGCTCCAACTGTAATAGGAATGCTTGAAAATCCTCTATTTCACTGAAGACCTTCAATTTTGCTGGGTAAGTTAAGTTACTCTTGGTTATTTTTTTTGGCATTCTGAGTATCTCATTTCATGTTCTCTTCTCCTTTGCTGTAACAGCTACTAAATGTTCTGTGATCCTGATTGTGGTTCCTCCATACCAATTAAAATTCTTTCTGGCTGCTTACAGTGTTTGTTTTTTTTTTTTAATTTTATTTGAAAGTTCTGGATTTCAGTAGTGATATTTCTAGGAAATTTCATTTGGGGGCTTCTTTTAGGAAGATAATCAGTAGATTCTATTTTTACATTTTTCTTTTCTAATATTTCTGAGTAATTTTCTTTAATGATTTCTTAAAAGCATATTCAAGTTATTTTTTTGGTCACAACTTTCATGTAATCCTTCAATTCTTATGTTATTTCTCCTTAATCTGTTTTCCAGGTAAGATTTTGTTTTTTATCAGATTTTAGATTTTTTCTTTATTTTTCTCATTTTTGAGGTTAAGAATTATTATTTCCTCCTAGAGTCATTAATTTATTTATTTTAAATTTTATTTTTCATTTTTAACACAGTTTATAACAGATGAAACAATTCAAACTTTTGGTCAGGTGATACTTCTTTTTAAAACATTTAACATATGGACCATAAAATAATTTTTATTTTTTTTAAACATTAACTGAGACACAAATAATATTTATGTTGCTAACCTCATAAGCTCTTGACCTAATTGTCTCCACAGTATTACTAAGAATTAAGGGACCCTAACTTATTGTTGTTAGTCTAAAGTCCTATGCCTAACAGCTTAATTTTAGACTTAACATCAGATGTTCCCCTACCAATAAACTATAATTTAACAGATCTGGTATAAAGTTTATAAACCTTTTGACTATAGGAAACTGCCACCAAGAGTAGGGACATTGTAGGGATACAATATCTCCCCAACTTCATGTCAATTCCAGGCAGGATTAGATTGTCCACTTGCATTCAGTAAGGCTTAAAGTCTGCCAGGTGTCAGTGGGGAAACTGAGTTAGGAGAATCCTACCTCAGCTCAGGCTGAACAGCCGCTCTCCCACCCTTTCCATGAGATCACCTTTTGCATTTCGTACCAGCATCTCACTGGCTTACTGGCATCATGGATTGGAGGCTCAGCCTCCCTTTCTTGCTATCTATATCTGGAGTTAGACTCAGAAGAACAGTCACTTAATAGGTCCACAGCAACTAAAAATGGCAAGTTCCAATAATCAGGTTTCTAATATGATTATAATTTCACTTTGGCTAAGGAACATCTTAGGTGGTTTACATGCCTTTCTATACATATTCTAGTTCCTGATTAAATAGCAATCATAAAATCAAATTTACCATTAAAACCTTAATTTTTCCATCAATGCCAAATTTTACCCAAGGTTACTACCTTCCTCTAGGAAATTTAGACTAAAATTCTTTCCCTCAAACTAAAGATGTCATTGATTTATTCTTATATTCATATATATAATATAATTATATATATTTATGTAATATATAATTATATATAATATTATATTTATATACTTATTCTTATTCTCAGTAATTAATTCAGTCAATTGTTTTAATACTAACTGCTTTTGCCCACTTTGTAACATGTCCAATTTTTCTCCCCATCACTTCCCCCTCCCCCCGCTTCCTAATACCTTGCATTCTGATTACTTCTTCTTTCAGTGTACCCTCCCTTCTATCACATCCCACCCTTCCCTTATCCCCATCATCTCTCTTTTCTTGTAGGTCAAGATAAATTTCTATATCCCCATTCCCTGTATTTCTTATTTTCCAGTTATATGCAATAAAAATTCTCAACATTCATTGCTAATACTTTGAATTCCAACTTCTCTTCCTCCCCCTCTCCCTCCCTAGCCCCACTGAGAAGGCAAGCAACTCAATACAGACTGAATATGTGTTTTTTTGCAAAAGACTTCCATAATAATCATATTGTATAATATTAATTATATTGCCCTCTGTCCTACTCTATTCCCCCTTATTTTTTCCCCTACAATTGACCATGTCCCTTCTCAAAAGTGCTTATTTCTAGTAACTTTCTTCTCCCATTTGCCCCTCCTTCTAACATTCACCTCACTCTACTTGTTGTCTCCTCTCCTACTTTCCTGTGGTGTGATATACATTTTCATATCAAATTTAGTGAGCATGTTATTACCTCCTTCAGCCACATGTGGGGAGAGCAGCTTCATTTTCCCCCTCTCCCCTTCTCCCTTTTCTCCTCCATTGAACAAGATTTTTCTCTTATCTCTTTTATGAGTTATAGCCTGGCCTGTTCCATTCCTCCCTTTCTCTTCCTGGTATTTTCCTCCTTCACCCCTTAATTTTTATTTTATTTTTGTGTGTGTGTGGTTATCATCTCTTCTGATTCAACACACTCTGTACTCTCTATCTATATGTGTGTGTGTGTGTGTGTGTGTGTGTGTATGTATGTATGTACAATCCCTCCATCTACCCAAATACTGAGAAAAGATTCAAGAGTTATAAATATTTTCTTTCCATGTAGTAATGTAAACAGTTCAGCTTTAGAGAGTCTTTTATGATTTTTATTTTCTGTTTACCTTTACACGCTTCTCTTGATTCTTGTCTTGAGAAGTCAAATTTTCTATACAGATCTGGTCTTTTCCTCAACATGAATGATTGAAAGTCGTATATATCATTGAATGACCACTTATTCCCTTAAAGTATTATACTCAGATTTGCTGGGTAGGTGATTCTTGGTTTCAATTCCAGTTCCTTTGACTTCTGAAATATCCCATTCCAGGCCCTTCGATCCCTTAATGTTGAAGCTGCCAGATCCTGTGTTATCCTAATTGCATTTCCACAATACTCAAATTGTTTCTTTCTAGCTGCTTGCAGTATTTTCTCTTTGATCTGGGAACCCTGAAATTTGGCCACAATATCCGTAGGAGTTTCTCTGTTCAGGTTTCTTTCAGGAGGTGATAGATGAATTCTTTCAATATCCATTTGCCCTCTGAATCTATAACATCAGGGCAGTTTTCCTTGATAATTTCATGGAAGATAAAGTCTAGGCTCTTTTTTTGATCATGGCTTTCAGGTAGTCCCATAATTTTTAAATTGTTTCTCCTGGATCTATTTTCCAGGTCAGTTGTTTTTCCAATGAGATGTTTCACATTATCTTCTATTTTTTCAAATTTTTGGTTTTCTTTATTAACTGCTTGGTTTAACTCATAGTCATTCATTTCCCTGAACTTAATTCTCTTTTTCAGTGAATTATTTTGTTCAGTGAGCTTTTGAACCTTCTCCTCCATTTGGCTAATTCTTCTTTTTAAAACCTCCTTCTCCTCACTGGCTTTTTGGACCACTTTTTCCAACTGAGCTAGCCTCTTTTTAAAGCTGTTATTTTCCTCAGCATTTTTTTGGTTCTCTTTTAGTAAGCTGCTAACTTGTTTTTTAAGGTCTTCTATTGTGTGAGCCTAGTTTAAGTTCCCTTTGGAGGCCCTGGTGGCAGAGGCCTTGACTTCTTCTAACAGTATGTCTTGTTCTTCCTCACCTGAAAGGATGGGCGGAGATACCTGTCCCCAAGAAAGTAACCTTGCATGGTCTTATTTTTTTTTTTCCCTTTTTTGGGCATTTTCCCAGCCAGTTACTTGACTTCTGAGTTTCCTCTCCACAACCACCTAGCCTCCACTTCTGCCAAGCTAGCACTGGGGCTGAGATTCAGATGAGCTGCTCCAAACCCTCAGGGGCTTTAGGCAGGGGCAGGGCTGCTATTCAGTGTGAGATTAAGATCAACTGCTCAGGCGGAGGAAGGGGCACCACACAGGGCTCAGTTCCCTCAGCGGGTTTACGATGAGACCTTCAACAATGGACGCAGGCTACTGCCTGCTTTGGGAGCCCTGTCTGCTGCTGCCTCTACTGCTGCCACCTGAAGAGGCCTGAGTTATAGGGACATCCTGCTCCCTTCTCGGCCAGCTGAAAGACCCTCTCTCACTGACCTTTGGCGCCTGTGGGTTGAGGGATCTGTGCTGCTCCTGGAGATCTGTCCCTGAAGCCTGCTTGGTTCTGCTCCTCCCAGTGCTACGTGGCCAAGCCGCTGCTCAGGTCTGGTGGGACAGACCTTTCCCATCGGTCTTTCAGGTCACTCTGGGCTACAAATCTCCTCCACTCCATTGTTCTGTGGCTTCTGCTGCATTAGAATTTGTTAAGAGTTCTTCTTTACAGGTATTTTATGGGCTGTGGGGTAAGAGCTAGTGTATGTGCATCTTTCTCCATTAATTTCTACTTTGTCCATTTTGATTTTTTGAGAATTTTACTGGAGTAAGGTTTCTTCTTTTTTTTTTTTTAATTTGTGCATCACTGAAGAATTCTAATTATTCTTGGGTACAAGCTGTTCTTTTCTTTGAAGTTTTTAATCTTAGTAGGTGTTTTTAATTTATTTTCCTCTTTGAGCTTTGTGTCTTAGTCATCTCTGGCTTTTTACAGATCTTAAAAGTATTTTTGTTTACTCGCTTTTGTTGCTGAGGCCCTAGGATTTGAGTTCTAGGTCTTCCCTCTTCTACTGAAAAATCAAATCAAGGACCTTTTCTTTTCTTTAAGGGTCTGTCTTTCACTAGACTCCTTTCCTTGGGTTAGAGTTTTGACCCATGTTTTTTGCTTCATGATGGAAACCAAAGTGCTCCTCTAATGTGATCAATCTTAGCTGAGGGCTTTTCTTTAATCCTCAGGTAAATATAAAGTTAATTTCCTCTGATGGAAGAAACCTAGTTGAGGTTTTGTCCTGGAGGGGAAGGAGGTACTTTTCATTTATTTTCACTACCACAACAATCTAGTGCCTCCACTCCCATTTATTTTTCCTTTAAAAGCAACTGGAGATCCCTTGTGAAGGCTTTTTCCCTTCACACTAAGTATATAGGCCTCTTAGCATATAAGCCTCCCCTACCCTGGCCTGTCCCCAATTTTAGTACAGAAGTCTCTCTTTAGTCTCTCAGGAGAATTCCTGCTGACATTTTCCTCCCTGTGTTGAGGTCTTTTACTTAACAGCTCAAATTTTTTCCTTGCCCACAGAATTCACCTTTCATGCATTAAGGGGCTGGGATTCTATTTACTACTTGTCTGTGGAGTGAATTTTTTAGTAGTATTTGGGTTGTTTAGTGGTGGGATAGAGTTGAGCTCTACTTTTTTCTCCTACTCTGCCATCTTGAATTTTTTGAACCTATGCGTGAGTATTTATTCCTATTTAATTTAATCTTAGAGATTTCATCATTCTACTTTCTGAAGATCTTTCTGACCCTTTGCCTAGTCTTTGCTGTCCCTCGTATGTTTCTATGCCATTTGCAGATAAGCTATGCACACTATGTCTTTATTCGAGTTAAAGATTAAAAAAGGTTAAAGAGCACAAGAGACAATCACAGATCTTAGGGATGTTCTATTGGAGAACTTCCTCTCAACCTGACATCAAATCCTGATAGACTACAGTCATTCAACTAGCTCTCAACCTACTACCATCTGGCCCACATCCACATTTTTCACTTCACGAATGGTAAGAAATACTTCATCAAGTTTTCCTAAAATGTAGGTAAACTCACATCCCCTGATTTTTCACTTTAGTAACTTTCAAAAAAGTAAAAAAGAAGGTTTGTCTGACATGACCTATTTTTGCTGAAATCAGGCTGTCTGTGTTTACTGCTTCTTTTTCTGGATTTTCACTAACTATTCCTTAAGGATATGTTCTTTAGTGTACTGCTCCAGGGATCTTTGCTTGGCCCTGAGCTGATTAACATTTTTTAATTAATGACTTAAAGGCATAGATGGTACGCTTATCAAATCTGCAGATGAGATGAAACTGGGAGTAATAGCTAACACTGAATGACAGCGTTAGGATCCCCAAAGAGCATGTACAATGTTGGGTTGAATCTGGTAAGAAGAAATTTAACAGGAAAGAGGAAATAGATGAAGAGTTTGGGAAACAAATAATATGCTTGCCGTTTCCTCAAGGTAATATTTTATCTCTCTATTTCTTTTCTCAGTCAAAATGCCTTAAAAAGAGAAAAAGAAAAAAAAATCTGTCTACATGGAGTATTTTCATTTCTTTTCTCACTTATTCCTAACCTTTTGCCACCTGGCCTCCAACTCAACTAAAACTGCTCTCTCTAAAATTATGAAAATATTTTAATTTCCAACTCTGCTGATCTTTTCTCAATCTTTGTCCTTCTTGCCTTCTCTGTGAAATATATGACACCGCAGACACCTCTGCCTCCTGGCCATTCTTTCTTTGGGCTTTCATGCTTTTGCTCTCCCTTAGTTCTTAATCTCCTTTCTTGGATCACTAGTCTTGTCATATATCCTAACTGGGCATGGATAACCAAGTTTTGCCCTGGGGATTCCTCTTTTTTCTCTATACACTCACAGACTTTACCAACTCCCAAGGACTTAATGACCACCTCTATGTAGATAACTCACAGATCTATATATTCAGCCCTGATCGCACATCACCAATTGATGTTCCACTGGGCATCATAATCCCAATATAGCCAAAACAATGAATTTTCTTTCCCTCAAAAGCTACTCCTCTTCTGAAATTTTATTTCTGCTGTGTGCACCACCATCCCTTCATGTTTGCAGTATTGGTGTCATTCTCAACTATTCACTCATTTATCCAACACATCTAGTCAACTGTTAAATCTCATCCCTTCACCTCCACAAAGTATGTGTCCATCTCTTCTCTCCACACACAACTACCACTTTAGCTCAGGCCCCTGTCACCTTTTGCCTAGACTACTATAGCTGCTACCAAATTGGTCTCACATTTTTTCCCACTCCGTTCTCCACATAGCTGCAAACGTTTCCTAAAGCACAGGTCTTACTATTTTACTCCCACACTCAAAAAAACACAAATGGTTCACTCTACCGTAAGATCAAATAAAAACTGGTTTGGCATTTAAAATCCATCAAAACCTAGTCTCAAATTAATTTTTTGGACTTATTACATATTACTTCCCTTCCATTACACAGCAGGCCAGCAAACCTGGATTTTTATAGTTCCTCACATAAAGCAGTCCATCTCTCAGAGAAATTTGTTCTAGCCATACCTGGGACATTCCTTGGCTTCCTAGAATATCTAGTTTCCTTCAAGGTTCAATTTAATTATTCCTTTTTCTACAAAATCTTTTCCCAATGTTATGTGTTACTTCCCTTCAACTTATCTTGTATCTGGTGTGTGTGTGTGTATACATACATGTATATGTGTGTGTTTTTATATACATATTTATTGAAAGTTTGGCTGTAAAGAAGATATGAAAGATACCTCCCTCTGCTCTGTTTTAGAGGTGAGGGTCCAAAGATATAAAACTTAGCATATAACAGATTTTTTTCAATGTGTTGATCAGTTTTACTGATTTTTCTCTTTATTATAAGGGATGGCTCTCTCTAGAAGGAGGTGGGAAGGGAAAATCTAGGTGATGTAAAATATCAACAAAAATATTTAAAACAAGTGCTTGTTGATCAAAAGAATAATGAAAGACTTTAACTATCTATATGTCTGCTGGAAGCTGTCTGTGCCAAAAGCAGATCAGCCAATAATTTCTTACATCACCTGATAAAATTATCTTTCAAAAAGTGGAGAAACCAAAGAGGGAATTCTATTATGGATGTGACTTTCACCAACATGGAAAATTTGACTAATGGAGGGAACCTTATAGTTAGTTACCGTTACCTCTTGATGTTTGTGAGTAGAAGGAAAGCCAGGCAGAATGTGACATGCATTCTAGATTTTAGTGGAATAAATTCCAAAAGGTTAAAAGGAAGGTCAGATACTGTGGCAGGTGAACGTGGGACAAACATAGTTTTCATTTTGCGGCAGCAATGACCGTGTGTACTTTTATGATGAATTGAATGCATAAATAAAAAAAGCATTTATTGTTCTAGGCCCTATGCTGAGGCCTAGGGACCCAGAGTAAAATGAGTCATTCCCTTAGGAAGCATACATTCTAGTGGAGAAATAACACCCAGAGGAGAGTAGTGGAGTAAGAGAAGGATGGAAATTTGGGAATGAAGTGAAGCATGACTGGGCTTTTTCTAAAATAGTGACCATGGTGAAAGTCACTAATCAGGAGAGCTGTGACCTCAAGGGAAGAATGCAGCTAGGGAGGAAGAGAAGGCGGGAAAGTCCATTAAATGGAGCATGGCTGGGGCTCTGCCTGAATAACGGTCCTGATTACTAGACCACCTCTAACTGGCACTCTGTCACTTGAATGCTAGGTTTTGTGTCATACATATGTATCACATTTCCCTCATGTTTTAAATTGTGTGGTTTCTAAGAATGAATAATACTAAAAAAAAAACCCATGAAAAAACTATAGCTCTTAAGGAACACACTAAAATGACAATTATAGATATTACAGTGTTTGTTGGTATGGGGAAATCAACCATTTCAAGGATCATTCAAGCTCACAATTAAACAAGATCAATGCAAAGTAAAGTGCAGTAAAAAAAGCAAAAAACAATAAAAATAATATGCCAAGAACAGACAAATTATTGTTACAAAAGAGCCCAATTAATCCTCGGAAAAAAAAAGCAACAGTTTCAGAAGGACTTGGCATCTGGAGGGATTATTACTGATTCTTCTATAGCAGGGATTAACATTTTTTTTTGTGTGTTATGGATTCTTTTAGCAGTATAGTGAAGCTTATGAACTTCTCAGAACAACGCTTTTAAATGCATAAAATAAAATACATTGGATTACAAATGAAACCAACTGTATTGAAATAAAGATTTTTTTCTTCATCCAAGTTCACAGAACCTTTAAATGCATCCGTGGACCATTCCTGGGAAGTAGGGGAAAGGGAGGGGAGTCTATAGGTCCCAAGTTAAGAACACCTGCTCTGGAGTAGGCTTCCTGAACAGGAAAAAAAAAAGCGGTAAAAAAAAATAGCTGCTATTTGCTGCTATGAATAAAAAACACGTCATGGACACTATAATACAAATATGGGAGTAATGAAGATTGAAAAAAGGTAAATTCTACTGATGAAACTCACTTTTTCCATTAATGGCTATACAAAAACTGTTGTTGGAAGGCAAACCTTCTAGATCTAGAGACAATTCTGTCAGACTATAAAATATCTACCCAAATAATGACTGGGGGATTTTTTATTCACTTGCATTGTGCCTCGAAATCTTGTCCCCACCCAAAGACCAACTGAGTCTGATAAATACATCAATATACTGAGAAGTAGAACTGTTCTGTAATTACAGAAATTCCCAAATGGAGATTGAGTGCTATAACGTGACCCTGTACCATCCCCCATGTCAGAAAAAGTCAAATTTATGCAAGAGATGAGACAAACATGATTCAATGACCTCAGAATTCACTTGATTTAAACCCAGTTGAAAATCTATGGGATTGGCTAAATCTTAAGCTAAACTTAACTTCCAATGTGATAAAAAATGATTTCATGATAAAGAAATAAGTCAAAATCTTGTTAACTCTCAATCCCAAATAACATAAAACAGTGAGTGTAGCAAAAACATGGCAAATTACATGTTGAATTTTTTAAAGAAATAAGAAACTTAAAAGGTTTACTGTATAGGAGTGATTTATTTTAAGTAACTTAGACACATAAGCTAAAACTCTATAGGGGCGGTCAGATCAGAAGAGATGGAAAACTCTTAAGACTGAATGAAATCTTGAAGGCACAATGGGATACAATTCTAATGAGCAAGAAAAAATGTAAATTGTCTGAAGACCCACGTGGATGCAGGGAGATTTTGCCAAACAATTTCAATTTTAAAAAGAGATATACAGAAGACAGAGAGATACAATGCCAGGTAAAAGGAATACTGTGAAGAGTAAGTAATAAGGGCTCACATGAGGGGGAACTGCGAGGCAGAGATATTTTTTGTCAGAAGTACAAAACAAAGCAAGTTAAGACACTAGCTTGCCTGAAAAAATATCTGAGGTTTTAGTGGACTACAAGCTCAAAGCAAGTCAATTGTGAAAATCAAGAAAGATAATGTGTCTTTGGGGCCATATCAAACCATAGAGCTTACAGAACTAATACTAATCCTGTTACATGTACTCTGTCCTAGTCAGATTACATCTGTAGTAATATATTCAATTTTGATCACCAGTTTAGGAAAGACATTGATAAGTCGAAGAACTTTCAAATGAAATCAACCAAAATTGTGAAGAGCCATAAATCCATGTTATATATGAGAATTGGCTGAAGAAATAAGAGATATTTGGAGATATTTAGCCTGGAGAACATGGAGGGGTGGGAGGGATGATATCTGTTATAAAATATTTTAAGGGCTTCCATGTAGAAAAGGGATTAAACAGAATTATAATTCTGCCAGTTATATTAGTTATCTTGCCCAGATTTATGTCAGCTTCATATTTGGGTATCATGACTTCTATATCTTCATTCAAGTCACGCTGGAGACCTCATTCTAAGTTAAATCAAACCATCAATGACGGGAGTACTTTTTGAGTCTAGCAGCCATTTAACCAGTTGTGAAACCATCTAACTGCAGTCCCGAGTTCACAATTCTCCATTTTCCATGAGAAACTGCAAGAAAGACTCTTTTCAAATGCTTTGCTAAAATCTAACAAACTCTCATCTCCATGTCACTTTCCTAATCTATTAGTTTAATAACTTTCAAAAAATGAAACGCTAATTTAGCATGACCTGATCATGTTGGAGTTACACCAGCTTTTTGTGATCACCTTTATTTGTTGTATTTCCTTTTCTAGACATTCATTCACTGACACTTTAATAATATACTACAGAATTTTGAAATCTCACGGGAATTAAAGTCAACCTCACTGGCCTATATTTAATTTTCAGAATTCATCCCCTTTCCTTTTTTGGAGTTGTGATATTTCCTCTTTTCCATGGTCTTCAAGGAACCATTTACCAGTGGCTCAGAAATCACATCTGGTAGTTTTTTCCACTATCATAGAATGTGCAGTTCATCTGGACCAAGTGACTAGAACTCATCAGATCTTACATTGGTACTCCTTACTTGGGATTCACCTTCCCATTACTCCTCCCACTTTTTGTTTTTCTAAGAGAGTAATGGATTTATAACCAGAGAAGCTGGGTTCAAATTCTTCCTTTGCCTCTTATTACCTGTTTGAGTTGGGGCAAAATCATTTAACCTTTCTGAGTTTCATTCTCTTTATATGTAAAATGAAGGAGCTGGATGGCTTCTAAGGTGCCTTCCAGCTTTAAATCTGTGACTTTATGATCCTAATTAAAAAATCATTTTCCCTGTCAGGAAAAAAAATTCAAAATAATGTAACAGCTTTGCCCTCTGTCATGACTATCATCATTCCATTAACAATAAGCATCAATCCTATCCACTATTGAACCCAATAAGACCAAAACCCTCATATTGCCATGCCCCCAAAACCCAAAACTATTTTTGGGTGATTTCTTAGCTTTTCTTGCTAGCAGCCTCTCTTTATCTTACACTTTAGCATTCCTTACATTACTCATACAGTGCCATGCCATTTTTATACCTCTCCTCTTTTACTTGTCCATCTTCTTCTTCTTCCATCTTCTGCATGTGTCTTTAAAAAGTTCAAGTTGGTGAGTCCGACCTATCTTTACATATACTTGCTCTTTTCTTTGCTTCACTGGGAAGATTTCTCTTTGTGTCTTCCTAATTTGATCCTTGAACTTCTTTCTCCTGGCTTGAATTTTAGTCTATGGGAGTCTCTGAAAACCGCTTTTCTCAGATTTAAGGTATATATGTGACTGTGCTTGGAGTTCCTGCCTCTGTCACAAATTCTAGGAGATAGCAATGACTTCCTCCACTAAGTTCCCACCATTTCCACCCCAGCAACTATTGGTTAGAATTAAATACTGAACAGAATTTCCCCTTGCTGATTTCTCAAACTTCTGAAAGAGAAACTTACCTTTACAGAAAGTCAAAAAACGGTTAGGTAGCTTTGTGTTTGGCAGAGAAAGGACTCCCATCAGAGGTTTGGATAACTGAAGTCCCCTGACACTAATTCTTATTGACTAGACAGTGACATTTCCTGAACTCCTTATCTATTTCCATCTAGGTGGTCTGTAGTCTTCTCTTATGACACTATCTATTTCCCCTATCTTTACTCAAACGCTCTCCATGTTTCCTCCTCACTACCTTTTTTCCAGACAAAAGCATCTCTATCTTAGCTATTAAAGCCTAAAACTGCACTAAGACTTTTGAGATATCATATATTTAGTACTTCAACCATTCTTCCTTCCACAAACCATTACCTATTCTGTTTCTTTTTAATAAGTTATGTCTCTCTAGAGTCATAATTCTGTCATAGGTCTCATCCCACCAAGTTTTACTGATAGTTATGAAGTCAAATTTGTCTCTTTGCCTTAGTATCTCTATTTTACCTTGCTTATCAATTATACTTTATGTATTGATGCATTTATCAGCAACCCAGTAAAGTCAGTGTAAACTGTTTGATTAGACCAAAAAGCCACCTTTTTCCTCTGGGGTATATTTTGATATTCTATTTAGACAACATGGTCTACTATATACTTTTCTGATGATGGTGGTACTAAGTTCTCATTCAGAGATCATGCTTGAAGTGTGGATTATTTATATGAGAGGAAGGAGAGTGGATGAAGCAGACACCAGGAAAGGTTCTATCACCAGGAAAGAATAAAGGATTGTAATTGCTTAAAAACTCTGATTTTAGCTTTGTGCCACTTCAGAGTCCTATCATCAGTAATGGCACTGAGAGAAAATGAAGGTTAAATAGACAAAAGAACAAATATTTTCAGTTCTCTTTTCAAGGCCAAGTAGTGATCCATATTCTGGAATGACTGACCTCAGACTAGTGAAGTTATTTCTGCCATTCTGATGACAATGCTGACTATGATAATACAAAGACAATTCTGAAGCAGCTGATATTTGGATGGAAAAGTATTCTGGGAATACCCAAAAACATTTATGGAAACAAACTTTGAGACACTGTGTAATTTGCCCAGATCACAGAGTTAAGAGATTGTGTCATGACTAGACACCCATATCTTCTAAGTAAAAAGTCAGTGATCTTTCAATACTGTCTGTAGTGAGGGAATGTGTCTAATTTCCCTCCCTACATAGTGTGATATATCAGAAAGTTGTATGACTGCAACTCACATAAACACTCAGTATTCTTAGGATAATGGGTTCATCAGAGTATAGATAAAAGACTTCTACTTTTTTGCCATTTGACTTATTCAATAAATCCAACTGTGAAAAGATTTTACTTCCTTGATTATTTAAAAAGTAAAAAAAGTATGATGCCAGTTCAAAACAAGGACTAAACTGAAGTGAAAAAGAAACAACTTGAGGCCATAGTACATGACCCTATATGTAGGTTTTCTACTTGTTCTTCAGGCCAAAAGAGTTGATTTCTACATGAAATATATACCCCCAGATAATAAGTCAACTCCCATTATATTCTGGTTAAAAAAATTTGTAAAGTGTCTCTTACATTTCCTTTATCCTATTGTGCAAGGACAGATAAATTTGCCAACTCTCTGAACTTCTGAAATTACTTTTCATTGTTAATGTAACATAGCAAGGAAAGGAGAAAATGATTAAACAGAGCAGGTTAACTGGAAAATAATATAAATAATATTCTCTCCAAGGGAAATAAGAAAGATTATTTATGAAAGCCTAAAATTGTACTTACTCTTGGTTTCCTACTTGAAACTTGCTCACAAAAGAATGTATTATAACCACGTAAAATGAGAAAGTACAATACAGAAATCTAAGAATGAGATGCTTCTACAATATTTTTATATAATGCTAAATTTTTTAACTCTTCACAATGAGACACTACATGTAAAAACACTTTGTGCCTCTTAAAGGAAAAAAAAGCCATATAAATTTGAGGTAGTACACCACAACTGTTGCATCTGTCTCTTTAAACAATGAAATTTGGCTTAATTCTCCTCAGCTGTGCAAAAGAGAGATCAAACAAACTGAGCCAGGCAGTACCAGGGATGTGCTAAGGCTCTAGTGTTTCCATCACTTCCCATTGGAGAGATGAGTCATATGGCATGGATTAGTTAAAAATTAAACAACCAGCACCTAAATGATGAGATATCAGTGACAGTAGTTATTTCACGCACTGAAATGCTTTCCACTAAAACAATTTAAACTTCAGTATCTTAAAACCAGGATGAGATTATCTATCTATCTATCTATCTATCTACGTGAAATTCTATAAATTGATAAATTTCCCATTTCATTTGCAGTTTCCTACACTGTGGATTTTGGATGTTTAATTTTCTGTGATATGAGTGTTTGGAGCAAATAACTATTAGTAATATTTTCAAATGCTACAAAGAAAAATGGTCACTGACCAAACTCAGAACACAATAATTATCTTGTACATTCCATGTAAATTAAAGTGTTTTTTAAAAAAATTGTTATTTACAGAACTGACTGGAAATACAATGCAAATACAGAAATTCTGAAGTTTCATGATTTTATTTGTGAGTTTTTATCTGCAAGTAATCTCAGTTCAAGTACTATGAAAGGTCTTTTCTCCATTGATAACCCAAAGCTCAAGTTCTGACAAAACTTCATAAGTTAATGATTTTCCCTACTCTATATTTGTGCCCCAAACAAAAAATACCACATAATTTGGCACAAATTGACATTACTGACGGTTTTTGCTCAACAGAGGCTTAGGACCAGAATAGCAAAGAGTTTGTGAGGCCAAAGGCTGAGGTACATTGATAGTTGGCAGGTTCCAAGATTCCTAACACAGCTGTGTACCCACATTATGTCTGGCTGAAAGTAAAGTTATGATTTCTATTCCCTCATACAATTGAAAGATAATCTAAAGGAAAAAAAGACATCAGGGGAAAAGTCCTGTCAGAAACGACACCTGAAATTTTCCTCTAGTCATAAAATTTCCAATGTCTAGCATACCATCTCTCACAAAGCACTAAGGAATCGTTTCACTATCTTAACTGCATTATTAAATATTTTGTAAGCACAGGAGGCTTTAAAATACATTTCTATACTGGCCAAGAAATTATTTCCATGAAGAATGTATAAAACAAGCCAATACATTTACTGGAAACATGAGGTATTTTAAATGACCCATCAGATCAATACTATTATTATATGCCAAGAACTAAAATTTCTTCCCAAAAAGCTTTGATAGGATGTAGTTAGTGGTATCCTTAAAATTTAATCTTTTATTATTTTTATTTGTAATGCATTAATTTAGATCCTACTAAACGAACAAGTTCTAAATTCAGACTATATATATAGGCCGAACATCCCAAAATTTTGTCTGTAAATCATTTGTTGATAACTTGGGATATTATTTTCCTCTAGAAGCAATATGTGGTATTTATGTTCCTAGGCTAGACCACAAAAATGTATCTAATATATAATACTGCTTAAGTATGTTGTACTATATTAGTAAAACAACTCAACTACCATGTTTAATAATGTCTTTATGTAATGTGTACCAGGTTACAACTTAAAGATGCTGCACCTCTACTCCCACCCCCTACTTCCCCTTTACAGATGCTGTCAGGAGGGATTACTAAGTCACTGATTGGGTCTCCAGCAGGGCAGGAGCTGGGATGAACAGCAAAAGATGGGAAGAGCCTATAGCTCTAGTTTTTAACCCAGGGTCCATGAACCTTAATAAACATAGTATGTATGTATGTATGTATGTATGTATGTATATGCGTACACACACACACACACACACAGATAACTATTTCATTTTAATTGATTTTCTCTGAGACAGCTAAGTGGTACGGTAGATAGAATGCAGGGCCTACAGTTAGGAAGACCCAAATCCAAGACTAACTTCAAATACTAACTGTATGACTCCAAATCACTTAAATTCTGCTTGCCTAATTTCCTCAACTGTAAAATCCAGATAATAGCAGCACCTACCTTGCAGGTATGAGATGATATTTATGAACACAATGCCTGTCACACACTAGGTTCTATAATAAATGCTTGTTCCCTTTCCCTTCCTGTTCTTCTTTCTAACCTTATTTAGAAAAATTAACAGGGGGTATAAAGGCTTCATCAGACTGTGGTACAAGAATACAATATAGAATGCTATTGTTTTGTGCAAAGAAGCATGGAATGAATTATATTAAATCATACAAAATTAAATAAGCAGAACCAGGAAAACAATATATGTGACAAATACAACAATGTAAACTGAAATAATAGCAAAACTAATGAAAATGAATGTTATAAAATTTTAAAGATCAAGGTTGGCTCCAAGAATAAATATGAGATGATACCTTTCCTTGGTCTTTTGCAGAAGTACACCTCCATGGGTTTGGAACATTGCATACAATAACATTTTCAATGTGCTGAGTGATTTTGATGAACTAAGGAATGGCTTCCTGGGAATGGGCAGGAAGAGAAATGAAGGAACCTATGAACCATACTTATATTTAGGTTCAATTTCTTTCTGCCTTTTCATTTCATTTAAAATGAGAATGTCAATGTTGGTACATTTTCATTCCAGTAGTATATTAATTTGTTGATCTTTGATTTCAAATTTAGAACATCAACTGCTAAAGTAATCCTTATAAATCATTTAAAAACTGATACTTAGCACTTCCTGCCTCTTTGTATACCATCCTTGTCACTATCACCAGAGAAGCAAAAAGAAGTTACAACAAGCCTATTTTGTATTTTCCTTTGTTTCAGTTGATTAAATCAGTCTAACAAACATACATTAAGTGCCCATAATGAGAAAAGCACTGTGCAAGGCACTGAGAATACAAAGACAAAAATTAAGAAGTGAGTCCTTGCTCTGAAGGAGCTGTCCATGAGTTGTCCTGGTCAAATAGTTCACCATTATGTGAACACGATACTGCTGATGAGACTCTTTGTAGTAGACTGCTGGAATAATGCTTAAAAAGCAGATACAGTCTATTGTGAAACCATACCTGAACCTCCACTGGCAGAGCTTTGAGAACCTGGGGTCACTTGTGGCAAGATATGGCACAAAACTAAGACTTTGTAGATTCCTTCCCAAAGGTGAATGGGATAAAACTAAGGAGAAAGGACTTAGTGCTAAAGTACTCAAGCAGTATATAAATGATTACACTTTGGTAATTTAAAACTATTCCTCTGTCATTACTGATTTTTAAAAGTTTTACTAAGACTTTTTGCCTTTACAGCAGTCACTTTTATGCCTCTCAGTCCCTTGATTGAACTTTCCCCTGTGACAAAGAAAAATCTACGCATAGGCCTCCTAGATTTTTCTCTCTAGTCACAGCCATATAGGATATGAACTCTTTCTTCTGTTTGGCTTTTAAAGTTCCCTACAGCCTCGTATGATTGTACATTTCCAGTCTCACTACTCCCCTCCTCACACTCTGAAGTCTAGTCATACTACCCATCTTTCTGTTCCCCACAAATAACACTCCATCTCCTACCTCTGGGCACTGGCTTCTGCCAATTCCTTCCCAGTCCATATCTGTAATATTCTCTCTCCTCATCTGTTTCTCAGAATCCCTGGTTTCCTTGAAGACTCAGCTCAAGTGCCACTTTCTGCCTTTCCTGGTCATTGCAGTTGCTAATGCCTTTATCTCCAATGTTACCTTGTATCTACTTCTGTTTGTCTCATGGACTCTTGCTTTTGTCTTCATACCCCTGGCACTGGAGCAGAATGTCTGGCACGCAGTCAGCACTGAGTAAATGCTTGTTGACTGATAGAACATTCCATTAAATTTGGATGTCTCTTTGAAAGTACTTATTTATTTATGTATGGTATCTACCAGTATGAGGAGGGGCTGTTTCTTTCCTTTCTTTGTATGCCTAGAACTTAGTACAGTGATTAGCAGAGTGTAACGGCTTTCTTGGCTAATTGATAACAGCCAAATAAGGGTATGTTGGTAATTAAGAGATTCTAGGACTTGCCACAAGATTTAGTTTTTAAATTTTCTTACCAAAACTTAAAGTTCTTAAATTCATGTTTCTACTACTATTGAATGATAAGTTGAGAAATCCATTCATAAAATCACAGGCTGACTGTTTTAGAGAAAAGAAAGAATACATACCATTTTTTTCTGCAAATGCAATTGCATCTTCTTTAGTACTGAAGGTTAGAACCAGGTTTGATAGAGGATCTGCCCTGTAGGAAATATATTTGTATTTGGTCATCTTTAATATGACAATATATTATAAGACATTTTTAGACTTATCAATGTGGGTGTATATGTATGTATGTGTCTGCATATTTGAGCATTTTTATGATAAAACACAAAAGGGCTATATATGAAAACAGGAGGAAGACAACTGAGATGTGAGGCTTCTTTTTATCCTCATCACCCAGACAGAGAACCCTGCAGAGAGATAACAACAAAACTCTGACCATCTTAATTCCACCATTACTATAAAGCATAGAGAAACTGCCAAGATATGATGAACATGGCTTGCGTTCCAACTTCTGAAGAAATCACTCCTACTGTCAGAGACACTTAGAACAATGAGGCTCCAGGGCCTAATGGCATACCTGCTGTGTTTTTCAAGCAGGAATGGAGGTAATGTTTAGACATCTAGGCTTTTTTTTCCCCTTCCAAAATATGAAATGCTGAAAAAAATGTCACTACCATTGTCTCCCTTAATGAAAGCTGATTGTAGCAAACAGGAATTCTACGGACTGGATTCTTGGAATAACTCTTAACTATATAAAATATTATATACTCCCAAGAATCACATTCTTTTTCTTGCTTTCTTTAAGTCTTGAATCAAATCCTACATTCTACAAGTCTTTCCCAGTCTCCCTCAGTCCTAGTACCTCCCTATGAAATTACCTTTAATTTAGTCTGTAAATGTCTTGTATGTAACTAGTAGATTACAGGTGACTACTTGAGAACAAGATTTCTTTGTATCTTTCTTTGTGAATCTCTAGCACAGTGCTGGCATGTACTAATGGTCTGATAAATGCTTGGTGACCTGATGTTTAGATTATTTGATCCTTGCTACTTTAAATCAGACAAAGGAATAATATATAAAACATGAAGATTCTCTGAACTCCTTAGAAACTGGCTATTAAGAAACAACTTTTAGATACTGAAGGGGTCTGAAAAAACTAGTCTAATTCATTTTTCTAAGTGAGGAAACTGAGGCTCAGAGCAGTAAAGAGATCTTCTCAAGATCATAAATTAATCAAGCATATATAAAGTTTTATTATGTGCCAGGCACTATGTTAAGGACTAGAGATACAAGGAAGGAAGGAAAGGAGGAAGGAAGGAAGGGAGAGAGGGTACTTGCCCTCCAGGAACTAACAATCTATTAGGAAGGAAAACATGTATAGATAAAATTATACAAAGCATACAGGAAATGAGTATAAGGTAGTGGGGAGTATGTGGAGAACGGAAGACTCACTATAAAGTCCCAATACAGGATCCAAGACCAGAATCCAGAACTACTGATTCCCATAGTACTCTTTGTGATATAATTACTACACTACATCACACGCCAACTAAGAACATATGTCAATGTGCACACAATCTATCAAATTGCTTATGACTGCTGAAGTTAATCTAGCTGATGAATGAACAGCACTGAAACAGAACATGGCTAGGAATTAGGAGAACTAAATTCTAATTCTTTGAGGGGAAGGTATCACCTCCATTTTTCAGAGAAACAGACCTGGAAAGTTAATAAAATATTACTATAATAATTTTTTAATATGCAAAAAAGAGCAATAGAATTTTAGAGCTGTAAGGTACCTTAGAGATCATTAGGCCCACCTCTCATTTTACAGATAAGGAAACTGAGGCTCAGATATTAATTAGATAAGAACACAAGGCTAGCTGGTGGCAGAAATTCAATTCAAATTCATGTCTCCTAGCTCCCAAGTCAATATTTCTTTTCTGTGATACAGTAATGCTTCCTTTTTAAATTGTTTTCATACGCTAATTCATTAAGCGACTTGACCATATATAATTGGTTCAAGTCTCCTGATTCCTACCTCTATGCTCTAAAACATACTGCCATTTATCAACTGGTCCATGTCCATCGGCAAATCACAACAGATGAACATTTCTACACGTTCCATTCTTTACAAAAAAGGTCTGATTGCAACTGTGAGTTGTCTTCCCAGGGCAAAAGAAAGGAGAAGCAAATAGTAAGCACTTAATGAATGCTTGTTGAGGTTACAACAATACAATTTTTGAGTCTTACAAAATGACATATTTTACTTGTGATGGTTCTTTGTTTTGGTTCCCAAGACTAAGTATGGTTTTCTTTTAAAAAATAGTTACTTTTTACTATTTTGAATTTCCAACAGGAGCAATTAAAAATATAAACAGGTAAATCAGAAGTGGAAATAGACATAATCTACTATTTTGCTAATCACTAATAGATATCTGGATTCCACATATGATACAACCTTCTTCCAGAACCTGCAAGGCATCATGAATCCCCATACCTAGGCAGAGATATCAAAAAAAACCACCAAAACAGTGTCAACACAAACTGCCAAATGTCGAAAGACACAAACTAGGTATAGACCAATATCTCACACCATATACTGAGATAAGATCAAAATGGGTTCATGACACCGAAAGCAAATTAGAAGAGCAAGGAATAGTCTACCTGTCAGATCTATGGGGAGGGGAAGAATTCAAGACCAAAGAAGAGATAAAAACCATTGCAAAATGTAAAATAGATAATTTTGATTAAATTAAAAAGCTTTTGTACAAACAAAACCAAAGCAACCAAGATTACAAAGCAAGCAGAAAGTTGAGAAAAAAAATCTCTACAAGTGTCTCTGATAAAGGTCTCATTTCTAAAATACATAAAGAACTGAGTCAAATTTATAATACAAGCCATTACCTGAATGATAAATGGTCAAAGGATATGAACAGGCAGTTTTCAGATGAAGAAATCAAAGTTATCTAATCAAAGTATATGAAGAAGTGCTCTAAATCATTTGTGATTAGAGAAAGGCAAATGAAAACAACTCTGTGACACCACCTCGCACCCATCAGATTGGTTAATATGACAGAAAAGGAAAATGATAAATGTTGGAGAAGTTGTGAGCAAATTGGGACACTGATACACCGCTGGTGGAGTTGTGAAGTGATCCAATCATTCTGGAGAGCAATTTGGAACCATGTTCAAAGGGCAACCAAACTGTGCATACCCTGTGATCCAACAATACTACTACTAGGTCTGTATCTCAAAGAGAACATAAAAAAGGAAAAGGACCTATATGGACAAAAATATTTATAACAGCCCTATTTGTGGTGGCAAAGAATTGAAAATGCAGAGGATGCCCATCAATTGGGAATTGGTTGAACAAGCTGTGCTATATGAATGTAGTGGAATACTATTGTGCAATAAGAAATGATGAAGAGATAGATTTCAGAAATTCTGGAAAGACGCAATGATCCAAGACAAGTACAAAGGCCTCAAAAAGGAAAATGCTTATCCATACCCAGATAAAGAACTGATAAACTCTGAACGCAGATTGAAGAATATTTTTTTACTTAATTCTTTCTCATATTTTTTAAAATGTTTCTTCTTTTACAATTCTGATTAATATAGTAATATTTTTCACATGATAGGACTTGTATAAGCTATATCAAACAGCCTACCATTTTCAGAAGAGAGGAGGGAGAAAAATTTGGAACTCAAAATCTTGTAATAATGAATGCTAAAAATTTTCTTGACATGTAACTAGGGGAAAAATGCTATTTAAAAAAAAAGCACAAATATCAAGAGATATATCTAAATGAACTGAAAAGATAATGGTTGCATTACAAGATGTTTGCAAGATATTTAAGTTATAGGACATCAATGTTGATGCCTTTGCTAAGCAAAGAAAGTCAAATGGACAAGTTTCTACTTTTTAATGGTTGGTTTAATTTAACTCAAGTCCTAAATGACTCTAACTTGTGCGATAGTTCTCTAATCCTTCCAGAAAGGTCATTAACCAGAAAATGCATTCTTTTTTTTTACCTTATATTTTTCATTTTTTGTTAAAAGTTCATTTTTAAATTAACAAGCATTTAAATATATTAATCTGTATATACTACTACCTCTCACACCATCATTGAACAAATTAAAAAACAAAGCCCTGACATAGCTTCAAAGATCAGAAAACCAATTCCTACACTAAGCATGTCCAAAAATGTTACATATCATCATGCCTTTTAAGTTCATCTATTCTGGCAGGAAGTGAGTTGAGTATTTTAGCTGAAAATAGTTGCTAAAATGTTAACACGTATAATTTCCCTTCTTCTTCCTTTAATTTCGATGTGGGATAGACTTAGTGGTGTAACATTCAAGGCATAGGTACAAATCTGTAAATGCACATAATTATACAGATATTAAAAGAATGATGACTAGAATTAAATTTACAATTGATTTCTCAAGAACCTAAATAAAAATATAGATAGAATTTATGATTATGGAATCCTAAAGTTAAAAATAACCTTTTTTGAACAGATTTTGAAAACATAATATTTCAATATTTTTAAAAGCTTTATAAACATCAATGTTCTTTCTAAGTTTGTGGATACACACATATCTATATGTATATACACATATCAGAGACAGCATAGGAGGGCAATCTGGTAAATAAGTACATAAACATTTAATTCAATTCAGTTCTACAAATTGTGGGTCAACTGTTCCAAGAATCATGATAACGTGTAGAAAATATAAAAACACAAATAGTTCCTGTCCTCAGCAAGTTCATAACTTTAAAACAATCTTAAGAGATTAATTCATGGAAACTACAAGGACATGATCTTTAAGTTGATAAATTAACTTAAGTTTTCAAAGTGACATTAGTTTTGCTTAGTGTCTTCCTTCTAATTCTGATGCTTTAATCCCTATAAATTTCTCAGTTAGCAAATCCTGCTGCTAATAACTTATTGGTGGCACAAAGTAAAGCAAAATCTAGGCTAGGAGGAATGAGGAAAATATTCTAGCTCATCCCTGCCAATAAACCCAACTGATGCCAGTCTTTTCCACCTGTTCTATTAATGGAATTCTCCAAGGAACTTAAATGCCTCAGTAGGCATTTAACAGTAGATAACCAGAGAAGATGGTAAACTTCCAAACTTTCCTCTAAATGAGTCTAGTATACAGTCCTTTCTACACAAAGATGTCCAATAAATGCTGGTAAGATAATTATCAAAGCCTTCATGATCTATCATGAAATTATCAAAGGGTCTTGCAACCTTGCTATCTTTTTGAAAATGGATTTGGTGATTTACCACATGCTATAAACTCCCCAAATCTTGACCTTAAGAATTAAGATTCTCTTTAACTCTTAAAAAAAGTTACCACCTCTCAGTCATATCTAATCAAACTTGAATTAATGATGGTTGAACTATAAGATTCCAAAAATTTCCATAAAAGATTTAACCTCACTCAAGTTTAGGCTATCTCTACCTCTTTAAAATAATATATGCACCCTATTTTCCAGATTGCTTACTACAATCTAGATAACACTCATAGTTACTGTGAGGGTCAAATTAGATGATATATATAAAGCTGTTGGCATAGTGTCTGATACATAGGAGACATTTTATAAATTGATAGTTTTCACCCCACGCACACTATATAACAAACTTGGCCAATGAAATGTCAGGGTAAACAGGTGTCATTCCATTAAAAGCAATGTTACAATAAGATAGGTCCAATCTTCCAGTCAATATTGTGTGTGTGGTGTAGGTCATGTGTTGTGTGTGTGTGTGTGTGTATGTGTGTAGGAGGATGGGGTAGGTAAAAACTGCTATTTGGGGACACTTGCTACATTATACATAGGAGAGCTATTTTCAGGCCTACAAATGGCATCTGCTTTGCTGATCCAATAAGGAGTTTGGATAAATCATACTATGTGGAAAGTTAGGTGCTGTAAGAATTAGCAATAGCTAAATTAGTGTGTACCTCTGCTTAAATTAGATGACCTTCTATTTCCAAGGATGACACAGAGGGCAAGTTAGTTGCCAGAAACTGAATGAGAGATGAGTTATTCTCTAAATATAAAATCCTCCACTTGGTTTTCAAAGTCCTTCACAACCTGGCCCCCTCCCACCGTTTTAGTCTTCTTATCCCCTCTACATATTCTATCACCCAGTAACACTGGTCTCCTTCATGCTCTTCCCACAAGACACTCCATCCCTCAACTCCTGGCATTCTCCTATGCCTTGAATTCTCTCCCTTTTCATCTGTCACTTGGATTCCTTTAGGTACCACAGCTAAAATCCCACCTTTTGCAAGAAATATTTCCCAATTCCCCGTAATAATAGTGTCTTCCCTTGAAGATTATCTCCAGTATATATTTCTGTTTGTGCGTCATCTCCCCCATTAGACTGAATTCCCTGAGAAGGAACTGGTTTTTGTCTTTCTATGCATTCCCAATGGTTAGCACACAGTAGGTGCTAAAAAAAAAACTATTGCTAACTAAAGAAAAACAAGAAAACTAAATACATAAGATATAAAAAGACAAGAAATGCTAAAACTAAATATAGAAACTATATCAATTTTTGCCAAAGAGGTCCAATGGTCCAATATTCACTACATGCTGAGAGCGAAAAAGTCACCAGTGAGCATTTTAAATGCCTATGCCTCCATCAGAACTAAAATCTTAAATAAGGAAATGATGCAAAAAGGCAACTTGGTATAGACATAATCAAAGGTGGTTTAAAAAAACAACACTTATATGTGCTTGGGGGAGTGGGGTATGGGAAAAAGAAACAGGAAAGAGATATCAGATTTCACCGATATAGAAACTCCTGGTAAGAAAATTCCTTTCACAAACACAGATCTACAACTGATCCTAGAGATTTAAGTGATTTGTCCAGGGTCACATGACTAGTATGTGTAAGAAACAGGCTCTGAATCCAGAATTCCTTGATTCAAAGACAGCTTTCTATCTACTATGACTCATGGATTTCCTAAACACAAAAAATCTCAAGGGACTCCAAATTTAGGTTGTAGCTCATTTTTTTCTTTTCCTTTAAAAATAACCCTGGAGGCTTAGAATAATTAGAAAGTGATTGAATTAAGGGTATTGTTTGATTCCGATATCTACAGATGTTTCACTACCACATTAAGGGAAAATTATTAGTTTTTAAACTCTAAAATAAGTTTGGTTCCAAGAGAAAAGATGGGGGGGGCGGGAATGTACCCCTCTCCATTTGTTGAAAGGGAAGATGGGTTATATGAGTGAAATATTGCGTATGGTGACAGACATGTTCAAATTAATTCAGTTTTGCCAAACATTTTTCCCGTTAATATCTTCATTACAAGGGAATATTAGAGATAGGAGGGTATATTTGGAAATAAAATTTGAAAATAAAGGATGGATATTAAAAAAAAATCCAAATATATGTAAAAAATTAAATCTCAATGTAGAGAACTGATGGAAATTAACAATTTGTCTACATATCCAAAAGAAGAGGTATAAGACAACTATGTTTAATGAGAGGTTGGAGCACTTGTTTTTACAACCTGAGCACACAGCACTTAAATCCTAGTTACAGGCATTGGTATATGACTCATTTCGTCACATAAACAAAGCTCCTAAGTGATACTAACTCTTGTTTGTATAGCAGTGTATATGCTGCATAGCACTCTCTCACATGAGCCTCCAAGAACCCTATGAAGTAAACAGGGCAGGTATTATCCTGATTTTATAGATGTGAAAATGAAGCTCACAAAGACTGAGACTTACCCAAGTTTCTATGGTTAGCAAAGAGAGTGAGGCCCAGTGGTTAAGAGAACAAGATCTGGAGTCAGGAAGAGCTGGGTTCATATCCCAGCCTTTAAAATGCTAGATGTGTGACCATGGGTAAGCCCTTAGCTCCTGAGAATGCTTCTGTAAAAAGGAATAATGCCTAAAACACCTAATTCACAGGTCTGTTTTAGGGTAACAGATGTATTATATATAATACTACAGTGAAGTATATATAGTATATATATAGTATAGTACAGGACTACAGTCCTATATAAATAGTGGTCACTACTAGTAGTACTTAGCAGAACTAGAATCCAAATCTTGATTTTCTGATTCCTTACCAATGCTTTGCCCAGCATGTTACACTAACTATATATGCATATATTGCTCATAACTTTTTTTGGAAGTACTTCCACAGCCAGTTTAAGAACCACAAAAAATCTACTCCCTACAATGGTATTTCCTGCCTTGATCATCTATCCATCATTGGTGTAAGCAATTCCCATGAAGAAGGGGCCTTCCTTCCTTGATATCAACTATACCAACTGAAAACTTAATTGCTACATGGCAAGGTAAGCAAACCCTAGAGTCTCAGGCATGTCAACACCCCCACCCCAGACCACCTTCTAGTTCAACCCCAGAGAGCCATTACACAAAGAAACAACTTCTGGGAAGAGAGAATCTGGCAACTGCTTCTACAAGTATTGCAACCCCATATGCAGAAAAGAGTATTCTCACCATCAAAGTCCTTGGGAGACTGTTAAATAGTTTAGGATCTAAGGAAATGACATTAGAGAAGGTGCATTACTATCTTCTTTGCCAGGGCACTCCAAGGTGAAAACTATTATGTAATCTCCTCCATTAGAATTCGAGCTCCTTTAGAGCAAAGTGCCTCTGTTTTTCTATTTGTATTCCCAGTACTTAGCAAGGTGTTCTGTAAGTAGCAATCATTTAATAAATGGTTTTTCATTGATTTATGGGGATTGACTTTGAATAACTTTAGACAGTTTTTTAATCAAAAGGGCAGAGATTTGCCACAATTGAGACTAATTCAATAGAATGTGGCACTTACTCTGAAATCAATAACCAAGGAAGCCCTGCAAAAAATGTTTTGAAAAATGGCAACATAGTTGGAATAAGCATACATATAGCTTCCTAATGATTGCACTGAAAAAGAACACTAATTCTGATGTCTAAATTCTGGTACATTTGACATGACAGTCACATTGGTCTGTGAAATACAAAACTCAGCCCTCCTCCTAGGTAGGAGCCAATCACTGGCTATTATGACAAATTTCTACTACCAGCTACTTAACTAGGAGATTTTACTTTAATCATTCTATATTTAGGTAGTATAATCCTATCATTTTAAAGATGAAGGAGTTGAGGCCCAAACATGTTGAGTGAGGAGGTGTCCAAGTTCAGAATACTGGACAAGCCAGGCCACTGTCAGTCTCATGGGGGTTGTTCATTTTACTACAGTGTCTGTGTTAGGCCATCGCTTATATACTCTTCACTTGATTTTATTTCTCCTTAGATGGGGAAGGAGAACACAGACAGACAGAGGGATAGGTAAAAGAGGGACAGGGAGGAAGATGTGATGTGTTAAAAGATTTTATGCAAAGCAAAAGAAATGTGTGTGCAAGTATATGTATGTATGCACATATGTACATGTAGGCCCACACAAATGTGTATTTGTATATCTGTGTCTCTGTCCATGCAGGTAAGAGCTCCACATCACTGACATTTGGCAATTCTGTGGGTGTGGGAACAGGTAGAGTGCCAGGTGCAGCACGGACAACAACATTCCTCTTTCCCCACACCCCAAAACAATTCCTTTGACTGATACTAAATATCCAGCATTAACAGATTAACATTCCCTGGTTCCTTATTGTATATAGTTGAATTTTAGCCCAATAATGCTTATACTGAAAATTTCCTTGAAAGTCAGGTGCTGAAAAATCCAGATCTTTAAAAGTTTATGAGCAAAAAAGGCAGGGAAATAAATATACAAATATAAATGCTTTAAAAACTACTTTTGCAAATGTTAATACAGAATTTCATGTTTTATTCACAATATCTAAAGTCTTAAATGTTATTTTGTCATATCATTAAACATTATGGTTGGGAGCAGGTATGGTAAATGCAAAAGCTGTTTTGCCCAAATAATATTTTCAGAAATTATTTAATGCTGCAACAAGCTCTGTTTCTGAGATTTTAAAAAAATGAGAAGTGATATAATTAAAACTACTGCCTAATTTTTTTTTCTTTTACTACCAGTACAAATGGGAGTAATGAAACCTCTATCAAACTTAAGATTTATTTTAGAAAGCACCATTTTTCCAACTATTGCATTATAGTGAGATATCCCTTTTTCTTGTATTTCCCTTTAGTCTATGTTTCTTTGGTTAATTTAAAAGGTTATTGAGAATTTAGAATCAAGTTTAACCCATGGAGTATGTATTATTTATTCATTAAAAGTAATTATGGTATTAAAACAAGATATGATTAGGTACAAATTTCCATGTTTCTGGCATTTTCTTTTTTGTTTTTTTAAAGAGAGAATATATTTAGAAGCTCATGAAACTACTTCAAAACCCAAACAGGAATTTCTAGACTTAGTTGTACTTTAAATAATGTAATCATATAAGCTTCTGTTTAAGAATAGTAAATCCAAAATAGTCTATCTAAATTCAAACTGTATTCTTGCATGAAATGTTAGGCTAAAGTAAAGTACTATCTATCAAAGTATACTACACATGGTGGATCCTCAATAAATATCTGGTGAATGTTGAAAAAAATTAAGATATACCAGCCCCAAGTCCCTAAAAGAGTTTTAATACTGAAGACAGGAATGTGGAAAGGTATAGTAATGATAGCATACAGGTGCTTATGTTAAAATTTCGTGTGTAATGAAACCACAAATACTATGTTTTTTCTTAAAAATTCAGATCTTTTTAGTACATGATTTAAAAGTCTATATTATATAGTAGACTTATAAAGATGTGTCAAAGACCCTTATATGCAATGACAAAAATCTAATCTGGCAAATTATAGAAAGCTATATTCAGATTTAATAATGGCAGCCATTTTAAATAGGCATTCTGTTCAACTATATCTACAGGAAAAGATAAGTAACATACCTTACTAAAACTAGAAAGTTAATTTGGTAATAAATTTTCATTAGAACTGAGTTGCATAAAATGTCCTAAGAATCCCCAACCATAATATTAATATTAGGGCTTATCTAATGTCCTAGACTGAGACATCGTTAGTATTAACATTTACTGAACCTTGATTCTATACCACTGAGAGTAGAGTCATTTATTTTGGGGACATTTTATGACTACTATGTTTACATAGCCCCTAATGACTGTCTAACTCTCCCAAATAAGTTACAGCACTAATTTCTAACACCTGACTACTTTCCTCTAAGCTGTATAAATAAATTTTATTGTGACAATTCTAAGAAGAAAAGGACAACGTACTAGGATTATAAACCTAGAGCTGCAAGGCACAAAATTAATAACACTTTTTCCTTAATTACCCAAACGGAATTGGAAATATCTGACTTAAGCACAATGCCATTTGGGCAACCATTGTTCAGTATTCACTGTATACCCAGAACTGTGCTGGTCCAGACTAACAGTATAGGATGAAAGGTATCAATGTAATTTCCACATTTTATGTTTCTTCAGGCAAAGTGCCTATACTAACCTGCCTTCATGAGCACTGTGAAAACATACCATCACTGCACATGAAACAGCCCCAAAATTTAAAGTGTTCAAAGTAAAACAAACAAAAAACTGCACAGAAGTAAAAGCGAAGTCCAAATTAAACCAATAAACACCACTCACGTTGATGCCCAACCCATCAAAGGGTTTTCCCATCGCTCTCTGGTATCAAACTCCATCTTCCATTTCTTTGTGTTGTTTACTCCAGATTGCATGTTATTGCGAGTAGGAACAAAAATCTGAACTTTTCTGGTTTTGATATGTTCCTCTGGAACACCAGTCAATGTAGTGATATCCTAAAAAGAAATAAGCAATTAAACATGTTTCAGAAAGAGTACATACCCATAAATGTGCTTCTATAGTTCCCTTTCTTTACACTAATCTATTTACATTTCTTTATTTATATAGACTGGTTTTCCACATTTTTTGTTGCTTAATTTCTCAGTCAGATATCAAAGATAAGACATCCAACAAATCTCTAAGAAAATGAAAGGGTCTTACTGATGTTCTGAGACATTTCCTTTAATTCTTCCTACATTGTCAGTTTTACTGGTCAAAAAAGAAAAAAAAAATATCCTGTAGAAGCTTTTACAAATAGTTGCTAAACTGATCCATACAGAATACCCTACCAACTTAACAAAGCAGGAATAATACTTTTTAGAATATCTTGCTGGAAGAAGGCCCTCCACGAACTGGCATCAGGAGAAAATGAAAACAAGGTTCTTCAGCTTGGAGATAATAAAAACATTAACTAAACTTTAAGTAGGAAAAACCATGATAGCAACAAATCCTATAATCAATGTCTGACCATGGAAAACAAGTCATTTCTTATACAGGAAGAAGTGAAACCATTAAAAAAATGAAACTAATTAAAACTCAATACAGTATTTTTATCTGCCTATGTTGACATTTTCTAGGACAAGGATGATTCAAACCTAATCTGTACTCCAAAGTTAAGGGTGAAATTTTATAATTTATGGTGTGCTAAATATTAAGGTTGAACTTTCTGCACTACTCCTCCCTCCCCAACACTCTTACATCTCTGGTCAATTACAAAATAGTAATGTGGTGAATATCCAGAGATATGGTCATCTGCATTAAATATATTTAACAAGTCTAGGTAATACTGACTTGACACAGAATAACTAGATAAATATACTTAATAAAATATTTCTGTCCCTAATTAGTAATGGTAAAAGATTTTAATCTGAAAAATAATTAGCACCACTTCCAAATCATTCCCAGAAATGAAGCATGTCTTAATTCACATTTCACTTAATAAAGTCAGCTTTGAACAATTTAAAATGACCAGTGTAGGGATGGGGTAAACATGAAATGCTTATTGTATAATTATAAAATTAAAAATGCTTTCATTTGCAAATGATAAGCCTATGTCCAAAACTATGTTCTTTAACTCTTGTAAGTAATGTATGTTATTTTTTCATAAAAAACCACCTCAATAAATGTTTGGGCTCAATGAGTAAATACTGACAAAACTTTCTTTGGTTTTAAATAAAAGTAGTTGTTTATGGTCAATATATGTTTAGTAATGCTAAAAATAAAAGAAATAACACTATTATTTAAAGCTACAACATACATAGGGGAAAGATTGACAGGTACTTCTGACTATACTAGTCTAATACACCCACAAGATTTAAAAAGCAATACACTTTAAAGTTTTTTATTTTAGTTGGCAATAAATGTTATGCTTAACACAATGCTTTTCCACCTGTACCAATAATGAGGTGTGATTTCTCTGTCACAGCTTGTCTGTTTACAGAAACTTTCAAAATGATACACATATATTTACACAAATATGCAGTCCAAGTATGTGCCTTTATAAAAAAGAGGAAATTAGTTCCTGTTATAAAAAAGAAAAGCAAACAATAGTTGCATGATATCTGAATTGTCCCATACTGCAATGACAGAAAAACTAAGGGTAAAACCCAGAATTCTAGTAAAACTGACTTTCATCAACCCATGAGTGAACTGTAGGAATAACAGTTACAGCAGGATTTTTAAAATGAGGACCAACTCCCAAGAAAATGAATTTGTGATAAGATTGGATGCTCAATCTAGTTTTTGAAAGATAATTTCTCTGTACTCTAGGTACTGAAATTTATAAAATAAACATATGTAACATTAAGTTGTTTTTTTCCTTGATCTGTGCAGAATTGCATTTCAACATGAATTATGACAAAAACCTCCTGAAATTAATAAAAGTATTTATTGTTTCAATTAGACAGAAAATAAACCACACAGTATTGTTAATCTCTTTATATTTTTGACTTTTAACTGCTAAAGTTTCCATGCCTTCTGGGAATATAGCAATTATTTATTGATATCTTCCCCAATTTAAAGTTGGCACTTGAACAGACGATTCTCAGGACAATGAGTTTCTGGATTTTGAAGCCCAAGTTGTCCTGACATAGAATCACTGTTTTTGCTTGCCGTAGACATGTAAGGTACTGTAGCATAGCTGAGCTGTTGCCAAAGATAGAGAATAAAAAAGCTTGGCATCTATCACATACTTGACACCTAAAGGGCACAGAAGCTCTAAAATTCCTATTCCCTGTAGGCGCACTCTTAGTCTAGACAAACTGATTTCTCACACTTTTAAAATGCATTACAACACTCTATTGTGATCATTTCATCCACACAGCTTCAGCTAGTGACAGAAGAACCTGTCCTTTAAGCGACATTTCAATGGGCTAAAGCTCCCGCTCCAAGATGCCATTAAAACAATATAATACTTGAAAAGAACTATGCTGCACTAAGTTGAACTCTGTACTCTGTCCTCAATGCTTTGCTTTGAGTCTAAGTTCTCAATGAGCTACCTGGGAATCAATTTTCAAGAACAAAATATCTGAAAGACATTTTAGGTTAGAAATATGACCTAGATTTTTATTTTTTTGGATAAGCTGCTTGATTTTTGTTATTACAATTAAAAATCAATTTAAAAGTTGAAGAATCAAATGCTAATAGTAATTTACTGAGTTTTGGAAAAATCCAGTAGAGCAGAAATACCTTGAATTCAACAAGTATTTAAAACTTTGCCAATCTGAATGAGCTGAATACTTAGCTATAGATTACATAAATTAATACATTTTCTAACAAGTAATGGGTATGGGCAAGGTAAACTGGGATTTCAAACTTCACCTGAAAAAGTTCGAACTAATTTCCTCTGTAAACTAAACAATCAATTTTTTACTTGCCATAGTAGAACATGGCAATCTATGCAATTACAACAAATAATGGCATCCTAAAAACCAACAGTTTTCTAAATATTTAAAATGTGAATGATGTGACTCACTTATGTTACTGAAGAGGATGGAAACATCTGAGTAAGATAAAGTTCTAAAAATGTACTATATTCTACTGCCCCAGATGTAGGCCATAGAGGAAAACTCAATCACAACTCATGAACTCAAGGTCACCAGAATCTGGATTTGGCTTTGAGAGCATGCACATCATTCTTATATAATAGAGCTCACACTTACAGCATCATCTCTACCTTATATTTAAAAATTCTCAAAGAGGTGGCAGCTGATGGGCCTTCCATTTTTCCCCCTAAGCAACAAATAATCCATCCAATAGAAAAACTAAGAGAAAATAATAAGAAATGATGTGCTAATGCAAGTAAATCACATTTTTCTTCCAAATACTGATGGGCCAAAGTCTTTTTTACTCTCATTACATATTAGTTTTTCATATAAAAACTATATGATTCGGTTATCAACTATTCAGACCATTTATCTTGTGTGAATTCAACTTTTTTTTAAACAAAGGAAACAGTGAACAAGCAATGGGAAGTTGGTGTCAAAATGCAGAAAAACCTCCCAGCAAGCTTCTTGCAACCACCCAGGATTTAGAGTCTTGCTGGCTGCTCTCTTTTCAATACCAGAATTTCACACATTTCAATGACCATTATGACTTCAAAGAATCAAATTTTCATCATTGTCCGTCATCTGCCGGTTGATTTGTATAAAGGGGTTCTTCTGCATGCACTCCAAACAAAAGGCTCCCAACTTTCGTGGCGATATATCAAGTTTAAAAGTTCTGTTTGTGACAGTTGTGTCTGTGGTAAATTAGGGTAACACTGAAGGAGTGCAGCTGCTCCGCAGGAACCTCCTTTTTGGCATCATTTCACTTAAATAAAAACTGAATAATTAGCTTCTGCCTTTATTAAACCACAAAAATGCCACTGGCCTCAGTAATTACTTCCGGTTGCCCCACCCACTTAACCTTAACAGTTTACATTTGTCATAAAGGAGAAATAAATAGAAGTTTTTGCACTTTAAATGAATTTAACACAGACCTCTCAGAGTACTCTCTCCAAAGCCATAATTTTTACCAGGTCTTGGTAATAAGTTGAAATTTCATGAGAATTTTTTGGGGGGAAAGTATAGTTATCATGGAACATTATAAAATTAACCACAATTATAACATATAAGAATTTGTTTATTTAAGATGAAATTGTAAACTGTTAGTTACAAAATAATATCTTTGAATTTATATTCAATTAGAGTTAATAAACTTGCTTTTTTTTTCTATTAAGACTCATGATATAATAGATAACATTTATATAGTCCTTTAAGGTTTGCAAGTAACTTTACACATCATGTCATTTGAGTCAAACAATAGCCCTGTGAGACAGGCAGTATCATTAGTCCCATTTTATAGGTGTAGAAAGTGAGGCTGAGTGATCTTAAGTGACTTGCCAAGGGTTACACACCTATTAAATGTCTAAGACAGGATTCAAACACAGGTCTTCTGGACTCCAAGTCCAACATTCTACCTATTGTGCCACGAGGCTTTATCATCATCACCACCACCCTCACTGTTATCACCATGATTTTGAAAGACAAGCTCTAAGGAAATGCAAGGTGAACATAATTTTCACATTCAATATGGATATCGAAGAATTCATTATGTGATAACAATGAATAATTATTCATGTCTCGAATTTCAGAGTTTGTAAGAAGGCAGGTGGTGCAGTGGATCAAGTGCTGGGCCCTGGAGTCAGGAAGATTCATCTTGCTGAGTTCAAATTTGGTTTCAGGTACTTACTAGCTGTGTGACCCTAGACAAGTCACTTCATCCTGTTTGGCTCAGTTCCCTCCTCTGTAAAAAGAGCTGGAGAAGGAAATGGCAAACCACTCTGGTATCTCTGGCAGGAAAACCCCCAATGGAGTCACAAAGAGCCGGATGACCCAAAGACAACTGAACAACAAGGAGGCAGACAGTATTAATATATTTCTTTCTGGTGAAGTGCTCAAAGCATTTTAAAATTATTACTGCCTACAGTATTCCAGAGGCAAACAAATATAAAATAAGTCTGAGATGGGTCAAGATAACCAATTATGTAAGCGACACCCTGTATATAGAGGGTAGACCAACTAACGTGACTGGATCCTTGGGTCACAGATTCAGACCCAGGAAGGTCATTGAAGGTAAAGGTCATTTCCCCAAGGCTCATAGAGATTAAGTAATTTGCCCAGTATCACACAAGTACAGGCAAAGTTGTAATTTGAACACAGGTCATCTGCTTGCAAAATTCAAAAATATCTATGTGACGAGTATGGATAGTAATCACCCTGGGCAAGTTTTCCTTAAAGCTATGGGATAAATGGGATAATGGGATAAAAAACGCAAATAAGCAATCTTGAGGTTAAGTTGAAAATGAAAAACTACATTCTACTATATCAAAATTAATCTGAATACCAAAACGTCCTCTCCTTTGTTATGAAATCCTTCAATTTAGAAAAAATGTTAATTGACAAAGGGCTCTAAAAATATCACTTAATCACACAGTGGATCTTCAATATTCTTATGTTTAGGGAGTGGAAGAGGAAATTTTAGGAAAAATTTCCCTGTTCTATAAAATGTTAAAATATTTTGGTCAAACTCCTTTCAGTTCCTTGAAGACAGAGATGTTATATGGAAGGCATTCAGCAAATTCGTTGTAATCTTGGTCTCACAGGAGGGAAAGTAAAGCATACTTTGCTTTCTAAACAGAGAGGCAAGGAATTGGGCAAAATGGGGCATATACCATCAGCTGTTCACTGTAGAGGCTGTCTACTTAAATGTTTGTTACAAGGGAGGGTTCAACTCTAAAGTTAGGTAGACATATGTGTGTTTGTGTGTATATATATGTGGGTGGGTGGGTGAGAGAGAGAATCCATGAAAGACTGAAATAAAAAGTAGTAATAATTTTTAATTAAAAAAAGAAGAACCTGTAACATTCATAGATTTAAAGGAAAGAAGATAAACAATGATGGAAATTATATTATTTCTGAAATCTCTAACTATTGTTACCAGTTCTTTTCACTGCTAAATATTAGAGCTTCGACCATGCACAAAAATCATTTTGATGGCAGGTCAAGATCTGGAGACCTCACACACCACATAGGAGAACCAAGTAGAGTCCCAAACACTGTTACTCACTTGATCCTTCTATTTCCAACAACTATTATCCTATGTCTTCTTTCCTTGGTAGCTAAGCTCCTTGAAAAGGTCATCTACAATAAATGTCTCCACTTTCTCTTCTCCTCTCATTCTCTTCTTATCCCTCACAGACTTGTTTCTGACTTTTTCATTCCATCAAAACTGCTCTCTCAAAAGTTACCAATGCTTTCTCTTTTTTTTTAAGATCTTTTTTTTTTATTTTAAATAAATTTATTTAACTTTTTACATTCATTTTCACAAGATTTTGGGTTCCAAAATTTTCTCCCCATTTGTCCCCTCCCCCAACCCCAATACACTGGACATTCTAATTGCCCATATCACCAATCTGCCCTCTCTTCTATCA